>CM070104.1:26218296-26268296 GCA_036178185.1 Liparis tanakae | reverse complement strand
TGTCGGGCTCGTCGTCGCCCCTTAAAGCAGGTGAGCGTTCCTCTCGCTCGCCCGCCGTACCCGAGGAGCGACCCGAGGAGCGAGGCGACCGGAACATCGCTTGCGGTCGTGTGTGTGTGTGTGTGTGTTTAGCATTACCGACGCTCAGCTGACCGGCGCTGTGTGTGTGTGTGTGGCTGAACAGAATGAAACCGTTGTTACCCAATAACCTCGTATTCACCAATGATTTAAATTTTCTTTTTTTTAGCTAAAGTGTAATTAGTTTCAATGTTTGTCTTCTTCACACAAAAAACAAGGAAACAGGAAACAGGAAACAAACGCTGTGCGATAGTTCAGTTTATTAACTTGTATTCGGTAAACGCGTACAGGACATTAGGGCTCGATAAAGTGCACCCCGAGACTCACTCTCAACCAATCAGAGAGCTGGATTTCATCCGCCCCGTATTATAATCCAGCAGTAAGGTATGAGAGGCAGTACCTATGACACCCTTGAACAGGCCGTTGTTGATGATACGGTGCTGCCTCGAGGACCTTATTGTCTTTATTATACGGTTATTAATAGTTAGTAAATTGGGTGCTCGGATAATGTGGAGTAATTTATACCAGAATAGATTGAGACGCCTCGCCGTGTGATGTTTCAGATTAGGATGCCGATATCAACTAGGAATAAAAAAAGGGATTCAAAGATTTAGATTAAATTATGGACCAACGCTGATATAAATGTGAGAATGGTCAACTCGTTTTTTTGTTTTGAAAAGGATTATTTTAAAACAATTTGTTGGGGTTACAAATGTAATAGTTTAAATTTATATATATATATATATATATATATATATATATATATATATATATATATATTACACTTGTAGCCCAGAAATAGTTTAAAGTTAAATAGATATACAACTTTAAATATATATATATATATATATATATATATATATATATATATATATATATATATATATATATATAACTTTAAACTATTTTTGGGGCTACAAGTGTAATATATATATATATATATATATATATATATATATATATATATACATAATTTAAAAACATTTTGGGGGTTACACGTTTTATATATATATATATATATATATATATATATATATATATATATATATATATTATGGCTTTATTATTGTATACAATTCAATTCAGTTTATTTTATTTTATATAGCCCAACATCACAAATTACTAATTTGCCTCAGAGCGCTTTACAATCTGTAAACATACGACATCCCTGACCTTTGACCTCACATCGGATCAGGAAAAACTCCCAAAAAATAGAAAAAAACACTTTCACAGAGAAAAAAGAAGATCCCTTCAGGAGAGAACAGAGGAGGATCCCTCTCCAGGATGGACAGAACAATAGATGTCATGTGACCAGAAGGAATCATTACAGAGTTATAACACATTCATTAATTGACTGAATAAAACCCATAATCATAAGAAGGTTGCGTGTAATGCAACAGTGGAAAGTAGAGAAAAAAGAAAGGTGAATGTTTAATGAAATAGCCATTTCATTGCGCGAGCGTTTCAAAATCCCACATAGATGCGTATGGAAAAGAAGAAAAATGAGACGCTGTAGCTTTAAGGAGCTGCTTGTATTCCGGGAGTTGCAAAGTCTTTCTTTCTTTTTCTTTACCTCACTTAGACGTGAGTGTTAATGAGGACTGGCGTTTTGATTCATATGCAAAGCAGCTGACGGCCCGAGGCCCTGCTCCCCAATTTGAATTGCAAAGCGGATTCGACGGCGAAACAAGTGGCATTTGTTTATAGTTTTCTCATTTTGAATACGAAGCGACGGTTAACCGTGTGGAAGTTAATCGGCCTCGAACACGGAGCCCCGCCTCCCACGCTGAAAATATCCCGCGGTGGATTATGACATCATCACCGTCAATGGAGTCACCTGGATGACCTAACCGTGTGTCCTCTTCTCTCCTCCCTCCCTCTCTCTCTCTCTCTCCGCCCGTGCTCTCGTTCGTCCGCCATGCCCCTCCCCCTTCCAGGCGACCGCACCCCCCCGCGCGAGCACAGCTGCCTGAGCGACGAGGACACGGTGCAGGGCGGCGGCGGCGGCGGCGGCGGCGGAGCGCAGACCAAAGACCGCGGCACGTCCACCGACGCCCCCTGCCGACACAGCCACACCTCGGGGCACTCGCACGGCTCGGCCAAGCTCCAGGAGAAGACGCCGCCGCCTCCCCGCCGCCGCCGCCGCCGCCGCCCCCCGCCCCCCCGGCGGGCGTAGGCGTGCCCCCCCACCGCGAGAGGATCCGCTACCACACGGACGTCCGCCTGGAGCCCACGGAGGAGATCTACCTCACCCCCGTGCGGCGCTCCGCCGACCCGCTGGACGCCGCCGCCGCCGCGGACGTCGCCACGGACGCCGCCGCCGCCGCGGACCGCCCCTTCCTGTCGCAGCAGACGGAGCAGGTCCGCATGTCCATCGGCTCCGACACCGAGGGCCCGCCTCCGTACCAGCCGCTCCCCGACCGGACAAACTCCTCCTCCATCTGCGAGGAGGAGGGCGAGGTCTACGTGGCCCCGCCCACCTACGCCTCCTGCGTGGAGGCCCTCTTCACGCCGCCCGGCCCGAAGGGGGCGGGAGCGGCGGCGGCCGGCGTGGTGCTGAGGCCCGGGTCCTCGGTGGAGTACGTGGACGCCGCCGACGACAGCTACTGCGGCGAGGACGAGGACGTGGACCGCGTGATGATGGACGGGAGGATGAGGAAAGGGGGAGGAGCCGGGGACGGCGGCGGCGGCGGCGGCGGCGGCGAGCGTCTCCCGCTAAGAACTGCCATGAACTCGGAGGCCAGCGGCTTGTCGTACGACTCGGTGAAATACACGCTGGTGGTGGACGAGCACGCCCAGCTGGAGCTCGTCAGCCTCCGTCAGTGTTACCAAGGTTACAGCGACGACAGCGACTCGGCCACCGTCTACGACAACTGTGTCTCGTCTCCCTACGAGTCGGCCGTCGGGGAGGAGTACGAGGAGGAGGAAGAGGAGGAGGAGGAGGAGGAGGAGGAGGAGGAGGAGGATGAGGACGACGAGGACGGCATTCAGATAGGAGCGGCGAGGAGGGAGGCCACGGCGAGCCTGTCGGAGGAGGAAGAGGAGGAGGAAGAGGAGGAGGAGGAGGAGGAGGAGGAGGAAGA
Organism: Liparis tanakae; assembly: GCA_036178185.1. Classification (NCBI taxonomy): domain Eukaryota; kingdom Metazoa; phylum Chordata; class Actinopteri; order Perciformes; family Liparidae; genus Liparis; species Liparis tanakae. Next base: position 26,265,135 of record CM070104.1, on the reverse strand, counting down.
GGACTCCACTCCGGAGGGCGACCTGACCTTCTCCAAGAAGTTCCTGAACGTGTTCATGAACGGACGCTCTCGCTCCTCCAGTAAGTCAGAGTTTAAGAAGTTGACGCTGTAAACATTACGTTGTGATGTCATCGTCATGGGGGCGGGGCTTGAGGGGTCCTCAGTGCTCATGTGTGTCATTTAGTGTTTTATTGTTTTAGTCATAGTCTTGACATGGATGTGAGTCCCCAAGTGTTGTTGTCTCGCTGAGGCACGGACACACTTTGCGTTGCATTGTGGGAAAGCCTCGCCGTCGCCGTGCCGACAGCATCGCGCCCGCGGCGGGAAACCCGGCGTCCCGCCGGGCGAAGGCACGCCGAGCCGAGCCGTGTGTTTGGCCGCCCGCGTCCCCTCTGTTGTTTACACGTTGACAAGAAACAACAACAACAACTATTTCAGTCAGACATTAAAAAGAGTCTCAGGTAGAATCACACCTCATTAAGAGATGACTCATCAGCCAATAGGACAGGAGCGTTATGGTGTGTGTGTATGTGTGTGTGTGTGTGTGTGTGAATGTGTGTGTATGTGTGAATGTGTGTGTATGTGTGTGTTAGTGTGTGCGTATGTGTGTGAATGTGTGTATGTAGGTGTGTGTGTGTACGTGTGAGTGAATGTGTGTGTGTGTGTATGGAAATGTGTGTGTGCATATGTGTGTGTATGTACGTGAATGTGTACAGTATGTGTGTGTGTGTATGTGTGTGTGTGTGTATGTGTGTGTGTATGTGTGTGTGTGTATGTGCATGTGTGTGTATGTGTGTGTATGTTTGTGTGTGTGTGTGTGTACTTGTCTGTGTACGTGTATGTGCATGTGTGTGTAGTGTGTATGTGTGTGTGTGTACGTGTCTGTGTATGTGTATGTGTGTGTATGTGTGTGTGTGAGTGTGTGTGTGTGTGTGTGAGTGTGTGTGTGTGTGTGTGTGTGTTTGTGTTGCAACCATCTTCTCGTCGTTGTTTAACTCCCTTTTCTTCTTCTGTGGTTCCCAAGGCGCCGAGTCCTTCGGCCTCTACTCCTGCCTCATCAACGGGGAGGAGCGTGATCAAAGCCACAGGGCCGTCTACAGGTGAGGATGACCTCCCCTCCCCCCCTCCCCCTCCCCTCCTGTCAGGTGATCATCCGGCCAATAGAAACGCCCCGTGAGGCCCCTCTGACCCCTCAGCTTAACCTCCTCGGCCGCCGCAGGTTCGTCCCTCGCCACGACGACGAGTTGGAGCTGGAGGTGGACGACCCGCTGCTGGTGGAGGTCCAGTCGGAGGACTACTGGTACGAGGGCTACAACATGCGGAGCGGCGCCCACGGGATCTTCCCGGCGTACTACGCCATCGAGGTGACCAAGGACACCGACAGCTGCAAAGGTACCGACTCACGGGAGGCTCCGGCTCTTTGGTTCGGCCCCGAAACCCGGATTAGAATGCGACGATGACTCAATGAAACGTCTTTGTTGTGCAGCGAAGAGCAGCGAATGGCTGGACAGCTACCGGCTGAAGTTCCTGGGCTCAGTCCAAGTGCCCGCCCACAAAGGAAACGATGTTCTGTGCGCCGCCATGCAGAAGGTACGAGGCCCCTGGGTTGTGAGTGGAAGTGCAACGCAGAGGAGTGACGTAGAGACTTAGTGTGTCCGTCTCCCAGTAAGCCCCGCCCCTAAAGAAAACCCTCTAAGTGGACCAGCATTTACATAACGAACATCATGATGTATTAAAGAAGACGGGAAACTTGAGATTGAGACCATAAACTTGTGCTTAAAATGCTATTTTTTTTATATATATATATATTTGTATGTATATATTTATTTATATATTTATGTATGTATATATATATATATATATATATGTATATATATTTATTTGTGTATGTTTATATATATATATATATATATATATGTATTGTATGTATGTATTTATATATTTATTTATATAAATATACACATTTTTATATATATATGTATACATATATATTTATTTAGATATATATATATATATATATATATATATATATGTATATGAGTGTATATATATGTATATATATATAGTTTTATGTATATATATTTATATATATTTATTAATGTATATATTTATATATATGTATTTAATTATATGTATATATTTATATGTATTTATTTATATATATGTGTATATATATATTTGTATGTATATATTTATATTTATATATATCATTTTCTGACCGACGCCCCCAGCTGGTCAGTAGAGAGAATGCAGGTTTTAAAGGCACTTCCTCATTGGCTTCACTCAGCAGAACCGGAGGTTGCCCCCTAGGGTTCAAACTGTGTAATGGCAGCAACAGAAAGCTCATCGGAGAACTTTTGTGACTCATCTCTCTCTCCCATCTGTTCTCCAGATTGCCACCAACAGACGGATGACGGTGAAGTACAACCCGCCTTCCTCCTGCATCCTGGAGATCAACGTGAAGGGCATCAAGCTGGCGGTGCAGGAGGACTACTACACCCAAGATGGAGTAAGCGCTCCAACCGCCCCTTTGGTCCGTCTCCTGCAAAATAAATTTGAATGGAGGTTCTCTCAAGTAGAAGCTCCAGAATGCCATCAAAAACAGTTGAAGCAGGTCGCCCCCTTGTGGTCGCTTATGGAAGCTGCAGGCAAAAGATGTTCAGGGGGCTTTTTCTTAAAAGGAGTTACTCTTTTGAGCAGCTTTCAACCTTCAGTCCTCAAAGTTTCAAAGAGCAACGTTGCATTATGTTCTCCTGTACAGTTACGAAACAGTTTTACACATTCAGATGCACAAGCTCCATCTCTACGTGGGCTTATAAAGACTTTAAAAGATTATAAACTTTCTCTTCGATTTAAAGCTCTTCGAATAGAATTTGACAAACAACTCTTCTTTAATATTCACTCAGAGATTAAAGTCAACCCTTAAATAATGATACAAAACATATTATTAAAATGCCTTTAGTTTAAACTACGATTGAATCTGCTGGTTTGTTGTTCTGTTAACGGCTCTGAATGAAACTTGTAAACATCAATAAACTTCAATAATAATATAACAACGGATATAACTGTCACGTGAAATATGGACCCGGAAATCCAAATAAAGATCTTTATTGAGCCGCTGATCAGACAACATAACCCGTTTTCAAGAATATAAAATGTTTACTATAGTGCTTTTATTTTATTGTAGTACTTTAATATTGCACCACTTGCAAAAACTGCAAGATGCTGTTTATATTTTAACTATCGAGTAATAATATTCTAAACGGCGGGGGATGGCGGTTTTTGGGAAATGAGAATGTGACGTAATAATACATATTATAACACTCAGAAAGGGGTCGCTGTGCACAATGAGGACTTTTATTGTCGTATTTTCTGCTGTGAATAATGTTTTTTGGGGCATACGTGTGCGTCTGGTGATGAGCGAGTGCAGAGCCGCTCAGACGCTGATCTCCTGCTCTGTGTCCCGCTCACAGAGCAACGAGTGCAGCCACTTCTTCCAGTTAAAGAACGTCTCCTTCTGCGGGTACCACCCCAAAAACAGCAAGTAAGTGACGGGAGACGCGATGCGGTGGGGGGGCGGGGCTATAACACCGGGACACCTGCACTGACTGACCACAAGGCGGCGCCAGAAACCAACAAACGGACCAGACTTCAGACGGACTGCTTTATCTTATGTTCTTCTACTGGATATGAACCAGCAGAGTGACATCATGACAGAGAGAACACCGTGTGAGGACTGAATACGCCCGTTTGGACTCACCTCCGTCTCCTCTGCAGGTATTTCGGTTTCATAACCAAACACCCGGCAGACCAGAGGTTCGCCTGCCACGTGTTCGTGTCTGAAGACTCCACCAAACCGCTCGCCGAGTCCATAGGGTGAGTTCTGGGTTCAATATTTGTATTAAATAAATAATTATACATAAATATATATATATATATATATAAATATATACATAAATAATACATACATAAATATATATACATACATATATATATATATCAATATATAAATGTTATATATATATATATAAATATATACATAAATAAATACATGTATAGTATATATATACAAATATATATATATATATATATATATATATATATATATCAATATATACATACACATATATACACATACGTATATATATAAATACAAATATATATACATATAAATATATATATTTGCAAATATATATATATAAAAAATATATATATATATATTTAATATACATACATATACAGTATATGTGTATATATATGCATGTATATATATGTCCATAAATAGACATATATATATATATGTATATATATATATGTGTATATATATACACCTAAACATAAATAAGTTTATGTATATCCATTTATACTGTATTTGTTTATAAATATATATATATATATATATATATATATATATATATATATATATATATACTGTATTTGTAATATCTATAATACTAGCTATAATATCTACACCGTAGATTCATAAATCAGGGCTTGTCGTCCTGAGCCGCTCGTGTTTGTCTTCCAGCAAAGCGTTCCAGTCGTACTACAAAGAGTTCGTGGAGGTCTCGTGCCCGACGGAGGACATCTACCTGGAGTAGCCCCGCCCCCCCGCCCGCCTCCACGGCGCCCTGTACAGCACACTGTATCATAACACCATGCTGCATGAAGGACACTCGGAAACTAGGAGAGAGGAGACGAAGGAAGGAGAACAACAATTAACACATCTCACTAACGAGCGGGAGGGAACGAAATATGCAAAATGGAGTCGGCGGACGAGTTTGGCGGACGAGTTTGGCGGACGAGTTTGGCGGACGAGTTTGGCGGACGAGTTTGGCGGACGAGTTTGGCGGACGAGTTTGGCGGACGTGTTTGGCGGACGAGTTTGGCGGATGTGTTTGGCGGACGTGTTTGGCGGACGAGTTTGGCGGCGAGCCGGTAAAGCACAAACGTGATGTCACCGGCAGCCGGAAACTCAGCATCTCCTCTTTGCCCTGGACAAACATTCAAAAGGAAAGGAGGGTGACATATAGGAAACACAGGAGGGGGAGGGGCGTGTGGACCAACCGACGCCCTCACACTGCACACAGAAACCGAAAACCCGTTTGGAAACAGGGACCTTCAGCACACACACACACACACACACACACACACACATACACACACACACACACACACGCGTGGCAATTATATAATTTTGTTTAAACAACCACAACAACAGGTGTTGCCACAATTTTAGATGTTCTGGTTGTGGAGCCAAAAAACACCCAGAACATTAACAAAAGACCAGAATGCATTGCCAGAGCGCCAGTGTGCAGATCTGTTTCCCCCCGCAGGGCATTCTGGGAAATGCAGGTAAACGGCGATTCAAGAAAAGATCGTGAATAACTTCTGAACTGCAACCGGCATCACATGTCAACGGTGAGCGGGCGGATGAACGTCTAGCGGTACTCTAGTGCTCCGCTAATAACACACACACACACACACACACACACACACACACACACACACACACACACACACACACACCGTTGGTTCCTCGCCCTCTGCGTTCTGATTCAGCGTGAAATCCCGACGTTTAACGATTCTGACGTGCAGAATTCTCCTTTCCGTGGTGTGTTATTTTTTTATTTTCTTCCTCGAGAAACTTGCTCCTCGTAGTCTTTCCACGCCAGAAAATACAAAATAAATATATATATATATGTTTATATACACACAACGCGCTCTCGACGTTGTCCGGCGGTGAAGAGAAGGAGGCGGAGCCACAGGTGCTGACAGAAGGGAGCGGAAGCAGAGCTCTGGCGTCTTCATGCATCTTCACTAGTAGTGCCTCTTCTTCATCCCCCCATCAGCGGAAAGGAAACACATCCTCCTCATTTCAAGGGACCGGCCATCGAGCGCGTGATGAAGAGTGATGAAGAGTGTTGAATGCAGATTGCGATGGAAGGGAATTGCACTTTTATTTTATTTTTTTATTTTAATCGCTGCTGTGCTGTATCGGTGATGTCACCGGTCACATTCCAGAACAACGACATCGTGCCGGTACGAGATTCCTTTCATGTCTGTGGAATAAGTTTAAATATTCAGCCCTTCAGACCCAAATAACCACTATTGCTGCTGCGGGAAATCCCAGAGAAACTATCAAATTAATGATTTATTTAAAAAATATTGTAACTTGGTCCCCGCTAATTTTAACAACAACAACATATACACAACTTTAAAAATTAAAACATTTTTCTTTATAGCTAAGAAAAGCCGTGTAGACACATGTCACGAATATGTGACCGAACTGGACTTATTAATTACTTATTTATCATTTTTATAATCGACATAAAGAAAGCTGCGTTAGCTTTGAAGTACAAAAGTCAAAACAATCCTCAGTTTCATCTTCTCGTGTGAAGATGCTCTGCTCCTCTTGTGAAGCTGCTCAGTGGATCTTTATAGGGGTTGGAATTTTTTGCACAGCTGTTTAAAATATGATCATAACAGAATAATAAAAACAGGATTACACTCTTGTTTTCTAATAGTTTCCATCCTCCTGGGTGCAGCACAGCAGTCCTTCAGTTGAGCAAAGTGTGCTTCCTCCATCAAGGTCACTCACACGCATTCCTAAAGCAGATTATTTTATGTGATCTACATTGAACAGAAGATGAAATGTCGATATGAGAAAGATTCTTTGAAGGTTGTGGAAATGTCATAGTTTTTTGTTTTTTTTTCGTCAATGGAAAAAAGCAAACGAGTCCCGAGTGGCGTCGAGAGGGCGACGCCCACTTTTATACGAGTTCCTCCTCCAGAGGCCGACGGGCGCGACCGTATGCGAAGGGTGTATAGACATGCCGTGTATAAACAAATAATTTAATATCTGTAATTATAAATATGACATTGTATGGATTCAACATGTGGTGTGTGTGTGAAATCAATCTTTATTTTTGATTTGGATTCTTTTTTTAGATGTGAGTTATTCTTTATTTAAACATTTTAAGCAGATCTCGTGGTGTCCTGTCATTATTTCTACAACCACCGTGTTGTGAGGCGTTCTCATCGCGATGTCAACTCCCTTCATCATCATCATCATCATCATCATCATCATCATCATCATCATCATCATCATCATCATCATCATCATCATCATCATCACCACCAGGGTCTGGGCTCCATGGCGATGATCTGCCGTACCAGACCTCAGCATCACTTATCTTCAGGAGGTCAAGTCCCCGAAGACTTTGCACTATTTAAATGTTATGCACATGTAATAACACATTTTAGTCTCTTTATGTATTGTTATTTGTTTATACTTAATATTTTATTTATTTATTTTTCCAGAAATACAAGCTTCAAAAGTAAGAATGCATAATAATAATAATAATAATAATACAAAATTAACCATGCATCTGGCCAAGACGAGCCATAAGGAAACACAAAAATAAAAATGTTTAAGCGGGAAAATAATTGTAAAAAAGGAAACAAAACAACCAAAACAACCATGCAACACTTCACAAACATTGTCAGTCAGTCATAAATGCGATCCAAAAAACAGATCAACAAACAGTACAACATATATTCAAAGAGTTGTATTCACAGGGTATCTTTAATTTAGTTTTATACTTATATATATGGGTTGCATATTGGTGCTTTTCTTTTGAAGGGATACTGAGCCTCTGGCTACATACACGGCCTCTTTGAATACTCGATTTTAATTGGTTTTCGTCAGTAGTTCTCGAACTTTGAGGCCCTCTAGTGGGGCGCCAAGGCATTACAGGTGGGGTGCTCGGGGGAAAATGCAGATTTCTTTATTATTTCAAGACCTTTATTTTGAACTTGACCGACGGACAAGATTATTGACGATTCTTGGCGTTGGGGCGTGAACATCGTTCTGGGGCGTGACAGAAAAGGTTTGAGAAGCACTGGTTTAAGCACTTAATTCTTAAGTTAATCTCTTTATAGCAGACGTCAACACTAGAGTCGTTGCATAATCCATGTGGCCTGAGGAACACTTGACAGAGAGCGACTCATCGTTCATCCTGCTCATCTGGTCTGACTTTTTTTCATCGTACATTCTGTGATTATAATCACGCAGAGTCGGTTGAGCGTTAAAAAAATGTCTCCCCTTTGTCAACGCATTGCTCTCTCATGGCTCCTCCCGACAGAAATATGTAAAACAGACCTGCCCACCTGGCACAGGTGCAGAAAAAAAAAACCTGCCCAACCCCAGAGCCTTAATGAAGAGAGCTGTAATCCATGTACGGATCACGTGTGAGCGCATCGGGAACAGGACTCGGAGAAGTCGCGAGTTCCCCGTCGTTTGAGTTGTTTTCATTCTGTTTGCTGGTTTAATCGCTCTCTCCCGTCACCTGGTTCTCACGCCTCCGTCGGTGTGTCAGTATTTAGGTCGTCTCGACCTGCCCTGACCTCCGATTATATGCCCCGCCCCCTTTTTGGACTAGTTTGCTTCTTAGACTGATCGCCCCGATCTCCCGCCACTCGTCTCTGAGTCGTGCTGCAGGAGACGGTTATGTTGATATTACACAATGTAATAGCAAGGACGGTTCATGTTTTAATACTCCTGCTGATTTTAAAGCAAGGGCTGGTCTAGGTTGTATTCATTTGAATGTACGCAGCTTAATTGCCAAACTTGATCTTATCCGTTTGGGTAAGCTCAACTGAATCTGATGTTATTGTCATATCTGGATCTTGGTTGAGTAAATCTGTTTTGGACAAGGATGTCCATATTGATGGGTATACTGTTTATAGGACTGATTGACCTAATAAGGGAGGTGGTATTGCTATTTTTAATAAAAAGTAAGTTTAATGTAAAGGTGCTACTCTCTAAATCAGTGAGCAAACAATTTGAAATGTTGGCTCTTGATCTCGAGGTATCAATAAGGCTTCATCTGACTGTTGTTGGTTGCTATGGGACACCATGAGCAGTCAGTGAAGCTCTTCCCTCTTTAATGCAACTCATATCAGGTTTACACTTTAATGAGATTGTTTTGATTGGTGTCTTAGTTTTTGGTTTTATTTCATGCTGTGATTTAGTTTTTTATATTGTCTGTCACTGTTTTTGTCAGTCTGAAACTTTGTTTCTTTGTGTGACGTGCTACTGCTACCGTCTTGGCCTGGACGCTCTTGTAAAGGAGATTTTTAATTGGTACTTTCCTGGTTGAATAAATAAATAAATAAATTTAAAAATTTAAAAAACTCATGGGAAGAAAAAAAAACTGGGTGGTGAAACGCTTTGACACCAGAGTATTTTAACGAGTGAGTTATGACGACGTGATGAATGTTGTGTGACGGGAACAACGACCGCTGCTAAGTTGCTTTTTGTGACAGCGACTCTGTTCTCGTACTCCACCCAAACACGGAACCGTAATAATTGAAGTTTGGCCGGACGCCAACGCAAACAACCAACGTTAAACGCTTTGATGAACCGGCATAACATTACCCACAATGCCATCTTCTTTTTGAAGAAGTGGCATTGTGTGTTTTCACGCCTCGGGACGTATTCTCAGAGAGCTCTCGATCAGACAGAAGTAGTAAAAGCGTTTTGCACGTCGCTACACTGTATGGGCTTAATTACTACCCACTCATTCATTTATTCTCTTTATTTACGTCTCTAAGATGCATCGCAGACACACACTTAGACAGGCAATATCGTCATTATGTAATAATTTTTTAAGAAATTAAATATAATGTCATGTAACGGAAATTCTATGTTTTTCTTTCTTTTTTTATACTTAAATTTAAAATAAATATATTCATTTAGTCCCGTAATAGTCCATAATAGTCCAGTTTTGGGCGTATCATTGGGATCTGACAGTTGAATTATTAGGCCACCAAATGTACGCTTTCACCAACAATATTTTTTTAAATACTACTGTAAATACTACTAAAATAAATCTTCATATTCAGCTCACCGATACATAAAGTGCTTCCATGTGTTTTTATAGTGTTTCCCCACACGGCCCCATCGATTTCATTTGCTTCGTCCATTTTGATTTATTACAACATGTGAAACCATACGGTGCTTTTCAGAAATCCCAAATAAGTTTGGAAGATGGAGAACGGATCTTTGAAAAGCCGAAGGTGACCCAGATGTGATTGTGGTGTTTTCCTTGGGGTCCCAACATCGAACCCTGAGGGACACCCAGTTCATATTCTGGTGTAGGCGATACAGCCTCACCTGACACGCTGAGTTCTTCCCTCAAGGTAGGACTTCATTAATGCTCGCCACTCAGCTGAGAGGTTGACATGGGACATTTTCTTAATCAGGGCTTATCTCTGTGGCTTTACTCAGTTGTAATTTCCGGCCTCCACGTTGGAAGAACTTACCGCTAGTTCTACGTTATACTTGTTGTGGAAATCCCACAAACGTCGGAGCATCTAACGCCCTCGTGTCTGGGTTCATAACATCAATATGTTTACGCATAACATCCCCCGTAGGCAGTAAGTAACTTTTGGGCTGTGTTGCTATGGTGATTTTGCCAAAATTTGCTTTGTGGAACCGACAAGCCTGACTGATCCTGAAAATTACGTTAGCCGGGTGTAAGGAATATGGCCCTGAATAAAAAATCTCCTTTTTAAAATTTTAAAAAGCTCAATTTATTTATTTGATTCAGGAAAAAAAATATATATACACACAAATATATTTATATATTTATATATACATGATATATAATAATAATAATAATAATAACTTTATTTATATAGCACTTTTAAAAACAAAGTTTACAAAGTGCTCTACAGATAAACAAAGCATAAACACAACTTAAATGGTGGCAAACAAAAAAGACCATACCATAAAAGCATTGAATACAAGTAAAACCAAACAAATAGGCAATTAAAATACAAATTCAAAAGGACGACATCACTTAAAAGCAGTTCTATAAAAGTGGGTTTTAAGAAGTGATTTAAAAGAAGTTATTGATTCTGCCAGCCTTATTTCCTCCGGTAGGTTGTTCCAAAGTCGAGGGGCCCTGGTGGAAAAAGCACGATCACCCTTTGATTTAAGCCTCGACTTTGGAACGGCCAGGAGGGCCCCACCGGAGGATCTAAGGCTGCGAGGTGGCTTATATGGCGTTAACATTTCGATAACGTAATCCGGGCAAGACCCAGACGGCCTTAAAAGTGATCAACAAAATCTTAAAATCAATTCTAAAACTAACTGGGAGCCAGTGGAGTGAGGCCAGAACTGGAGTAATATGTAGTCGTCTGTTAAAACCAGTAAGAAGCCTAGCTGCTGCATTTTGGACTAGCTGGAGGCGGAGATAGATTTATGGGTAATGCCTGAGAGGAGTGAATTACAGTAGTCGAGTCTTGAGAATATGAGTGCGTGTATGACTTTTTCCAGATCGGGTGTGACAATATGGGTTTGATTTTGGAAATGGTGCGTAATTGGAAGAAGCAGCACTGGACGGTTTTTTAATTTGTGTTTCGAAATTTAAATTGGTGTCGAACATTACGCCCAGGTTTCTTGCAACAGGTTTTATGTAGGCGGACAGGGGACCAAGTTCACTCTGAATGAGGCTAGTGTTATTGTTTGGGGAATTGAATAATATGACTTCCGATTTTGAGTTATTGAGTTGTAAAAAGTTTTGTGCCATCCAACATTTGACATCAGAGAGACAGTCCAGGATAGCAGCTAGGCTCTTTGGGTCACCAGGTCTCAGCGGAAGGTATATCTGCGTGTCGTCAGCATAGCAGTGAAAAGAAACCTTGTGCCGTTGGAGGATTTGGCCGAGTGGAAGCATATAAATAGAGAATAAAATCGGACCTAAAATTGAGCCTTGTGGTGCCACAGGTAATGTGTGCCGTGGAGGACGAGTGATCCCCTATGGCGACCGAAAAGGTTCTATTTAAAAGGTAAGAATAAAACCAGCTGAGTGCAGCATCCTTGATGCCGACCCAGTTTTTAAGGCGATCAATTAAAATGGCATGGTCTACTGTGTCAAAGGCTGCACTCAGGTCTAAAAGAATTAAAACTGCGCTCTCCCCCCTGTCTGCTGTTAAAAGGAGATCGTTAGTTACCTTGAGGAGGGCAGTTTCTGTACTATGTAGTGCTCTAAAACCTGACTGAAATTTTTCAAATATATTGTTGTGAATCATGAAAGTTAGAAGTTGGTTTGAAACTACTTTTTCTAAAACTTTTGATAAAAACGAAAGTTTAGAAATTGGCCTAAAATTTGATAAAACGGAAGGATCGAGCTTCGGCTTCTTTAAAAGAGGTTGGACCATAGCGTGTTTAAAAATAGATGGGTAAGTGCCATTTAAAAGGGAGCTATTAATAATCAGTAAAATACTAGGCCCTACAGTGCTGATAACCTCTTTTAAAAATGTTGTGGGAATAAAATCAAGGCTGCACGTAGTTGATTTCATGTGAGCGATGATATCAGATAAAAAGGATAGTGATACAGGTTCAAAATTACTAAAATAGGTTTGTATGTCCCTACTGGTATGTAAAATGTGAGTTGGGGGGATAATTTCTTCTCTTATTTCCTTTACTTTATCAATAAAATAATTTAAGAACCTCTCACACATCTCTTGTGAGGCCTCAGTAGGTTGACAGAGGGAGGGGTTTATAACTGAGTCTATGACCTTGAATAAAACTCTTGGGTTTGAACGATTATCTAAAATTAACTTAGAGAAGAATGAGGCTCTTGCTTCTTTGACTGCCTTTTGATAATTTTTCATTGCATCTTTCCAAATCTCATAAAATACATGTAGTTCAGTTTTTTTCCATTTTCTTTCATTTTTCCTACAGTCTCTCTTGAGTTGTTGCGTAGATTCATTTAGCCAAGGCTGTGGGGTTCTTTTTGATTTTTTTATCTTATAAGGAGCAACAGAGTCCAGGACAGTTTGACAGGTGTTATTAAAAAGGGAGACCAGCTCCTCTGTATCAGAATGTGAATTAAAAGCAGTTAAAGAAGCAGCAATAAAAGCTCTGAAAATGTATCAGCAGACCTGGAGTTAAAAAGCGGCTTCGAGCAGGTGAACTGAGATTTGTGGGAGGTTGGGATAAAACTACATTAAATAAAACTGCTTTGTGATCAGACACACAGATATCCTTAATTTCAAAGTTTTCAGGGCTGAGACCATTATACAGGACGAGGTCAAGGATGTGACCCTTTGAATGAGTAGGTTGTTGTACTGCTTGAGTGAGGTTAAAAGATTCCAGAGTATCCATAAAATCTTTAACAAGAGTCTGAGACGGGCAGCACACATGTATGTTAAAATCACCTAAAATAAGGATTTTGTCATACTGTGACATAAAATAAGTTAAAAGTTCGGCAAACTCGTGGATAAAGATACTTTTTGGCTTTGGCGGCCTGTAGATTATTAATATGATGACAGGAGCTTTTGAGTTTACCATAAAACCAAGATGTTCAAAAGATGTAAAATTACTATGTGAGATGGGAGTGCATTTAAAATCTTTTCTGTGAATAACAGCAACCCCCCCTCCCCTGCCTGACAGCCGGGGTTGATGAAGGTGTGTAAAATCAGGGGGGGTTGCTTCTATAAGAGGACTATAGTGTCCCTCAGATAACCATGTCTCTGTGATAATAAAAAAGTCCAGTTTGTTACATGTAATAAAATCATGGCATAAAAAAGACTTATTATATACACACAAAGTGCCGCGTTTATGATCGTGTGTTTTGAGTATCTGGTTCATCGGTACTTTGCACATACAAGGAAGTTGACTCTATAAACGGCAGGTGTGCCGATCCCAGGTCAACGACAGGTGTGCCGATCCCAGGTCAACGACAGATTTACCGATCCCAGGTCATCGAATGTCCCGATTATCTTTCATAAACTACAGGAACATTCTGTGCAGGGGTTAAACTCCCAGGGAGACGACACTTATGACAAACACATGAAACAAAAATAAAATTATATATAAAAAGAAGATTATAAATCTATTTCCTTCACGGCTTTGTAAACAATCCTTTTGTAAACCAAAAATTAGAATCACATACGGCGTCAAAATCAAAAAAACAAACAAAAAAAATCGCCTTTTAATCACTTTTTTTTAGGACTTTTTGAAGCATCAATTCACAAACATCTCTCGAGTCACATTTCATATTCACACCAGCGACAAAAGAAGAAGCCCTGAACACGCTTTGCGTTATTTTAGCGAATAGCACTGAAAGTCCGATATAAAAGTTGAGTTTGGCGTCTTCCCGTTACCTCATCACTTGCCCAGCAGTGTGAAGATAGCGCGTGATTAAAGAGCGCGTCGCCCCTCTAGCCCGTGCGGAGCGAAGCGTAATTTTTGGGAGCCCATATGAGGCGCCTGACGTTTATGTCCCTGTTGTCCTGGATCTCCGGGGCCCAGCAGTACTCGGGCGACAGCAGCCGGCTGGGCTTGTGGAGCCAGAAGTATTTGTTGAGGTGGCTCTCGTCGTGCCAGAGCGCCTCCACGTTCTTCAGCTTGTCCTCCATGATTTTCAAAAAGCAGTAATCCGCCAAATCCTTCACGTTCTCCCACACGCCCCCGAACACCGCCGCGTGGTAGTAGTAATCCCCGGTGTCCATGAACGCCTCGGACTTGGGGTTCCGGTCGTAGGTGAAGCTGCTCTGCGGCTGCTTGTAGTACCAGGCGTGGAGCTGAGCCACCGACGCCCCCAGCGCCTCGGAGCCGAAGCGCCCCGTGAACTCCTGGTCCACGTCGAAGCAGAACACGTAGGTGCAGCGGTGGCGGATGTCCTCGTCGATGACCTTGGATATGACCTGCATGCGCATCATGGAGATGTCCTGCCACCTGGAGTGCTTGGCCACCTGGATGACCTTCAGGCTCCGGAGAGGAGCGAGCGCGACGGCCGGGATCTTGTCCGGGAGATCCGTGAACACGTAGTACGTCACTTGTAATCCCAGCATGAAATGTTTTTCCGCCGACGTCAGGAAGGTCTTGAGGTAGGCGTCCAGGTACCTGAGGCGGAGCGGAGGAGCAGTTAGAATACGCCAGAGTACACGGTTGTTATTTTTACCTTCGCATTGGAAATGCGGAAGGTTTTGATCGCCGTGTATTTGTATGCGTGCGTGCGTATTATTCACATAAGTCAAAAAGTATTAAACCGAATCGCATGAAATTTGGTGGGATGATTGGTTATTATCCGGGGACCATTTGATTAGATTTTGGGATCGCTCGAATAAAAGGTCACGGTCAAGGTCACGAAAAGGTCAATATTTTTTTTGACCATAGCACGGCCAATTTATATCCAATTGACATGCAACTAATGCCAAAATGTTCTTAATTCAATGCCCAACCTTGTGATATGCGAAGGTATCCGCTCTACCGAGTGCCCGTTCTAGTTCAGGCTGTTTTCATCCAACATTCGGAATTTTATCTTTTTAAAGCGGCGTAATTCATGGGTTTAATTTTGTCATTTTGCATGTTCATTTCAATTCAGTTTATTTTATACAGCCCAATAGCACACATTGCAAATTTTCCTCATATTGATTTACAATCTGAACACGTACGACATCCCTGACCTTTGACCTCACATCGGACCAGAAAAATCCCTTTGACAGGGAAAAAAGGGAAGAAACCTTCCGGTGAGCAACAGAGGAGGATCCCTCTTCAGGATGGACAGAATAATAGATGTCACGTGTTATCCATGTAATCATGAACGACCCCGAAAGCCGACACAGAGCGGGGTGTGAGCGGCGGTGAAGGGGTTAAACAAACCCCCGATCTTTCACCCAGGAGACAAACAAGAAGTAAAGAGTATTTTTCACGTATTTTGCATTATTTTAACCCAAATCACGGCCGTGGTCTGAAGTAAGACCTTTATACTGTATTGACTGATCACAGTTGATGGGAGAGTGAAGTAAAAAATGTTTTGGGAAAATTAAAGCGCCTCAACTCAGCTACCATCCCAGGAAAAAGATATTAAAGCCACACAATACTCCTTTTCTTCATCATTATCATCATCACATCCCGTTCAGGTGGATTCAGGGTTTTTTTAAGTGTTCTAATACCACCTCTATTGCCAGATACATCTTACTGCTTTTAAATATAAAATGAAAGAAAAGGATGGCAGGTTTCCAAAAATGTCAATGCTTCGTAGATTAACTCTCTTATGTTACCGTCTCTTTAAATTTTAGTTTCTTTTAACTCGTCTTGTTCTTTTTCTTTTTTTTTGTATGTGTTTCTGTCTCATCCGGGTCACCCTGAGAAAGAGAGATTCTTAATCCAAATGGGATTCACCTGGTTAAATAAACATTTAAAAAAATTAAAAAAAGATTTAGACTGAAACTGGTGTGAAAGTGATCGTATTTTCCCGATCTCATGAAGAACGAACCTTCCCACGGCAAACACGGTGAGGGCCACCGTCGACTGGTTCTGGATGTGCGTGCGGTCGTAGAGCTCGGGGTCGAACATCCCCTCCCAGATGATCGGAGCTTCCCAAAGCGTCCGCGTTTGAACCTTCGGTCTTGCTCTGGAACGGAAGATGAAAACAAAGATATTCGTTAAACAGCCGCAGGGGGAGGAGATTTTAAACTTTTCTCGATCTTTTTCCCCAAAAAAACTCCCCCGGACGCCGTCTTTTGGGTCTTATTGTAAGGGACTTGACTTTGGAGCGCTAATCCAGGACTGTAGTGGGGCGGATCACGATATAGGTGACAGTGGCCCTTTAAGAGCTGGTATCGCAACCGCGGCGACGGGATGGCGTTGAGGGGTTAAGGGTGGCGAGATGTCAACGAGATTTGTTTGAGGAACTCATTTGTGGACTTCAACGCCATTATCCCGGGAGTAGAATATATTTTACGCGGAAAACAACACCAACGTTTTTGCAACATATCGTCATTATTGTTGTTAAATATTAATCCTATTTAATAATAGGTCTAATATTCACATGGACGAGGTTGTTATGAAGCATGTACAGTGGGTACGGAAAGTTTTCAGACCTTTTTAAAATGTTCACTCTTTGTTTCATTGCAGTTATTCAGGGTCTGAATACTGATGACCAGGTGATATTTCAGTTTTTCTTTTTCTTTTTAATTTGCAAAAAATTCGACATTTCATTTTTTTCTGTCCAGATGTGTTTCTGAGTAAACATTAATGAGAAATAAAATGAAGTTTTTTTTATTTTAGCAAATGTCTGCAATGAAACAAAGAGTGAAACATGTAAATGGATATGTCTCACGCTTGCCTGTCAGGTTATATTGATTGTATTTGTCAAATCTTTACATAATGTTTATCTCCCCATCTTCCAAAATGTCCTGGGGTGACATTCCTAATTACTCCCAGGAATGTGAGAAATGCCCCTGAACTCACCACGGTGCATTTCAAGGGAAGCAAGTAAGGGTAGTGAGCAGGGTCAAACCATCACCTGGTGTTTTTTTTCTAGTTCCTATATTTGCTTAATAAGCAAATACAAGAAGGTGAACAAATAGGACTGTCTGATTACCTTGTGGATACAAGCTAAACTCACACTGTCAGGAGCGATATGACCAATAACACGACAGTTCAAGCGAGCGCAGAGCAAATAGCTGCTTGATACCAGTCGGATGACATCACGTGATTTAGGGCGATAACGTCTGTGAGCATCGAGCCGCCGCCGCCGCCGCCCCGGATGTTATTTTAATAAATATTCATAAAATCTTTGCACTGACTCTTCCGGGACGACCGATTGTCGTTTCACCGTGGCACGTGTTTTCGTTGTTTGTAAATGGGCTAAGAAAATGGGCTCAAATGAAACTAAAACATACGATGGTACTATTTGCACGGCGTTTATTAAAGTACATAAAGAGGGGCGTGGAGCCGGAGTCAGAAGTATCGCGTTCTCACACACCGGGCCGGCGACGCTGAGTCTGAGAGACGAATTACGGACTTTTCCAAGCAACCTAACACGTAATGGGGGGTCGGCTGTAGCCCACGGGGGGGAGAGCGGTCCACGAGGAACCCGGTTCGAGCCCCGCTCCCCCCCCCCCCCGAGTGCCCTTGAGCAAGGCACTGCAGCACACTGCTCCTTCATAACGAGGGTTGGGTCAAATCCAGGGAAGAATTTCCCCACGGGGATAAACAGAAGTGTAGATTTCTTTCTGTCTTTCTAAACCTGTGTGCGTTTACAATATACACAACCTTCTCCTGTTCGTTGTAAATTGAGCCGGGACATGTTTGACCTCAGGGTATTTAAATCTGCCCGGTTTTGGTGTCACTGAACTCATCCTCCCTTCGGTTTTCTTGTCGTGGAACTCGTCTGCTTGGAAAATAAATAATAAATACGACAGAGTGTGTGTGTGTGTGTGTGTGTGTGTGTGTGTGTGTGTGTGTGTGTGTGTGTGTGTGTGTGTGTGTGTGTGTGTGTGCACCCACATGTAAACTAACTGATTAGACCGGTTGGAAAAGAAGCGTCCACGAGTTGAGACTTGAAACGCACGAGTCCTATGTTGATGCACATATGTCAGTGAACGCACCACGACAAACGGGTTCAGGTCAAGAAGGAGGAAATGGAGAGATTGTTAAAGTCTTCTTTTGGGTTTCGCCTTCTCAAATTATATTAAATATGAATTACATATCTTATTGTTGTGCAATTATAATTACACGTAAAGTTTTATTATTTTGCTCACAATGTCACAAAGTGCAGTACATTGGTCAATTAAAAGTTGGCAATAACAGGTGGAAAAAGCATTTCAACAGTTTAAAGAGTAAAGTACAATACAGATTAGAAATTAATAAATGTGTCTCTACGATAGCCGTTTTGGCCGAGGTGTGTGTGTGTGTGTGTGTGTGTGTGTGTGTGTGTGTGTGTGTGTGTGTGTGTGTGTGTGTGGGTGTGTGTGGCAATGTCCTTCAGATTAATTTCCTTATTTTTTATTACCCAAAGTTCAGCTTGTCTTCTAGATTGATGATCTTCCTCAGCGATCCATCGGTTTCCGGTCCATCGGTTTCCGGTCCATCAGTATCCGCCGGCACGGAGTCCGCCGCCTTCAGGGAGTCCACCGCCGGCACAGAGTCCGCCCTCAGGTAGTCCGCCGGCACGATGTTTACTAAAAGTCTAATATTTAAACAACAAAAACATGGCCATAATGAGACTGGAAAGAAAATAAATGGGAAGTGACTCTTGGAAATGTATTTGAAAGAGAATCGGCAGGAATATGGTCCAATACTGCTGACTCACCTGAAATATAAACAAGTCAAGATGATGACGAGCAGAATAAGACAGTAGATGATCGTGACGCTCCTTTCCTTGAGGCCACTGGAACGACGTAAACAAACAAACAAACAAACAACAAAAGAGAACATGTTGTTCAGCTTTAGGGGGAGGAAGACAAAGGTTGCTGCAGAACATGATGAAGGTGAAAAATTCTGGTCTTTGATGTTACTGAGGTATATTGAAACGAGAGTTTTATTGTAAAGGCCTTTCATGTTTTGTGGGAGGGATATTCTTTAATTTGTATTATCTCCTTTTAGAACTTTAACAATTAAAAAAAACAATAATAACAGAGTAATAAACGATATCTCCAGTGGTACGACATTTAAAACCTAAATTATGAAAAAGAAACCGGAGACTATGTCTCCCGGTCGCTCTGAATAAGCCAGGGAAACATGTTTAATTATAAATGTTTGGGTTTCTTCTTAATTGTTGAGCTGGTATCGACGACTCAAGAGAAAAATCTGAAAAGTTAATTTTTTGGAGAATTTAAAAAAAATAGTTTTCTTGCAGAAATCTACGTCATAAGGAAAGCCAATAGAAAATAAAAATATGTAAAAAAATTATAATAACTCAAAATATAGATAGGAGGTTTCCCCCCCCCACACACACACACACACACACATTGTTTGCAAATATACAAGTATTGCAAATAGTCTGTTTTGCACTTTGGTCATTAATATGTCATTTATTAGTTTTAAAGGATCATTAAGCCACTTGAAAGACGTGGGTACCTCCCGACTGTGAGACACGACCGCTTCATTCTTCCCAGTAAACAAACTCCTGCAGGAGATCGTATGCCGCGGCTGATGGGTATACTGGGTATACTGGGAATACTGTCACCTTGAAGAAAACACAAATAAGCCAGCTGCAGTGAAACCAGACGCACGGCGGAAGAAGGAAGAGAACCAGCATTCTTCACCCACTGGGACGCTGCACCCACAGGATGAACTGGGATGACACGCACAGACACGCACAGGAGCTGTTTGAAGTGTACACAAGTCGCCTCGTCTGTCTGGTTTCTTTCCACCGAATCGTCGGGAACGACACGTGACGAATGTGTAGTTGCGGTGACCTTCACCGGAAAAAAAGAAACAAAAGAGTTGTTCACTTACCTGCTCTCGGGTCGCTCTCAGGGCGTCTATAAATCCACGGGAGGATCAGCGGCCCTCTGGACACTTTCAAATGGCCATGTTGAGTCTGCTGTGCTGCCGCTGCACAGGGCTCCCTCCATGGAGGCTTCTTCTCTGTGCAGGGAGGGGCCAAAGAGGGAAGGGCTCCTTTTGAAAGAGCTCAGGTTGTAAGCGCTAAAAGACGTCAGGTAAGGTAACTCTATCCTCGCACCCGCGCCGTTTACGGTTTACCGTTTCTATTTAAAGGGGACTTTGAAGAGCGGCTGGTGAGATTCCAGTTTGTTCCATTGACTCATGTGTGCACGTTGTGTCTCTGATGTGATGCTCACTGGGGCTGAGGAGGGGAGAACGGTGGGTTCTGATTCACTTCATACGTCTTCATGTTGAGGCACAAGGAGCAAAACCTAAGAGTGTGTGTGAATAAGTATCAAGGATGCTCCGGTGGAAAGATATGATGGCTAGAGAGATAGGTCGGTACACTCAAAGAAATGGCTCATTGGATGAACTCAATTAAAGTGTTGGCAGGTTTTCCATCCAATAATTATATGCAACTCCAACTCTAATGTAGCACATCAGTGCAATACAATGTAATTGAGTTAGTCCAACTCATTTTTATCAAACACATCTAAAATAAAATAACGATATTCATTAAATTGAATTCATTTGAGTTAGTCCAACTCATTTGTATCAAACACATCTAAAATAAAATAACAATATGCATTCAATTAAAGTAATTTGTGTTTGTCCAACTCAAAATAGAAATTAATTATTCTATTCAGTATCCTCATTGGGGTCTTTGGAGCCGACTCCAGCTGACATCGGGCGAGGGGGGGGGGGGTCACCTGGACAGGCTGCCAGTCCATCCGGTCACATAGAGACATACAACCATTCACTCTCACACCTATGGGCAATGTAGAGATGAATTAACCTGACTAGTCTGTGGACTGAGAGGAAGCTGGGGAACCCAGAGGAACCCACACTGAGAACAAACTCCACACAATAGGACCGCCCTGACCAGGAATCAAACCCACAACCCTCTTGCTGTGAGCAGTGCTACCCACTACACCAGCCCATGCGCAAAGGGTATAGTCCCCAACTAAACGCATTCATTCTGAGTTGATATGCACACCATCTAACCTAAATAAATCTAATGAATGAAAGAATTCCTACATGTTGTGTTACACAGATTAAATATAAATATCTTCATTTTGTAATTGATTTATTTCAATGTATCAAAGAATATTTAATTGAGTCACCTCTAAGAAGACTTGAATCGTTTTTGTGTGTGCAACCTAAATAAATCTAATAAATGAATGTATTCCTACATTTTGTGTTACACACATGAAATATAAATATCTTTGTTTTGTAATTTATTTATTTCAATGTTTTAAATAATATTTAATTGAGTCACCTCTAAGAAGGGCTTGAATCGTTTTTTTTGAGTGTAGGTAGATAGGCAGGTAGGTAGGTAGGTGGATATATATATATATATATATATATATATATAGAGAGAGAGAGAGAGATAAATAGATAGATAGATAGATGAATATATAGATTAGATAGATAGATATTATATATATAAATATATATAATAGATAAATAGCTATTATATATATATATCTATATATAGATATATATATATATATATAGATAGATAATAGATATATATAGATAGATACATATTAGATAGATAGATAAATAGATAATATATGGCTAGATATATAGATAGATATGAGATAGATGGATAAAAGATGGATAGATAGATAGGTAGATAAATAGATAGATAGATAGATATATAGAAATTAGATGGAGAAAAGATGGATAGATAGATAGATTGATAGATTGATTAATAAATAGATAAATAGATAGATAGATACTTTATTTGTCCATTGCTCCTGTATCAGCTGCTCTGATTGGCTCCCTGTAAAATCCAGAATCACATTTTAAATTCTCCTCCTCCTCCTCCTCCTCCTCCTCCTCCTCCTCCTCCTCCTCCTCCTCCTCCTCCTCCTCCTCATCTCAAAGCCTTGGTGGATGATGCTCCATCATATCTTGAGCAGCCTGTAGTACCATATTGTGCCACTAGGGAGCTGTGCTCACTAAATGCGGGACTACTTGTGGTTCCTAGAGTCTTAACAAGTAGGATGGGAGCCCGAGCCTTCAGGTAGGGCTGAGTCAGGTTCACCTGGTCCCGCCCTACAGATGCTGCTGTCTGATAGGCTGCTGGGGATACACTGAGCTCCAGGCACGTGCACAGATAGAGCCCTAGTGGAGCTCAAGCTCCTCCCCCTTTGCCCTGGATGAGTAAAGTGCCCTTTCTGCTGGAGCCTCTTTTATCTTCATTCATCAGTGTTTAAGGATAAAAGTTACTCTCTCTGTCATCAAGTCCTCCCAAATGTGTTTTAATATCCGACGGGGCTTTTATTTGAGTTATTGTGAGAATTTCGCCCCGACGTGTTCCGCGGCGCTCACGAGAATTAACCACGTCGACTTTAGCGCTGCTGAAAACATGACGTGGCAACCGGTCCGACGTTTCCAAGACAATAAACATCAAACTCACGAAATCCGTGGCTTCACAGCCTCGTCCGGCTGTTTACTGACGTCATGTGAACAGAGAGAGGGACAGAGATACAGGCAGGCATCGTATGTGTGTTGTATACATGCTATTGAGACAATGTCAAAGTATGTTGAACTTATTCATTCATTTTATAAATGTCACAAGAATTCACAGCTATACAATTGCAGCTAAACTATGAATGCTATCCTTGTACCTCATTGTTTTATGTGGTATAATAATAATAATAATAACTTTATTTATATATCACTTTTAAAAACAAGGTTCACAAAGTGCTCTACAGATAAACAAAGCATAAACACAACTTAAATGGCGGCAAACAAAAAAGACCATACCATAGAAGCATTGAATACAACTAAAACCAAACAAATAGGCAATTAAAATAAAAACATAAAAGGACGACATCACTTCAAAGCAGTTCTATAAAAGTGGGTTTTAAGAAGTGATTTAAAAGAAGTTATTGTATGTTTACCTTTGCATTGAAAATGCGGAAGGTCATGTTTTGATGCCGTGTATTGGTATGTGTGCGTTTTATTCGCATAAGTCAAAAAGTATTAAACCGAATCTTATGAAATTTGGTGGGATGATTGATTATTACCCGGGGACCATTTGGTTAGATTTTGGGATTGATCGGGTCAAAGGTCAAGGTCATGAAAAGGTCAACATCTTCTTTTTACCATAGCGCGCTCAATTTATATCTAATTGTCATGCAACTAATGCCAACATGTTCATAACTCAATGCCCAATCTTGCGATATGTGAAGGTATGCGCTCTAACGAGTGCCCGTTCTAGTTCTCTTTGTTTTGTCTGTTCCAGTTTTACAAAGATCAATCTTGTATGAGCATCGCAGAAGGTGAAAAGAGTAAACGCAAGAAAGAACAACACTTGTAACAACTAACCCAGAGTGAGGTCATGCCGGGAAATATCAGCTTGAGGCTTTGTAACTTTTTTACCGAGGTTTGATATTTCCCGGCATGACCGGGCGGTCGAGGTTAATAAGTTGTTTATTATATGGCATTATTCGCTCCTATCATTTTGTAACTAAAAACTAATTGTAATTGTTAGTAAGCATTTCATTTTGTGTAGCTCTCATGTCGTCTCCAAAACAATGTGTTTCAATTACTTGCTAACTTCAAGTTACAGCGATCAATATAGAAATCATGTTGCTTATTCAACATAAACTCCACAGATTTATCAAAACGAACTCTGAATGTTTTCTAGACTTTTCAATTAAATTAATAAGTAGTTACCTGCACCGGGCTCGTTAATTATATCTGTGATATCAACAATAAGACAATCAGGCTTGTTTATACTCCAACATATTGTATTGCGTTTGTTCAGAATTGTTTGCATCGTGTGTGTGTGTGTGTGTGTGTGTGTGTGTGTGTGTGTGTGTGTGTGTGTGTGTGTGTGTGTGTGAAGGGTCATATTTCACAGTTGCAAGAACTTAGAGACTTTACAGGCACGTTAAATTAAAACGTGACACCAGGTGTAAAAGCTGTCTGCTGCCCTCTCTTCCTGCTCATGATGTCACTGCAGCGTTAATAAGCCTCTGGACGTCGGGGAGGACAAGATTGTTCAGCCGTTTGCGTTTAATAATTGTTTTATTATTATTATTATGAATGGAGGGTTTGAGCGTCTCATATTTTCGACTTCACCGACTGCTCCACGTCTCTTATCCACAGCTCAACCACCTGTTTGTCAGTGGACCACCAACATTACCACTTATAATCTCAAGAAATAATACTTACATGATTTATTCATTTATTGTTTTTTGTGAATTTTTAAGAATTTATTCTGAATTGTTTTATTTAACAATATGCATTGTACATTTTAGGATTTTTAAAATTGTTTTATGTGCATTATTTAATGCTAAACTTTGGTAAGTACACAAAATAGCAAAATAAACACATGAATGTGTGTAATGTTTTTTTCCCACCCGTCTGAAATTGATCACTGCATGAAATGTTGTAGTCATAAATGACGTGATTAATTAACAGTATTCATGTGTGTCTATGTGTGAGGCTATGCAGGTATGTGCATATATTTGTTAATATGTGTGCATGTGTTTATATATATAAATATATTCTTTATTGTATTTCTTAACTTACTTCATGCATGTTTTTTGCCTGAGTATCTTTGTATACATACAGTGAGCACATCTTTTATTTTTCTTGTTTATATCTCGAAAACCAATAAAAGATTTGATCACAAAAAGTAAATGACGTAATGCTCTACACACACAGAGGATGGAGCGGTCCGTCTCCTCCACCTGTCGGTACACCTATCCCGCCACAAGGTGGCGCTCAGAGCACACGAGGCACAACACAACAGGGGGAAACACCACGAGGCACTTTGCAGAAAAAGGGAAATGGAACATCAGGAACACTGTAAAGAAACAATAGCTGCAGGTTATTAATATGTTTTTAATTATTGCAAATAAAAGATCATAACAGTTATGTTTAAGCAGATATCTGATATCTGTACTAGTTTTACTTTCATCAGATGTATGATGTATTTGTCATATTTAATTAATTATATTTAAATATACATATTGAAAAGTAAGCCGCTGAGACGTATTTGTACCCAGGCTTCATGTACAGGAACAGCTATTTCGCATTTTACTCATTGTCTTCAGGGGTATAAACATGAAAGGAATAAGGAAACACGTGTATTGGGTTACAAATAATTGAAAACAAACTAAACAAAAGGGTGCTCGGGGAAAACATCCTGCATACATCATAGCTTAAAAAAAAGAAGAACAAGTGCTCTTGGTCTAAATGATTAGCCGTTCTGTTTCTGTTTACGTTGGTTCTGCTTTCTTATTGTTTGGGTGCCAACATCCAAGGTCATACCTCCGCAGTGGGAGGGCTTTTTCTTTCTTTTCTCTCATTTTTAAATCAATAAAATCGGTTTTAAATTGATATTTTGTGTCCAAGTGATTTATTTTGTTTATAGCCGTGTAATATGCGAGACAATGCCCAGCGGGGCGGGTCATTCATGTGAAATCAGCCTCTTCATAGTGACTCAAGAGAATGAATGTGTCATTATCGCGTCTTCACTCACAGCCAATCATGTACTTATATTCATTTTGTTTGCCAAAAAAAGTAATCCACATTCTAGAGATATACAGATATACATCGTACGTAGGGGTGTGGGTTTTAGGTGAATTAGATGAGAGATGTCCACAGATCTTCTGCAGCAGACGTCTGAAATATTGTTCAAAGATGATTGACCCTCGCCATAGTCCCGCCCCTCAACCGCAGACCGGCCAATCGCATCGCAGTGGCTGTAGATAATGACGGTAACTTTCTTTTTCTTATTTACCCAAAACATATTCATGTGGCATCTAAACCAGATATGTGCATATGAACATCATTTGTTGAACACAGTGAGCGACGCCACCTTCAGGGACAAAGCGACAAACTGACATCATGTTGCTTTTTTTTATGGAAAAATCT
Organism: Liparis tanakae; assembly: GCA_036178185.1. Taxonomy (NCBI): domain Eukaryota; kingdom Metazoa; phylum Chordata; class Actinopteri; order Perciformes; family Liparidae; genus Liparis; species Liparis tanakae. Next base: position 26,238,812 of record CM070104.1, on the reverse strand, counting down.
AAATATGGAGTGTGGGGTGGTTCTGACTGATGCTGATGCATACTGAATGGATTGCTATCCAGTAGATACCGTGGTCCCTAGTGGATAAAAGTCTAAAAGGTCAAAAGGTCAAAAGGTCAAACAGTATTTACGATTAAAAAAGAATGACGTGAATTGCGTAGCTCGAAAAATTTGCCTCATTCGCCTCAAATATTTAAACTATGGAAGAAAATCGCAGAGTTGCGACAGCCAATCAGCGTTGAGACGTTCCGCCGTTTGGTGAATCTAACTGCCGCTCTAGTGGAGCTGTAGGAGACAGTCATCCAGACGAGCTGTGTGAGCCTCCGGGTGATGTCATCTTTAAATATATATAAATATACAGTATATTATATTAATGTTATGAACCCAAACACGAAGGCGTTAGATGTTCCCACGTTTGTGGGACGTCCTCAAGAAGTATAAAGCAGAACCAGTGGTTAGTTATAGCGTGGTGGATGAAGGAAATGATGACTGTCTCCACTGAGTAAAGCCACAGAGATAAGCTCCGCCCCCTCTAAGGCGCGAAAAGCCGCAAAGAGTCAACTCCTGTGAGCTCCTGTGTGGCGTGAAAACAGACGTCTGGTCCCGCGTCATATTCACACTAACGCAAATAATAATGTCCAGCTCTACCCAGAAGGCCTCGAGAGATCCCCCCCAAAAAGTGATCTAAAGCATAAATCCCTGTGGATTACCGTCGTTGTTTATCCCCCTTTGAACTCTTAATAAAACACAAGAATATAAGAGCCCGGCTTTGTTCGGTGGAATGAAGAGCAGATTGTGTGGTTCGGAGGGTTTTACCCTCGTCGACTCTCACACAACACAACCATCTTTTGACTTTGATGAAAGTTGCTCAACACAATAGCCCCCACCCGTGCATGCCCTTGTGAGAGGATACATGTCAAAGCTGAAACATCATACTCCGAAGTATCGCTCCGACGCTGCGCGGGTCACATTCCTGCGCGATGGCGGAGGACGTGTGAATGGAGAGGGAAAAGAGAAAGAAGAAGAAGAAAAGGGTAGAACATTTAAAGACAAAAAGAACAAAAGGAGAAGAAAGGCGAAAACCAGAGTTCTGAGAGTGAAGTCCGTAAACACGGAGCGGCATCTGGCACGACTCGTCCTCCCCATCATACACATTCCTGCCTGACACGCTCACAAAGCACCATTGTAATGAACTGGATCTGACTCATATCCTCACTGCTATCTGCCCTCGAAGCTACACACACATTATAACACACACACACACACACATTATAACACACACACACGTTAGGCCTTGAGCCTCCTCCATTGTGCAGAGTTATGGGCTGACAGCTTTAATACCACCTGTAAATGATGCTCTACTGTAAAGAGAGGTGTGAACTTCAAAAGACAAGGAGAGAAGAAAGGAGGGGATGGATGGATGAGCCGTCATATAGTGACGCTCCAGTGTCATGTGACCTGTGGTCAGTGTGTGTGTGTGTGTGTGTGTGTGTGTGTGTGTGTGTGTGTGTGTGTGTGTGTGGTGGAACCTTCCTACCTGTCAGTCCTTTAAACATCAGCCGCCTCAATCAGAAGCCTCTAGAAGAAGATCAGGGACTCGTACCTCTAGGTTTACCTTTACATGTCCTTGTAGCTCAAGGACAGGAGGAACCGGGGGATTCAAACCCACAACCTTGTGGCAAACGAGGAAACGCGATTCCACGCTAGCTCAGTCCTACCACATTAGCTCAGTCCTACCGCGTTAGCCCAGTTCTACCACGTTAGCTCAGTCCTACCACGTTAGTCCAGTCCTACCACATTATCCCAGTCCTATCACGTTAGCTCAGTTCTACCGCGTTAGCTCAGTCCTATCACGTTAGCTCAGTTCTACCGCATTAGCCGCGTGCTACTGCGTTAGCCCATTCCTACAACGTTAGCTCAGTTCTACCGTGTTAGCTCAGTCCTACCGCATTAGCCCAGTCCTACCACGTTAGCACAATCCTACTGCGTTAGCTCAGTCCTACCACGTTAGCCCAATCCTACCACGTTAGCTCAGTTCTACCACGTTAGCTCAGTTCTACCGCGTTAGCTCAGTTCTACCGCGTTAGCTCAGTTCTACCACGTTAGCCCAGTCCTACCGCGTTAGCCGAGAAGCGAAACCTTTTTCGAGGCCTTTTTCACAGCGGGTATAATACAAACAAAATAGAATATGAGAATACAGACTCCTGGAAATTGAACGCTCTGTGCATTCGACCCAGAATGAAAGTTTAACGCGTCACATTATCATCGATTAAAAGCCAAGGACGCATTTTATTGTTACAAATGCAAACGCTGCGTTTCATCACTCATGACTGGAATGAACCGAGCCCAGGAGTCGTCAACGCCCTCCATAATGTATGTGGTTATTTTATGTGATACATTACTTTAAATACTAGGCTTAATGGTCAGTTTAATATACCTCCGAGGCTCGGTGCATTTCTCAAGGAAAGGCGGCGAGTCCATATACCTCCACTGCTGTTAAAATAAAAATGTAATTATTTGTATTTATTTATAAATATATATATATATATATATTTTTTTTTTTTTTTTTTTTTTTGTATTTTATTATTAAAATTTGTATTTATTTTTTTAAATACAAAAAAATAAAATAAGGTAAAAGCAAATAGATAAATAGGCCTATTTAAAATCCGTCAAGACGTCAAATATTGAGCTGGACGTGCTCTCTTCGTCCTATTAATATTAAATAGGCACAGTGTGAGGGGGCGAGAAAAGAGAGAAAGAAAATCCCCAAATTCCCCCCAGTGAATGGCGCAGGGTAATTAATCTGCAACCGGAGTTTACCCTCATGTCCGACACATGAGTGACATGTAGTGTGTGTGGGTGTGTGTGTGTGTGTGTGTGTGTGTGAGAGTGAGGTGTTTGATTGCTTCTCCTCCGGGGGCCTGCTCCATCATGTCCTCTTCTTCTTTTGATGTTTTCCTCTTTCGTTCACCTCTTCTCCCTCTTTTCTCTCTCGATGTGGCTCGGCGTTCTCTTCTTCTTCTTCTTCTTCTTCTTCTTCTTCTTCTTCTTCTTCTTCTTCTTCTTCTTCTTCTTCTTCTTCTTCTTCTTCTTCTTCTTCTTCTTCTTCTTCTTCTTCTTCTTCTTCTTCTTCTTCTTCTTCTTCTTCTTCTTCTTCTTCTTCTTCTTCTTCTTTTTACCTTCCGAGGTGTGGGAGGTGCTGCGTTCAGGTGCTTTGATGCCGTCTGGATTTGTTTCTTTTCGAGACGTGATCGCGCGCATCTGCAGCGGTAAGTTTTGGGGACATTTTAATTCCCGTAAATTTGCCTCCGTAAATAAAATGTCGGCGGTGAGCGACGTCGTAACCTGAGGAGCGGAGAAGGGACGGGAGGAGAGCCACATTAACGACCACCGCACTTATGTGAAGCCACACAGTATTTATAGAGTCAGCTGGGCTTCAAGAGGCCACAGGCGGAAAGTCTGAAAAGCCCTACACACAGACACACACACACACACACACACACACACATGTTTTAGCTCATCGTCTGCAGATGTATGGCAACTTAAATGTCCAAAACAAAAACAAGACTTGCGATGATGTCATGGCGAGCGGCGGCCCAATAGGGAATCGACCATTCGCCAAATCCCGCCCCTCGAATAGAGACCGCCCAATCAAAGAGTTTTCACAGTCTATCGTGCAAATCCATCGTTTTCAGATTTTCTTCATTTTGAGCTGGGTTTTGTTCTCGTAAATAGTGAGATTCAAAGGAGATATTTTGACGTTATTTATTTCCCGCTAAACGCTAGCTGTTGAAGATACCGTGAATATGACACATGCCGCTTCCTCGAGCTGTCGGCTTTATTCTGTTTTTATTGTTGCTGCTGAATCACTTCGACACGTTAAATAAATATCCTTCAAAAGCAGAACGTAGAACCCTTGGCTGTCGGCCTTTAATGTTATTTTAAAACATTTATTTTTACGTATTATCTGTACAGTTCACGACCTTCCCGGGTGGTCCACACTGCAAATAGTACAACACTGTATCCAAAAGTGGACATATTACCTTTCTGTACACACAACCACCTTCTGCATAGAGTTTTATTTTATATTTTGTATTTTTTCTTTCTTTTTATCGTGTTATTTCTCGGAGAGCCCTGGGCTAGATGTCCGATGTGTCTGGACAGATGGAAAATAAAACCTTGAAACCTTTGGATCAAGTGTGGACTCTACACTCACGTATACACGACATTAGGAACGGTGGGTGTATAGCGGTTTACGCCCCCCTCCCCCACGTGCCCAAAATGTGTCATCGCCCCGTGTTCTTGCAGGTGTTTGACGGCTGACCTTTGAGTTTAAAACGTTTGACCTTTCATTTTTGCGTCCTCGCGTGGCCAATTATGGTTATCGGGGCCGCCGGACGCGCGTCTCCCAGATTAACGTCAATACGCTGTCGGCTTTTCCAAAGCGAGCAGCGCATTAATGCACCGGGGCGTTTCATCACCGAGCTCCCCGAACAGGAACATAAATAGTTTAAATCCTCAAAGTAATTCTGTGTTTTTGGTCTTATTGGAGATTTAGAAAAGTCTGCAGAAAACCAAGTAAACACATTTACCCACGGCATATTTAAAAAGAAACGTAGTTGATATTGATGACCCAAGGATTTCTTGGGATAAATAATTCCCATCTTTTTAGGTTAGTCAGATCCCAGGTGGTGCCATAGTTCAGTCGGCTGCTAGCCCAGCAGTGTGTTTGTTTTTATTCATCTTTATGTTTACGTCTACAGAGAAAACACAATCCATAAAAAAAAAGAAAGGAAGATAGATGAGGTGCAGAAACAAGTTTGTGGTTGTAGTGTGGCCTTTGTCCCGAGGATTAAAACTAATTTTAGAAAATAGATTGTTTATCTTCACTTACAACAAATGCGTCTTTAATTTAACATTTTATAGCATTTAAGAGGAACTATTGGCAGAAATGGAATGTAATATTCCATTTAGTATGGAATATTAAATAATATTATATATACAGTATATATATATATTTATATATATATATTCATAATTTTCCATTATGTTTTATTTAACGTATAATTCCTTAAAAAAAAGAAATGTCACATGGGAGAAGTTTCAGTTGGTTGCAATCTGCAACCTCACCACTAGATGGTGCCAAATCCCACCCATTGCATTCACATTAGTTACTCTTTTTATGCACCTGCATAAGTTACCTGCATAAGTTATCCCTCGTGGATTCACGATGACCTGACCATTACTTATCATTTCTAAATAACTATTCACCTTGCCGTGTATCTTTCTTTCATTTTCTCGTTTATTCGGCGCTCCAGTTTTGTATGGAAGTTGTGACAGATTCATGAAAGTGTCCGAAGTGGAGAGTTAAACGGAGAGAACAGCCTCGCACCGCCATCCGACGAGGACGATCACCGCTCTGTCGGTCCTGACACTTCCTCCGAGGGACGGGAGACGCCAACGCCGTGGGGGGTCCCCGTAATTGGCCGGTCCCGACGTACGGAAGAGGACTAGGACGGGTAGTGTGTGTGTGTGTGTGTGTGAGTGTGTGTGTGTGGGTGTGTCTGCTACTGAATCATCTTTTAAACTCTCCAACCAGAGGTGGTGATTGGTGGAACAATAGAGCGAGGGATGGAGGGTTGTACTTCCCAAAGCCAGACGGGTGCCAGTGGGTGTGTTCATCCACTGGGGAGAAGATCCTCCAGTCAGTGACACGCCTCTCCTCTGTGTTACTTATTTGTGTGTGTGTGTGTGTGTGTGTGTGTGTGTGTGTGTGTGTGTGTGTGTGTGTGTGTGTGTGTGTGTGTGATAGCTTTCCAGGAAGTGTCTCACAACTCCCCAGCTGTTGTTTTATAATCACATGTTTCGCTCACAGCGGGTTTTTTGTCCTGTACAATTTTGCTACGTAATAAAATGGTCATAATTGTCGGCGTTCCCCCTGTGGGTCGAAGCCTGGATGTGTTGACGAGTGTTAAGACGTTACGCCGCATGCTCCTTTCTCCTTTCTTTTATTCCTCGAGTTCCTGATACCGGCTGAGATCGTTGAAGTGTGAAGACAACGTTAGTTTAGTTGAAGAAAGACTCCTTCTTCCAGGAGCATCTCTTCTGCAAACCTGTTGCTAACGGCAACAGTGTCCCATTATATTACATTACATGATATTACATTACATGACATTACATAAAATTAAATGACTACATTATATTACATAACATTATATTACATATAATTATATTACATTACATGACATTACATAAAATAACATGACTACATTATATTACATACCATTATAATACATTATATTACATAACATTACATTATATTACATACAATTATATTACATTACATGACATTACATGACATTACATAAAATAACATGACTACATTATATTACATACCATTATAATACATTATATTACATAACATTACATTATATTACATACAATTATATTACATTACATGACATTACATGACATTACATAAAATAACATGACTACATTATATTACATACCATTATAATACATTATATTACATAACATTACATTATATTGCATACAATTATATTACATGACATTACATGACATTACATAAAATAACATGACTACATTATATTACATAACATTATAATACATTATATTACATAACATTATATTACATTGTATTACATAACATTACATTATATGACATACAATTATATTACATTACATGACATTACATTACATAAAATTACATGAGAACATTATATTACATTACATTATATTTCATAACATTATATTACATAACATTACATTACATTACATAACATTATATTACATAATATTAAATAACATTACATGACATGTCATTTGGCTGACGCCTTTATCCATCACGAGTTACAATAAGTGAATCAACCATGAATACAAACTCAGAACAACAAGAATAAAGAAAGTAACTTTTCTTCAAGAAAGCCAAACAACAAAAACTCAATAACTGAGTGAGACCCTGAGCTGGAGAGTCCGTTACGAGAGCTCCACATGCTCTGACTAACTGTGACGTTAATACAGTTGTTGTTGTTGTTGTTGTTGTTGTTGTGAAGATAATTCCACCACGCTGACCTTCAGCTCTTCTTCCTTTAACGTTGTGTTCTGGCGATGCTCGACTCGAGGCCACATTCTCTGCATGTGAAGACCTATTGGCAATAAACCGGATTCAGACGTGTTGCCCAACATCACAAAGGGAACCAAAGAAATCAAACACGATTCCATGGGATGTATAATTAAATATCATCTGACAAATGGATGTTCCTTCACATGCAAGTGTGTGTGTGTGTGTGTGTGTGTGTGTGTGTGTGTGTTTCTCTCTCCAGGCAAATGGGAAAAGGTCAGTGTTCAGTTTTCTTTAATTATTATAATTTTATTTGAATGACAACTCGAGTGAAATGTTTTGTGCTTCTCCTTTTTTGTTGTCGGTGTAATTATATCTTCTCCATTTTTTTTCTCCTGCAGAATATTTGGGGGCTCGGCGCCTGCACGCCGGGCCGCTCCTCCCACTCACACGCCGTCCTCCGTCGTGACCTCTACGGGGCTCTGACCCCGGATGTTTTGGCCACTTGGGAGCAGCAGACGGCAGCCGTGAACACGCCGCTCTGCAGCGCCGCGGGTGCATCTTCATACGCATGTGCAATAAGTCACATCCACTCATCCTCACCAGCTACTCGCTGAGCTTTTGTTTTTGTGATCAAATCTTTTATTGGTTTTCGAGATATGCACATGCAAAGAATAAGATGAGATGTACACATTGTAGGTATAGAAAGATACTGGGACAGCATTTATTTTTAAATAAATAGAGAATATATATATAAATACGAGTAGAGATGCAAAAACCTGCACATATATTTACATATATATGCACTTACCTACATCTCCCCATACATACACACACATAAATGATTTTAATGTACCCCCCTCCCACTGTTGCCGTCTAGATGAACGGCGATATAGTTACATGACTGCATTTAGAGTCATATTGGCTTATAATTCAAACGGGAAGTGTAATTTTAGATCCTTTTTTTCTTATTTTTGACTTAAAATTGCTTCAGAGTCATGAAATATGAAATCCTTGAGTGAAAAAACGACACGCGTGACGGATCTGGACCACTCGTGATCTGTGTTCGTACCAAAAGAAAACATTAGAAATACAAACGGACTACATTATGTCTTTGGGCCGCTTTGCATCCTGGTACTTTGAGTCCGGCTGGTGTAAAAAATAAAAATGGAAGGAATTGGATTCCTCCCCAAAAGCCGCCAGTAAACACCGACTTCCCACGGCGCTGAAGACGGCGTGCTCGGCCTCTGAGGCGCCGCCTCCACACACACACACACACACACACACACACACACACACACACACACACACACACACACACACACACGTAACGCCACGCCGAAGTCCACCGAAGTCCCTCGCAGCGTGTTCCATGGCCCGAGCGACCGGCAGCAGGATATGGATGGAGATAGCCGTCGCTCGAGCCTCATCTTTGTCCTCCGGAGAAAGAAAAAAACAGTTAAAAACCCTCGCTTGGGCCCTCCACCCCCCCGTAATCGTGTTTAGTGGAGAGCGAGACGTGTCCACCAACACATAAATCTGCTTTTACAGCTGGGATATCCATTCATACACGGTCTGTCTGCACGCCGTCAAGCATTTACAGTCTGTTGCATAAGCGAAGAGAATCCATCAGCGCCTATGTGTGTGTGTGTGTGTGTGTGTGTGTGTGTGTGTGTGTGTGTGTGTGGACACACAACTCAGGGGTTTACGGTGCAGCTCAAGGCCTTTCCGACTGTTTTAACCCCTCTGCCCTCCGGCGGGTTGCACGGTGGACGGCGATCAGGAATGTAGGGACGCGATGACTTCACGTCAGGAAAAGCGGCGGCGCGATGGACGACCCCTTCGGAGAGAGGACTTTAAAATAAAAGACGACGGCGACGTGAACTGAAGGCGGCCGCTCGCGTGAGAAAACCTCGAGGACGAAAAGCAACAAAGAAGATCCGAGAAAAAAATATTTTTTCCGGCAGTCTCTTTCACCGCCTCTCTTTCTGTCTCTGACTTACTTTTCTTTTGTGTGTGTGTGTGTGTGTGTGTGTGCACCCAATGACACTGGAATGGAAAAAATAAAATAGTGAACTGAATCATAGAAATGTAACATGAAAGCAGATACGAGGCTTAGAGGCCACGCCGTGACGGAGGGAACGCATTTAGACAAACTCCATTCATTAAAAGGTGAATCGGCATTAAAAAAAAAGGTTTACGATGGAAGACGTTCTTTGCCAATCCGTTAAGAAGAAATAAAGTCTCCGACATCAAAGTTGTCTTTGTCTGTTTGTTGCTTGCAAGGGAAAAGTATGAGACGGCTTCAAGATTTCAAAAGGCCTCGCGCTCATAAACCTGAGAGCCACGCCCCTTTTTTAAAGGAACACGACAAAATCATGAGAAAACAATGCGGGGATGAACTGTATCTAAACTAGTTTGAACACGTTTCTGCAAAGTAAGCATATTTCTCACGAATATATCAATCCTTAACAAAAGTTAGCGTGGCAGAATAATGGAAAACGTCTCACGCACATTCCGATCGGTTCTTCTCGCCGTTAGCCGCGCGGTCCGTTGTTTTTTCTCGGGGACCTGCTTACCTCGGCATTTTAGACATCAAGCAATTTTCTATGCAATTTACCTTTTGTGACATAAGCAATGCCATATTTTTTCCATCACAAGGCCTTGATATAAAAATAATAACACCCGCGCCGAGTGAAGGGGTGAGTGCCATCCAGGGAACTTGAATGTCTGAGATTGAAGTCGTAATTTTAGGAGAAAAACACTGAATATTTGTTCTTAAATTGGTGAATTTACGAGAAATATTGCTCGCAAGGGGGATGAATGGCTTCTGAGCGATGGGGGGGAAAGATCCCTCGTGTTCCTTCATTAACATGAATAGATGCTAGCTTTAAAGACGGTACATAGAAGAGGTATCATCAGTATCCGGCTGAAACCCACGGAGACAAGTCTTTTTTTTTGTTATCGCGACGTCAGGCAGTAAGAGTGTTGGAGTCTCGTGTAAAAGTGTAAAGCGAATCCTGAACGAGACACAGATCTGCTCAATAAAGTTCAAGTACCATATACATGAATCAAGAGTGGGACGCAAAAGAAGAAGAAGACCCGACCTGAACCTGACTCAGCCCGATAACTATAAGACGATCAAGAGGAAAGTCTTCAGTCTACAGGAGGGGACTGAAGACTTTTTAAGACTCTAGGAACCACAAGTAGCCCCGCACTTAGTAGCAACTCCCTAGTGGCGCTATTTGGTACTACAAGCTGCAAAAGATATGATGGAGCATCATCCACCAAGGCTTTGGAGTTAAGGAGGAGGAGAATTTTAAATTTGAAAGTAGACCCGCGTTTTTTGAGACTCTAGGTTGTTGCGTGCAAGACGGTGGCAACCATCTATATAGAGGTGCCCCCCCCCCACACACACACACACACCCACCCCCCCAGCCAGCACAATTTGTCCCTAATAGCCCCCCCAGTCATTCCCATGATGCCCGTCGCCTTTAGTCTGCGACTGGCCAGCTCCTCATTGTGAGCAGCAGATGGAGGTCCTTTCAGCAACATCAGCTGTGGCCCCGGTCCACCAGGACATTAGTCATGCCCCCGGGCTACCGGGGACACAAGAGGGCTAATTGGAAACAGATCACACACACACACGCGCACACACACACACACACACTCACGCTCGTGATCACATTCACACGTCGCACACAGACGAGGAGACCCACATGCAGGCCATTGCACACACACACAATATCGTGCACTTAATTACTCGCACGCTCACACTAATACACTGTCACACAATGCGTCACACACACTTGCACTCTCAGTCTTTCAGAACCCCCCCCCCCCAAAGGAAGCACCTCGGGGTGATTGAAAAGGGGGTCAGTGTATTGTTTCCGATGAAGAGCTTGTGAAACAAACGAGGGACTCGGCAGACGGGTAATGAGAGAGGGCGAGAAGGGTGGAAGGACGGAGAGAATGGGAATCCTCCACCTCCATTAACGCGGATTTTCCTCTCCGTGTGTGGAGGACGGCTCCGGCCCCGGACACATTGTGTGAAGTCAGTCCAGCGTAAACCCTTAAAGGCTAATGGCAGCACACACACACACACACACACACACACACACACACACACACACACACACACACACACAATCAGCTAACTGCCTCTTAAATTAGCTCATCAAAGCTTGACAGGTGGTTACACTTTAGCCGTACATAAATACAAGTTATGTCCAGGCATGTCTGTGAATTACAGCGTCTGAATCGGGTTAATTGTGCGCCAGGTGCTCCTGTTTTGTCCTCCTTTTCTTTACATTTCTTCTTTTCCAATAGCAGAGGTTTGTAAAGAAGGTCTGACATGATGTGGAATAACCAAAGTCCTCCTTCTCCATTGCAGTGCCCGTTTAAAAACATGGGTGGTGCACTGCACCGAGTCCGGATTAGACAGAGTTATCCAGAGCATCTGGACGTCTTGGTCATTGGACCTTCTGCTTCTGAATGTCTTGGTCATTGGACCTTCTGCTTCTAGATTCTTCATCATTGGACCTTCTGCTTCTAGATTCTTCATCATTGGACCTTCTGCTTCTAGATTCTTGGTCATTGGACCTTTTACTTCTGGATTCTTGGTCATTGGACCTTCTGCTTCTAGATTCTTGGTCATTGGACCTTTTACTTCTGAATGTCTTGGTCATTGGACCTTCTGCTTCTAGATTCTTGGTCATTGGACCTTCTGCTTCTGAATGTCTTGGTCATTGGACCTTCTGCTTCTAGATTCTTCATCATTGGACCTTCTGCTTCTAGATTCTTCATCATTGGACCTTCTGCTTCTAGATTCTTGGTCATTGGACCTTTTACTTCTGGATTCTTGGTCATTGGACCTTCTGCTTCTAGATTCTTGGTCATTGGACCTTCTGCTTCTAGATTCTTGGTCATTGGACCGTCTACTTCTAGATTCTTGATCATTGGACCTTCTGCTTCTAGATTCTTGATCATTGGACCTTCTGCTTCTAGATTCTTGGCAATTGGACCTTCTGCTTCTAGATTATTGATCATTGGACCTTCTGCTTCTAGATTCTTGGTCATTGGACCTTTTACTTCTGGATTCTTGGTCATTGGACCTTCTGCTTCTAGATTCTTGATCATTGGACCTTCTGCTTCTAGATTCTTGGTCATTGGACCATTTACTTCTGGATTCTTGGTCATTGGACCGTCTACTTCTGGATTCTTGGTCATTGGACCTTCTGCTTCTGGACGTGTTGGTCGTTGGACATTGTGCTTCCTCTCCTCTGACAGCGATACATCACGTAGTATAAAGTGTGAGGTAAGAAGGGGATCGGTCAAACTAACACAGGACTTTTGAACCGCGTCACATGCTAAACTAAAAGTTAAACTGACTGTTCGTCAGTGTAGTCATTCGAATCATTAGTCAGTCAAGTTAAAGTGAACCGCACTCTTTCAATAAAACTAACCAAGTGGGCTATCTCTTTTCTAAATACTAATGGTGAAGCTAGGTTCCTCTGAAAAGACAATTACGAGTCATCGGCGTGTCGATTGACACGTTGAGCACCGCGGTTATCGGAGCTGATCGTTGATCATGAGGAGGCAGCAGTCCAGTCCACAAGCGTCTCTCTGTGAGGACTGAGGATAGAAAGAGCTTGGACAGTCACAGGGTCACAGAAGGAAGTTTGAAAACCCTCCTTTTTTAATTCCAGTTAAGACTGCGGTCTTCCAGGACTTCCTTTACACCTTGCATTAAAACGGCCTGTACTGTACACCCTCTATTTAAATGGGTTGTCATCGTGTATTAACGCCTTGCAGTTGCCCGGACCAACCAGAAAGAGTTGCTAGTGCATTGTCAATATACTCCTCCAGTCATCCCCCCTCCCCCCCCATACACACCCTCCCTCCACCTGCACAACAAAGCCAGAGGTGAGGCCCACCTGTGCACCGAATACGTTCACATCTCAGAGAAGCAAATACCAACATGTGCAGATGGAACAAGTGGCGGCACGAAGCGGAGCCGTGACGTCACGGGCGCCGCGTGTGTTATGTAAGATCGGCCACGGAGGACAATGAACCGCAGCGGAGCTCGTTGGTCTGCTTCGCGTGGATCGAAGTAAGAAGAACACACAAAGGAATTGAAACTGAATTATTGTTTGATTGATGGTCATTATAGAGAAACTACATGAAGCTACTGGAGGGGAACAATAAGTTAAAATGTAAATGTCTCCTAGGCGGTTATAATGTAAACCGATACATCGCATGACACATATAGATCTGTGTGCCTTTATTTACACTTTCTACACCATTTTACCTGTTTTTTTAGCCTGAGGTGAAAAAGAGAAGGAAGTATGTATCACAACTGCTTATTATCGGCTTGGATACCTGTCAGTCAAGCAAACATGCCCCCCCAAAAAAACAACATTCCTTCTATTAATGTGTAATATCTGTGAAAGGGGAATTATTGAGACCCAATATGTGTAAAACAATCCCGTTGTGAATGTTTCAACCGACCAAATACAAACTTTTTGAAGGACGCCCTCTGCATCAGCTGCTCTCTGATTGAGTTTCCTTCTGGCGGCCGCCGGAAGAATCCAAAGCTTCAAGGCACGCTTTGAAGAACGTCTGCTTGACGCGGCCTCGCTAAAAGTTACGTGGGAGCCAAAGCATCCAGCAAGCCGATCGGAGATGGCGAGAGCCAGGAGGTGGGAGGAGGTGGGAGGAGGTGGGAGGAGGTGGGAGGAGGTGGGAGGAGGTAGGAGGCACCGAACCTCGACATGCACGAGAGAGAACGAGGTGCGGATTCGGTATAGAAATGCTGAACGGGGCGCAAACCGCTAAATATATGAAAATAATATGCAGGGTGTGTGTTTTGTCGGATGGGAGCCGAGCAGGTCTTCACCAAGGTGACTTCCAAAAAACATCTCTGCCGAAGTCTGTTCATTTCTCTCTCTCTCTCTCTTTTTTCCTCTCTCTCTCTCTCTCTCTCTCTGTCGGTTTATGAAGAAAAAGAGCGCAGGATGTCATTCAGTGTCTGCCAATTAAAAGATGCCCCGGAGCGTGCATCGCTAACGCGGCTAATGTGTGGATATTTGGAGATAGCAGGCAGCGGCGGCGGCGGAGGAGGAGGAGGAGGAGGAGGAGGAGGAGGAGGAGGAGGAGGAGGAGGCCGTTTCTCCGGATGGGTCGACTCAGCAGAGCGGAGGGTGGGTGGGGGATGGGGGGATGGGGGGTGGGTGGTGGGTGGAGGTGTGGGGGGCTGAGGATTGATGGACAGCGGCTGATTAGGGGAAGTCCAGAGCAGGTTGGGTTTGCACCGATGCCCCCAAGGCTTTGTCAAGGCAGCAAACATCTCAGCCTACGGAGCCTCCCCCATTACTTATTTATTCATCCTCGCTGGCTGATGTGTTGACAGCTGGGAGTGTGTGAGTGAGTGTGTGTGTGTGTGTGTGGGGGGGGGGGGGGGGGGGAGGGAGGTCTACACGCTACAGCGGTGAAGAGGATATTGTTGTTTAAAAGCTGATTCGGTGGTCGGCCGCACGCTCCCCAGTCCACCGGGCTTACCCCTCATGCTGAGGATCCAGCAGTGGACGGCGAGGAGGAGGGTGGAGGGGGAAGAGGAGGGTGGAGGGGGAAGAGGAAGTGGCGCTCGCGTAGAAAAACATCGGGCTGCAGGAAGCGGCGCTGGCGTTGGACAGGTGTCAAGTCATCAAGGGGAAGCGATCTGGAATCTGTCCCGAGGCTGTGCGTACTCCCCCCCCCCCCCCCCACGATCAATAATAGATTGGGCGTTGATATCTACATGCTCTGCTTTGCATCTATTTATTTATTTATTTATTATACATCCTTTGTTTTAATATTCGTAAAGAAGAGGGAACCATCTTTCAGGGCGTACAGATATGAAATAGAATTAACAACAGGAAATACATTTTTAAATAACTAATGTTTAAACGTTCGGGCAGAAATGTAATTCTGCCCGAATTATCTTTTTTTAACCATCAAAAATAATGATGATGTGGTTTTAACCAACGTATTTGCTGTGTCGCAAAATGCGTATAATGCGTATAAAGCGATATAATGCGGTGGTGATGAAAGTGTTCGCTGTACTTTAATTGCGTTTTCTGCAATATCTGCTCAAGTCTCGTGGTTACCTGAACTCAACACGGTTCAAAGTGTTGCGCCACCCGACGACTCAAACTCATTACCTTTGTGTTGCACACGAACGCAGCATGTGAGAAGAACTTAGCATATGAAGACTAAATAGATAAATGATATGTAATGTACTGTAAACAGCAATTTTATGAAATATAATACCAAACAAACGTCTCTGTAGCCGTTGTTTTGCACAGTTTGTGTTGTTAGCGCCGTTAGCGGCATGATGAGAGCTGTGCGGACTCAATCCCTCAATCATGAAAATGCTCTGAATGCGGAATTGTCGCAGCTTTAATAAAAAAACATAGAAAAAACAAAGCTCCCTGTTTTACAGGCAACGTAAAAAAAGATTTGGTGATATACAATGAAGAAAATAAAAGTATTCCACTTACCACGTGCACTATACAGAAGTACGAACGGGATACATTTGGGAAATATTCCCGCTCTACCAATGAAGGGCTTCTAATGTGAAGCAGATGCAGGAAGTGTTGAGTCAGCGCTAACGGCAGCAACAGCAACTTAACGCTGTATAGATGTTAAAGATTGTGCTAACTTTGACGTTGTTGCGGAAGGTGTAAACGAGGAGTTTAATCGGCCTGTCGGGTGGTTCGCGGTGGTCTCTTTCCGTCTCCGGTGCCCTCTGTGCTGCAGCGGCGTTTCCCTCCTCTTCGTTTTTAACGTCGTCTAGTGAGAGACGGCGAGAAACTCGAGCTGAGCGTCGCCGGGGAGAACAGTTCCCCCGTCGGCCTGATGCCAGCACAATGAGGTTGAGACTTTTACTCAAGTAAAGGATCTTATAACTGCTTATAACACTGGACTCACAATGGATTTAAAACAAAAACATTTTAAGTCGACGTTGCGCCCAGTTTGTCCAAACAGCAAGATACGGGGCGGAGCATCTGGAGCCTTTAATGTGACTCTGGGTATCGATCGATGTGATGAACCGCCCGAAGCTGTCTGATTCTTACCTGTTATTACATTTAAGTGTATCAAACGTTTGTGAAAACTCTACTGTGGGAAGTTCTGGGACAACTTTTGGATTGAACTTTTCGGTGCAGTTCTTAATATTATTCCGATTTAGAGTCGTGGTCAGAACAATCCAAAGACCCTAGTTCGAAAAGCTTATCAAACCACGTGGATATGGTTTGCTGTGTTGACGTTTGTTGAAGATATATATACATATATATAATATATATATGTATATATATATATAATATATATATATATATTTATATATACGTATATATAATATATATACGTATATATATATATATATATATACGTATATATATTTATAAATATATATATATATATAAATATACTGTATTTCTAAATTATTATTTGTTATGCCATATGATCTTTTTGATAGCAGTTTTCATTCTAATAGAATCATTTATTGGTTTTATTTGCTATTTTTGTATGTGTTAAAGTACCTAAGGAAAATACATTAAAATAGTCAGAATAAAAATTGACAAATAGTTTCATAAAGATAACAGTAGACATAAAGACTGGTCTGCAATTAAGGTTTATAATAATTAAATAAAAACTCACTTGAAAATACACCCCCCCCCACACACCCCCCCACACACACACACACACACACACACACCACCACCACCACCACCTTGTTGAATCACAATCGCACATTCTGAATATAGATAAACACAGAAAATAAATAGAGATACTACTTGTAACTGAATCAGAGTATCTCCAAACAGATTGTTCCCATGTTATTGAATGAAACAGGTACCTACATGTCGAGAGCAGGAACACTCTCTGGAGGTTAAGAATAGAGACGCTCTTTCAAACGCTCCTCAAATGTCACCGCGATGGAAATACCAACAACATTCTTGAGCTTTGTGTTTCCCGTTGGCTCTCGGGACCTTTTCCATATATTGATTTCCTAACCTCTTCCTGGGGTCACATCCATGGAAAGACCCACAAATCAGTGTCCTCAGCTCCAGCTGACACACCGTGGTGGGAACAGCAGAACAGATAGATCGATAGATGTATATTTATATATATATATGCACACTACCGTTCAAAATTTCGTGTTTTCCATGAAAACTCATTTTTATTTATCCAATTAATTGCAAAATGAATAGAAAATATAGTAAATGCATTGACAAGGTTAGAAATAATGATTTTTATTTTAAATATGAATTGTGTTCTTCAGACTTCAAGCTCAAAAGGAAGGCCAGTTGAAAAGCTTCTCTGACCAGCATAACTGTTTTCAGCTGTGCTAACATAACAAAAGGGTTTTCTAAAATTCTACCCCTCCGTTAGTCTTCTAAGGCGATAACACAATGTGCCATTAGAACACTGGAGATGGGCCTCTATACAACCGTGTAGATATTAAAATGTTTTTAAACAGGTGTTTCCACCTAGAATAGTCATTTACCACGTTAATAATGTATAGAGTGTATTTCTTAATAATTTAATGTTATCTTCATTATAAAAAACAGCTTTTCTTTGAAAAATAAAGACATTTCTAAGTGACCCCAAACTTTTGAACGGTGGTGTATATACAAATATTTTAGCTTATATTCAGTGTAATAATGCACATTTGGGATGAGACTCTGCGCTGCGTTCACTGTCTGTGCGAAACCCCCGTTCCTCCAGAGATTTCACGATCGACTGCATTTTGCTTAACGGGCCCCGAGATGTTAATTTTAATTTTCCGCAGCTAAGCGCCTTTTGACGACACGCGGTCGTCACGGCTTCGCTCTCGGGAAAATAATAACGTGGGAATGTAAATATCGCGGGACTAATATATCTGTAATTTACAGCCGGCGCTTCACGGGCGCCACACATGCGACGCATCCGCTCGACGATGGCGTTATTGAGCGGGCGTGAAATTGGGAATATTAAGATCGACGGCGTTCTTTATTGACGCGGATAAATAAACGCACGGATTGAGTCGTTCCGTTAAATCAAAGTGAGTTATCGGGCCCCGCGTGGAGATTATTCCCGACACCACGATGTCCTCCATTTGTCTCTTCCTGTTCCTTTTGTGGACTGACGGGGGGAGAAAAAGAAAAAAAAAGCTGCAATTACGTACAATATTTAAGGGTCGCGCGTTCATTGTGGTTGAAATCTTTTTTTTCCGGTCACCGGTTCTTTTTTTAACGTGCCACAAAAGCTGAACGCTCTCCGGGGAGGAACATGGGAACGGTCAATGAAAAGCAATCATGAAAAGACAAATTAAGGAGGCGTGGAGTGGAGGGGGGGGGGGGGGGTCATGTGACAGTCAGGGGGGTCGTACCGCTGCGTGGTCATGAATATTTTATGCAAACATAACCTCTTGTTGTTCAGATTTTTCCGAAATCCACTTTAATCCGTTCATTTACTTGGTAATGCCACACGTGTGTGTGTGTGTGTGTCTCGGTGCATGAAATTGAATTACAGTATAGACTTCTGCTTATATTTCGCGTTTATCACCCGCCGTGTTTTATCCATTATTATAAGTTGCCGATAGCGACGGTGAGTAAAGCGCCGGCGCGTGAAGCAGCCGTGTGGCGTAAAAGTAGCAATTTAAAAGAAAAATCTTTATAATCTTTTTAAAGTCTCGATGCCGTCGTCAGGTAGTGCACACACACCGAGAAAAGGCGCTCACAAAATAAAATTATAAATAGACATAAAAGCCTACAAAGTATTTGGGTGAGCATCTTGGCAGGGCTATACGGTTACCATGACGCACATGAACCCGTACCTGAGAAGACCTTCTTCAGGCACGCAAGCCTCACTTCATTTGCCTATTGGCTCCTCCCACAAACACAAAAGAGATATACATGAAGGGGTTTTATCCTCCATGTCGTGCATTACGATGTTTCCCTTTTTTTCACGCAATTTTCATTCACTCTGGAACATGAAGCCACAGCAAACCTTTATTTATTTATCGTTTACCAACAATCAGAACATTGTAATCATCACGCCACGTAAATGAGAACAATATTAAAGACGGCTGATATAAAAACATCCACGCATCCGAGGGGAATATAAGCATTTTTTGCTTTTACCTATACCTTTTCAGTCATTCTTTTTTGTATATTATATAGGATAATATTGTTTTGTATTTGATTTGATTGACTGAATAAAATACACAAACAAACAAACAAAAAGAATCATTAACGCTTCCAGCTTTCCACCAATCAAATCCCTCCAAAAGAAAATCTATGAAATGGAATGAAATCAACCAAACCGCCCACCTGGTATCTGACCCACCTGGTATCAGGCCCACCTGGTATCAGGCCCACCTGGTATCAGGCCCACCTGGTATCAGACCCACCTAGTATCAGGCCCACCTAGTATCAGGCCCACCTGGTATCAGACCCACCTGGTATCAGGCCCACCTGGTATCAGACCCACCTAGTATCAGGCCCACCTGGTATCAGACCCACATGGTATCAGACCCACCTGGTATCAGACCCACCTAGTATCAGGCCCACCTAGTATCAGGCCCACCTGGTATCAGACCCACCTGGTATCAGACCCACCTGCTGTGATGGAGACCGTGTGGCAACTAGATGAAAAAGACAATTCAATAATAAAAAAAACTGCCTTGCTCATTTATTGCTGACGCGTGACGTTGGAGACGCTCCCGGCTTCCTGTGGGCGGAGCTACGAGGCGTAATACCAACATCTACGGGTCGGAACCGGCTCCGGTGGGTTGACCCGATTCTGGGGATCTGACTCCAGCCCGGAAGATGCGATCAGGGTGGGCGAAACAAACGCGCCTGACGGAGCAAATAGTGACTAATCTGTGTGTGTGTGTTTGTGTGTGTGTGTGTGTGTGTGTGTGTGTGTGTGTGTGTGTGTGTGTGTGTGTGTGTGTGTGTGTGTGTGAGGATCACGAGAGTGCTCGTTAGCGGTTATCTGTCTGCGGCCCCCGAGGAAACCGTTTGACTCTCTTGATTTCCTCTCGTTACCGAATTATTTTGTAAAAAAAAAGAAGAAGAAGAAGAAAAGCAGACGCTTCCTGTCTCGGAGCGAGAAGAAAGGGGGATGAGAGGAGGGGAGGAGGAGGAGAAGAAGGAGAGGGATAATGAGAGCGAGGGAGACGGAGAGGGAGGTCAGACGGACTTCTCGGGGCCCGTCGGATAGAGGAGGTGAAGAGAGGAGGTGAAGAGGGAGGGGGGGGGCTCCGGTGTGATGAGGAGAGGGGGCGGGGCTTCAGAGTGATGAGGGGGGGGGCGGGGCTTCAGAGGGAGCCAAACCACTGTCTCCTCTCACGCTCAGACAGTTATGGAGGAGAAAAGAGGAAAAGAAGACTTAGATTTAGTCTCAA
>CM070104.1:26163296-26213296 GCA_036178185.1 Liparis tanakae | reverse complement strand
AATACACATGTTGTCTATTTGGGTCAAAATCAGTGTGCACAATGGTAATAAATATATTACACATTCTTATATATCTGCCAAACAATATGGTGTAAAAAAAATATAGCTCTCAGGAAACGATTATGTATGGCACATCCATCAAGTGAAATGTAGACAACTATTGCAAATGCATCCCGGTGCACTGTGGGAAACGTGATACACCGCCAATAAAAAGAGCCTGTTTCTCCACAGCATTACTCCTTTTTGGGGATGCATTCCCTTGTTTTACACAGTTGTCTGACTGTGTCTGCAGAGCTCAGTTCGTCCCATAAGTGCAATAAGTGGATTGTAAATTCTTGACCGCATCCTGACTCTGAGGTCGCCTCTTCTGCAGGAACCGACCTGTCACGTCCACCGCTCGGGATGAGTTAAAGTCGTGTCCTGCTGTAAATATCTGGCAACCCACTAAATTTGGTGGTTTGAGGCCATCTTCTCTCCTCGCGGACGTATCTCTTTCCCGCTGATATAGTGTCTCCACGTCGTCGTTCATCACCGTCACCGCTGGTGAGGACGGCGAGGAAAACCGAGAAGTTTACCCAGTTTTGCAAGAAGCTCAGTTCAAGACCGCAGATGGTGCTGGGCCAATGGGAGGCCTCTCGTTTTCCATTTTAAAGCCCGGCGAATTGGTTTTGACCATTTAAATGACATTTTTACCGTTGCATTGAAAATGCGGATGGTAATGTTTTGATTGCCGTATTTGTATACGTGCGTGCGTATTATTCGCATAAGTCAAAAAGTATTAAACTGAATCGCATGAAATTTGGTGGGATGATTGGTAATTATCCGGGGACCATTTGATTCTATTTTGGGATCGATCGGGTCAAAGGTCAAGGTCATGAAAAGGTCAACATCTTCTTGAATCGCATAACATTTTGTGGATGATTGGTAATTATCCGGGGACCATTTGATTCGATTTTGGGATTGATCGGGTTAAAGGTCAAGTTCAAGGTCATGAAAAAGGTCAAGATCTTCTTCAAACACATGACATTTTGTGGGATAATTGGTTATTATCCGGGGACTATTTGATTAGATTTTGGGATCGATCGGGTCAAAGGTCAAGGTCATGAAAAGGTAATTATCTTCTTTTTACCATCAATTTATATCCAATTGGCATGCAACTAATGCCCAAATGTTCATAAGTCAATGCCCAATCTTGTGATATGTGAAGGTATGCGCTCTACCGAGTGCCCGTTCTAGTTTTATATCTGTGCAATTAGTGTATAATATGTAATACAGTCTTAAAGACTGCCACATAGGCCTACACATATATTCTCTGTAGTGTAGACACATGTAAACAGTCATCTGTGAGAAATTTTGCAAAAGACTTGGTGAAAAGCTTCCGCAAGGACGTCATTAACAGACTGTTAACGTACAACGCTGCAGCATTACATGCTGGTTTATAGCTAAACGAGAACATCAATTAAAACTGATTTTTATACAAATTGTTTGCCCCCCTCCCTGCTCCCGCACACTCAAACATCATGCTATTATGCTACAAGAAGTCACACTGATCACGATACAATACAGAAGCCCCTTCTGAGAGGAGCGCAGCTCATAAAATGGGGAGGAAATGCAAATCCCTCAATTTTAAGTTGAAAAGAAGGAATGGTAGCATCAGCTGCCTTCAGCTGCAATCCAGAGATGATTGTTCTGGAATGTCACAGCTACGACTTTGTTTTCGCCCGTGGAGCGAACAACCCGTTCACGTTTTCATCGTGCCGATATGTCGTCAACATTTACCTGCGTGGAAATGGTTGCTAACGTAGCTTAGCTACCAGCAGCAGTCAGCTAGCAAAGCTAAAGAAGTCATTTTGTCTGACTGTATTTCAATATAAAAGTGTCGCCCACTCGATGAGTATGTTCCCGTACATATACACCACAAATAAACAGTTATACCAATGAATAGATGTGTATTTTACCCATGTTTTGATCAGCGTGTTTCTGTATTTTTGCATTGTTAAGTTTGACTTTGTATAGCTAGTAAATAAACCGAGACGGGAGCTTTCCAGTCTCGTTCAAAAGTTTGTATTATTATGTTTTTACTGACAGTTGCCAGTTAGCCATTTAGCACAAAAACAGGTTAGCTAGAAGCTAAGTTCATCAGGCACAAAGCTACAAACTCTTTTGTTTCTGTGTTTATGCATTGTTAAGTTTGACTTCATAGCTAGTAAATATCCCAGAAGGGAGCTTGCTAGGCAAGACTGCAGTGTAATTTCTTTCATGAAATGTAAGGATTTGCTTTAAATAAAATTCAAATATTGGCATAATATTAATAATATTATTTTTGTGCTAACTTTTAATTGAATTTATTCAAAATACTCACAGTAATATCTCATGAAAATAATCATGGGGCTAGCAGAGGTACCCAATAACAAGACTCCAGTGTAATTCCAGTCAAGAAATGTAAGGATTTGCTTTAAATAAAATTCAAATATTGGCATAATATTAATAATATTTAGTTTTGGTAACTTTAAATTGAATTTATTCAAAATCTGCACAGTAATATCTCTTGAAAATATTAATGGGGCTAGCAAAGGTCACCATTAACAAGACTGCAGTGTCATTTCAGTCAAGACTTGTAATTATATGCTTTAAATAAATATCAAATATTGGGAATATATTAATTTTATTTTCTTTATCAAGTGCTGAATGTCTTGATTATCTCTACCATGAATCAAAAGTGAACATATTTTGTAACTACGCACCATTATGTTTTAAATCTATTCTAAAATTAGACACACAATTGCGCATGAATGTGATTTTCTATATCTTTTATTTTGAAATTCTAAATCATAATATCCCAATATTGGAAACATTACTTTCTTTCATTTATTACATTCATCATTCATCCAATTCATGACTGTTCATCCTTTCATTTAGTTCAATCTATCACTATATCTGTATTTAAAGACGTGTTTCGTCATATCACGTTCGCCGGAAGTTCGCTCTTATTTTGAAGACAGTTTTCACACACACAACAAAAATATCGTGCGGGCTGGCTCGACTGTGTTTTTCGAAGTGGCGGCTGGCTTGACCGCAGTCCTCCGCTCCATGTCTCCACGCTCAAGAACATAAAGGTGAAATTGGACTCCTGTAATAACTGGGAACAGCTCTGCGGCGCTCTGGGCACAAACCTAATCCTGATGTCAGTATATCATAACTTTTATTGGTTTATCAGCAGGCTTTTGAATGCTACATCTTGTAAATCACTGTGTCAACACAGCCAGCGGTGGGGCAGCTGTGCTCCACCAGCGGGTGTCCCAAAAGAACGAGAGTTTAACCACCGCCGAGAGTCCAAACACCATACGCAAACCTAATAATCCAGGTAAACAAAGGTGCGATGGTCCTGATTTATAGGGCCGAGGAGCCCGCTGCGAGACGCTAAACCGTTTAATGGAGGCGTTTGATTTCGGCAGCTGATCAACACTTGTCCATATGGTGGCTTAATGGATTCAATCATAATCAAGCGAGCTTAGCACTCAAAACAAAGAGCCCCTCAGTTGGAAAGCCTTCGTGTGCTTATGCAACGCGAGCGCTGTTGATACAGAAACCTTCTCGGTGACTGGATACTAATGATATCTGAGCCTTGGGCTTAATCCAGTGGGCTAACGCTAGTGCTGCATGTTGAGTTTGGCGCATGATGAAGCTACACACACACACACAGTCGTCTTTCCACTACTTTACAGGACGTTACATTGAATTACAGTTCGTTTCTGGAGACCTTCTCCAACCATAAGCACTTCTCGCCTTATCCTAACCTCACCATAAACAAAGTCTCCGCCCTAAATTGTGATGATTTACATTATGCCGACATGCATTTGGTCCCCAAAAGGAAGGCAGGTCCCTGCAGTGTGATTGCATAAACACAAAATGAGTAATACGTGCCCAGACGCCCGGCTTAGCACTATAGTAAATAACTGCTTTCAGGCTTAGAACACTGCTGTTGGACTCCCTTTTACGTATTGATATACCGTCTTCTCGTCGACTTTCATTTTAATCTTTATTTATTGACTCCTTTCCAGCCCCGAGATGAATTGTGTGCGAAGAAATATTCAAACGAATAAACAAATGAACTCAAGCGATTCCTTTTCTGTGACGTCGACACATTGCATTTCGGTGAGATCCATCTGTGGAAATATGGCTGCAGATTTGATCAATCACGACTCAATGAAATAAATCAAAGAAAATGAAACCTCTAGCTGAGATTAGTTATAATTCAGGTCAATCATTTCTTTGATTGAACGATGGACGATGAAGACCATCACTTTTTCATATACCAAGTTAGGTGGGGGTGAAAAATACACTACCGTTCAAAAGTTTAGGGTCACTTAGAAATGTCCTTATTTTTCAATGAAAATAACATTAAATGAATCATAAATCCTCTCTCTACATAGTTAATGTGTAGATGACTATTATCTGGTGTTTAATGAAGTCTCTACAGAGGTGTGTAGAGGCCCATCTCCATGTTCTAATGGTACTTTGTGTTATTGCTGTAGAAGCGTCTTTGAGTGCTATGAAAAGCGCAATAGAAATTGTATGTATTATTATTATAATTAGAAGACTAGCGGAGGGGTAGAAAACCCTTAAAAACCCTTTTTATGCGAGCGCAGCTGAAAACAGTTATGCTGGTGAGAGAAGCTCTAAAACTGCCCTTCCTTTGAGCGACAAGCTTGAAGAACAACATTAATATTTACAATAAAAATCATTATTTATAACCTTGCCAATGTCTTGCCTATATTTTCTAGTAATTTTGCAATTAATTTGATAAATAAAAGTGTGAGTTTTCATGGAAAACACAAGATAGATTGTCTTGGTGACCCCAAACTTTTGAACGGTAGTGTATGTCTATGATTAATAATGTTGTAATTGTTAAGAACCTTTTTGATATTGTCTGTATTGATTTTTTGATTTTTTATTTCATTTTCAACATTAAAGTGAGAAATAACATGTTTATCGTCGTATCACAGAAATTCTCTCAAATCACTTTCTTCGTGTCCGACAGTTTTCCTGTCTTGGCTTATCGTTGACGTATAGATGCACGTTACATTCATTTAAGAGACTAATTAATGCTTATTCTACCAGGAGGATTTATGTATTTCATGAAATACATCAAATACATACATTGTTTGTTTGTTTGTGTATTTTATTCAGTCAATCAAATCAAATACAATATTATCCTATATAATATACAAAGAGAGACTGAAAAGGTATAGGTAGAAGCAAACAATGCTTCTAAATATATTATTTATAAGCATTTATTATATCCTAAATTGAAATCAAAATAGATCAGAAAATTAATATAAAATAAAGAAAAGAAGAAACAAAATATTTAAATATACTACCACATACATCTTCCATAAAAATACGTTTTTAATTACATTCATAACTTTCAAGAATTGTTTTATAAATAATTCCCTTGAAAACAAAATACATCCATTCTTTCCCTACTCAGAGATGCAAACCCTCCAGCTGCAATGGAGGACAAAACAAGACTTTATAAGGCTGTGTTATCCCAAAAGCCAAATGTTTGGACCTAAAAGAGCCTCACAGAAATCTGTTTATCAATGGAGTGCCGCACTGACACTGTTTACTGAAAACCACAGCAGCAGAGGGCTTACGGAGGGGGGAAAGAAAAAGAAAGCTGAAGCTTTAACACTGGGATGTATTTCCAGCCCCTCTCGTGCTCTCGCTTCTCTGCGTGCGCTCTTGATCTAATTTGGTTTCTTTTATTCTTTTGCCAAATCTCTGCATTAGTTTATCTCCCCGCTCCTCCTCTCGTCTTTTGGATACCCTCCTCTCTCCTCCGGCGGGCTTCATCTCCCCCGGGGGGGGGGGGGGGGGGGGGTTCTGGAGTCGTTGACAGAATCAGGATGTTGGTTCCCAGGAGGGATGCGGGCGTTTTCAAGCTGCGACAGAAACCGAGGAGCGCCGCGTTAACAATCCTACATGTGCACACACACGCGCACACATTTGTCCCATATGCTCATCACTATTCATCACTACTCATCTGAATGTCCTCAAAAGCTGACAGGGGGGTGGAGGACCACAGGAAGTGGGCTAGAGGAAGAAAAAGGAGAGAACAAGGAAGGATTCAAAAAGAGAAATATCGTAAATCCTTCAAGATTTAAAGTCACAGGGACTTTTAATGCGTTTCTTGCTCCTGTGATTCATATATTTCTGATTGAACCAGCATGTTAAGGCAGCACATGCTGCAGCCATGAATATTGATTCTTCGAAATTAATTCAGTCACTACTTTTAAAGATGGCAGACGTGGTCTTTTGGTCCAGAGGGAAATATCTCCGCAAGATTGTTTAAAATACCAGGAAAGCTCTGCAGACATTCATGTTCCCCAGAAGATGAATGGGATTGGTGATCTCATAACTTTTCCCTTTGGCGTCATCAACAGGGTCAAGGTTTTTACTTTATAAATACCTCGAGATCTATAACACAGGTGTCAAACACAAGGCCCGCGGGCCGAATCTGGCCCGCCACATCATTTTCTGTGGCCCCTGGCGACTTGAAATAAATGTGATCATCTTTTCTTAAAGAAATGTAAGAAAAATATCCAGCGCTTTTATTTTGAAGGTTTCAAATTGCATGGATTTATGTCATAATATTAGAGAAATGTTCCTATGTATAATATTTCTACATTTAAATAAACAATATGCAAATGCTAAGAGAGTTATTTAACTATATGTTGTATTAGTTTATACATAAATATCCTGTGCTTTTATTTTGATGGTTTCCCATTGAATGGATTCATGTTATAGTATTAGAGAAATGTTCCTATGTACAATAGTTCTACATTAAAATAAACAATATTTCAATGCAAAGAGAGTTATTTAACAATATGTTGTATTAGTTTATACAAAAATACCCTGTGCTTTTACTTTGAAGGTTTCACATTAAATGGATGTATGTTATAATATTAGAGAGATGTTCTTATGTACAATATTTCTATGTAACTACACGCTATTCCGCGTTAATTAAGTATGAGTAAACACTTAATCCATCCTTTATAAAGCATTGTTCCAACACTAACACTCATTAGTACGCTTTATTCTTGAATAATAGGCTTGACTAGTATGCGTTTCATGATTTGTTTTTCATACTTTATAATTCAATTTAAAGTATTAATGATAATTCAATTAAAACCAATTATTAAGGAAGTGTTCGTAAATGATTAAATACTACTAAGCTTAAATGTTAATTATCCATGCATTCATTTATACGCATAATGATTTATATATGCACTAATGTTTAGAGACTATGTTAACATGGTTTAATACTGCAAATCACGATTAATTCAGGTAGTTATTAGTCATTTTGTGTGACCTCATCTAAAGTGAGGACTATGTATACACATTAATAAATCACACACAGGGAAAAAATGCTGGGTGTCGTCCAATCAGACTGCGGTTCGTTGTAAACAGCCTCTCAGATCCACATTATTTAACCCTTTACTGAAAATGATTCATCTCCCTCTCCTACTACTTTTGGATGTAGGCAAAAGTCCCCATGTCTACCCACGTCTGGGATTAAAGTAGATTTATGTAAAGAAGCCTGCACACATTGCAGTAAATATTGTCCAACTAATAAACTCCACGGGTTCTCTCCGGTTCTGACAGCTATGGCGTATCGTGGATCTTAGACGAACGGTTATAAGCATTGATCAAGCGCGGCGTTCCCACGACAAAAGGTTCTCCGATAACAAAAGAACGCCGGTGTGGGGTCAATCCTCTGATCTTCGGCCTCACTCATCGGGGGAGGGGCGGGGCTTCTGTCGATACGAACCCACGCCGCGAGGAAACCGTCTCAAGCCTCCCGCGCATCCTTGAAGTCGTAGCCTCATCGATCGGGCGCGGGTGATTTGGCTTCTCGCCGTGGAAGCCGATCGTTGGCGGTCAGAAGTATTGATCCAATTACTCTGATTCCCTTCAATGGAGAGCAAAGATGAAAAAACCCAGAGGAAATGTAGGTCATGTGCTCCAAATGTCTGGCCGAGCCAACTCTCGCTGGACGGAGATGAAGAAGACCTGCGCTCTGTTCTCCCGCCCTTCGCTGAGGACTTTGAGCTACGAAATGAACAACTTCCAAGAACCACGTGGAACCGGCGCTCAGTGTTGGGTTAGCGACGTCGTTTCGTCTGTTCGGGTTCAACCGGGGACAACCGGCATCCCTACGGTCACCTTGAGGGTCAAAATGACCCCATTCAATGTTTAACGTTGGTGTTCTTTGGGGTCAATTTGACCCCAGGCTGTTTTTCACTGTGTCGAACATATAAGAACTAGAATGGGCACTCGGTAGAGCGCATATCTTCGCATATCACAAGATTGGGCATTGAATTATGAACATTTTGACATTAGTTGCATGACAATTGGATGTAAATTTACCGTGCTATGGTAAAAAGAAGATGTTGACCTTTTCATGACCTTGACCTTTGACCCGATCGATCCCAAAATCTAATCAAATGGTCCCCCGATAATAACCAATCATCCCACCAAATGTCATGCGATTCGGTTCAATACTTTTTGACTAATGCGAATAACACGCACGCATACAAATACGCGGCGATCAAAACATTAAATACAGTAAACATCAACTTTTTTATTTATTTAAAGGGATATTTAGGTTGTCAACAAACACATAAAGTACCTCACACTTAAACTTGGGAAACAATATTAATTCGAATAATTTTCTGGAGGTTTTAACTGTTGGGGTCAAATTGACCCCGAGGGTAAAATATGTGAGTAAATGTGAAAGTAACAGGAGGGTTAAGTGCGTTCACATTTTAGCAACAACAAAAAAAACACACAACACAGCGACGCTCTGTCCTGAGATAACCCCCCCCCCCCCCCGCCCTTTCCCTCTGATGCCCTTTTCTTTCCCTCCATCACACACTCCTCTCTTCCTTCTAAAGGAATCTGAGTGCGTCCGCATGCGTTCCCACGATGTATACTTGTGGACATGTGCGTGCCAAACTGCGTGCACTATCGCCCCTTATAGATCCAATCAGGGAACATCTGTGAGGCATCAGGGATTAATAATCCAGCCACTGAGTGAGACCGCCACGGAGAAAAGAAATCAAGGGAGTAAAATCAGTGAGATTAGATCCTCTCCTCCTGGTGAGGAATTTGTTTTTTGCTCGCTGTGCGATTGTCTCGAAGTATATTCCACACAATGACACTTTCTTCTTCTTCTTCTTCTTCTTCTTCTTCTTCTTCTTCTTCTTCTTCTTCTTCTTCTTCTTCTTCTTCTTCTTCTTCTTCTTCTTCTTCTTCTTCTTCTTCTTCTTCTTCTTCTTCTTCTTCTTCTTCTTCTTCTTCTTCTTCTTCTTCTTCTTCTTCTTCTTCTTCTTCTTCTTCTTCAATCTTCTTCCTACTCCTTCTTCTTCTTCCTACTCCTCCTCCTTCTTGTTCCTACTCCTCCTTCTTGTTCCTCCTCCTTCATCTCCTTCTCCCTCCTCCTTCATCTCCTCCTCCTTCTTCTTCCTCCTTAATTTTCTTCTTCTTCCTACTCCTCCTCCTTCTTCTTCTTCCTACTCCTTCTTCCTCCTCCTACTCCTTCTTCTTACTCCTTCTTAATTTTCTTCTTCTTCTTCTTCCTCCTCCTCCTTCATCTCCTCCTTCTTCCTCCTCCTTCATCTCCTCCTCCTTCTTCTTCTTCCTCTTTCTTAATTGTCTTCTTCTTCTCCTTCTCCTTCTTCATCCTCCTTCATCTCCTCCTACTCCTTATTCTTCTTCCTCCTTCTTAATTTTCTTCTTCTCCTTCTTCCTCCTTCTTCATCTCCTCCTACTCCTTCTTCTTCTTCTTCTTCTCCTTCTTCCTCCTCCTTCATCTCCTCCTCCTCCTTCTTCTTCCTCCTTCTTAATTGTTGTCTTCTTCTTCTTCTTCTTCTTCTTCTTCTTCTTCTTCTTCTTCTTCTTCTTCTTCTTCTTCTTCTTCTTCTTCTTCTTTTTCTTCTCTATACCTGCAGGTCGGTCGCTGCATGGAACGACGGAGGCTAATGACGTGTAGCGGCCGAGAAGCCGAGAAGCCGTGGGAGTTATGGGGAGGAAATAAAACAGGTGAAGAAGGAGAAAAAAGTAACGGGAAAACGTGGGAGGTGGAAACTTTGACAGGCGGAGGATCTTCCAGAACCCCGGAGCTGCAAACGAGCAAAACCCTGAGCGGGAGACAAGTACTGGGGAAATGATCTGTCTATGAAGCAGCTAGCTTAGCCAGCTAGCCGTTAGCTCGCTAGCCGTTAGCTCGCTAGCCATTAGCTAGCTGGCCTTTACCTTTTAGCCTCGTTTCCACCAGGAACTTCCTGGTAAATGTATACCTGGGGTTACATTCCAGGGAATTAAAAGGATTTCTGAAGGCCTGCGAAGGAGGAGGCCATCTGGTGGCCTGCAGGTCAGTGCGACCGCCTGTTTTCATCTCAAAACACCTTGAAGCTAAACGTCTGAAGCACGCTGGAGGCGCTAAAGGGGTTACTAGTCCCGGGGGGGAGTTGAAATGGGGCTTGTCTCAGTGAGCCAGGCAGGTAGTGGTTAACGGGGGTTCACCAGGAGCCTTCTGGGCCTGAAGACAGCAGCCTGTCGCTGCTGGAAACCAAAATGACGTCTATAAAATGTACAAAAATGTTGCACTGACAGAAGGACGCGTTGTGAAAACGACTGGTAGAAACATTGAGAAGCTCTGAACGCAAAAACCTTTTCTTTTATTTCACCCCGAGGTGGATCGTTTGAGCGCTCTCCCGCGTTAGAGTCTGGATTCTGCATTCGGTTTGCGGCTCGGTCTAATCTCTGGTTACGCCGCTGACGTGACTAATTGCTCCCCGGTAGCCGCGTTGACGGCGGGGAACCGGAGGCCGCGTGACGGGTCTGTTGATATTTCTCTGTTTTTCGGGGAGTGCATTTCAGGTCAGTTATCATACTGAGATAAAGCTCAGTAAAAAAATGTCATGGTTCAATAACCTTCTGTCACTCAAACAAAAATCCATTTCACATTTACTCACAGCTCTGGACTTCTGTTCAAAGAAATATGGCTTCATATCGGCTTACCCTGCTTATATGAAAGCATCTGAAGAAGAAAACATCTAATGAGCATATAGATATATATATAGATATAGTTATATATATATATAGATATATATATATAGATATAGTTATAGATATATTAATATATTAATATTAATATATATATAGATATATATATATATATATATATATATATATATATATATATATATATATATCTATATATATAGATATAGTTGCAGGGAACATAAACATGATAACAAGCCAAACTTTATTTATTATATATCGGCTTACCCTGCTTATATGAGAACATCTGAAGTAGAAAACATCTAATGAGCATATATATATATATATATATATATATATATATATATATATATATATATATATATATATATATATATTAAGGGAACATAAAGATGATAACAAGCCAAACCTTATTTTTGTATAGAATTATTTATTTATTTTCATATTTCCACATGATTCTGAACCCTCGGGTTGTGGGCGGCCTCACTGGAAAGCGGCGGCGGCGCTGGTGTGTAACCAGTGGACGTATTAATGTAGTTATAATGACAAACTGCTGCATTTACCAGATTCCGACACATCAACACATTTCACTAAACGCCTCCCGCCCTCCCTCCTCCTAATTCCCCTCGTCAATCGGGCCGCTGAGTGTTTCTGCGCTCCACCCGCCATCGCCATCATCATCATCATCATCATCATCATCATCGCCGCCATCATCCACGTCAGAAATCTCTCACCCTGTTCCTTCCCTCCGTCAAAAAAATAAATCAATTAGGATGTGGAGCGTGGCCACTTGCCTCTCGGGCTGCCGTCAATCAAACTGATTGCCACGCACACAGAGATGAAGTCAGCCTCGGTCGTGTTGCCCGACATGTAAACAGGCCAATGTTGTGATGAAAAGATTTCAAAGTAAAAATAACTTGGGGGAGCGTGCCGTGTGCGGGGATGGGGCTGATTTGATATGCGGCGTTGGATGCTGTGTGCTGATGAGGTAAATGTGATTGTCTTGCCTGCTCTGCATAAATCATCCCAGCCGGTCGGCGTGGGGGCAACGAGCGGCATGAGCTTTTCTTTTCTTTTACTGGTCAAAAAAGCGAAATATAACCTTGTTCTTTCATGATGTTGCACAGTAATAAAGTCCTTAAAACGGCTGCAATGTTTCTCAATTCACAATCGTGTGCAAAACTGATCTCAGATCTCAGATCTCAGTCTTTGGAGGGTGTCACAATTCCTAAAATAAAGTAATATTGTATCCTATCCATCCTATAAATGCCCATATACTTAGATGAAGGTGCATGTTTACTCTCATTGGGTTTATTGGCCACTCATTCAAATACTTTGAAATTCAAAATGTCAACACTACAGTGCTATTGGGGGACATAACAATACTGTTACTGTTGTGACATAAAAAATAAAAAATTTAGTTAGTAAATCAGCATCAGCGAAGTGCCCATATATGGTTACTCGCCCGATAAGGGGTTAACACAGTGGAGGATAATGAACTGCAGACGGCCGCTGTGTGTCTTCTGTCTCCTCCTGATTTGGTTTCTGACAAAAGCCAGAGCTGCTTCCTGAGCCCTTGAATAACTGTGACGGTTTCCCATAACGACGGCGACGACACACGCGGCGTAACCGGGGCTTTGTGTGCGTCGCTCGCCGGGCGTCCGAGGCCGATGCTCCGCGTTCGTGGTTTTAGGAACATTGTTTTTAAAGTCCTCTTCCCGAGAGCAGGGACGGTTTCCATTATAAGCCGGATGCCTTTTTTTTTGTCTGCACTCAAACTGAAGAGCCCTGACACACACACACACACACACACACACAAATGCGTTTCATCCCAATTCGTCGACGTATAATCAAGTGCACCTGTGTCCACCGCCATCATGGACACAGAGATGTTCGGCCTCGCAGAGGAGAGGATGAGAGGGCCTTCAAAAAAATGATTGCCGGAGACGTGTGTGTGTGTGTGTGTGTGTGTGTGTGTGTGTGTGTGTGTGTGTGTGTGTGTGTGTGTGTGTGTGTGTGTGTGTGTGAGTAAGAGATTAAGTTCATTAAATATGAAGCCCGGGAAACACACAACCTCACCTGCTCCCGCAACACATTGTCATTCTCGACCTGAAACCGACGAGAAGTTCACTCATTTTCACCGTGGGCCAAATCAGCATCATGGCCGCCCTCTTAAAGGGCCGGAAACACTTTATACACTCCTCGAACGTATTGTTAAATAACTCTCTTTGCATTTGATTATTGTTTATTTGAGTGTAGAAATATTGTTCATATGGAAATGTCTCTAATATTATAATATAAATCCATTTGATGTGAGGTCAAAGGACAGGGATGTCTATGTGTACAGATTGTAAAGCCCTCTGAGGTAAATTTGTAATTTGTGAGAATGGACTATATGAACTAAACTGAATTTTATTTCATTTTAAACCTTCAAAATAAAAGCACAATTCAATTTCTTTAAGAAAAGGTGATTGTGTGTCTTTAAGGCCACATAAAGCAATATGCCTTAAACCCAACTCACCCCACACTCTGCTGAGAGTAGACTATAGGGTAAAGTGACTAAATATAACTCGTACCTGGGTTTGAATTTAATAAAATAAATCTGTAGAAAGTTTTGAATGTCCAAACACGTAATCTGCAGTTCATAAATCATAAATCCTTGGACTCTCGTGGTGGAAAGGGTCCCTTACCAGCATCTATGGGACTTAAATCATAATGAATAACTACATATTCATCTTCTCTTTCACGTCTGTGTCTTCTGTCTTCGCCACGGACCAGATGTGTGTGTGTGTGTGTGTGTGTGTGATCATAAAAATGTCGGGTGTTTTTATTGCCGGCTCAGCCTTTTTTAT
This sequence comes from Liparis tanakae, assembly GCA_036178185.1. Taxonomy (NCBI): domain Eukaryota; kingdom Metazoa; phylum Chordata; class Actinopteri; order Perciformes; family Liparidae; genus Liparis; species Liparis tanakae. The sequence goes on along the minus strand of CM070104.1, from coordinate 26,199,353 downwards.
TATTTTGTTACTGTACGGGCTGGGGGGTCCGATTCAGCGAAGATGTCGCTTCTTGCCAAAATCAGCGACGGTGAAATTTCTCTCCGAGCCGGAATGCAATAAAATCCAAGCGGCGCATTAAGAGCGTGTTTCCGGCTTTGAAGTCGGCTTCGGTTTGGCGGGCCGGGCTGCGATAACACTTTGTGGAGCAGAAGTTAAAAGAGCTCATTTAACTTTTATCTGCGACGTCTTGACCCCACTCCGGTTGTTCAAAGGTAAATACCCAATTGCGTGCAGCCTTTTATTTGGGCTCTTGTTGATGATGTGCACGTGGAACCGACTCAAAGGGCTTTTTATTGGCGGGGCGTACATGTGGGGTCAATCTAAGGTCATGTTGATAATCTGTTGTATACGTCCCTCAATACGTCACGCATTACCTTCACATTGAAAATGAGAAAGGTTATGTTTTGATCACCGTGTATTTATTTATGTATTTATTTATGTATTTATTTATTTATTTATTTATTTATTTATTTATTTAATTAATTATTTATTTATTTATTTATTTATTTGTATGTATGAGTGTTACTCGCATAACTCAAAAAGTATTCAACCGAATCGCATGAGATTTGGTGAGATGGTTGGTTATTATCCGGGGACCATTTGATTAGATATATGGATCGGTCGGGTCAAAGGTCACAGTCAAAGTCATGAAAAGGTCAACATCTTCTTTTTACTATAGCACGGTCAATGTCTATCCAATTGCCATGCAACTAATGCCAAAATGTTCATAATGCAATGCTCAATCTTGTGATATGTGAGTGTCTGTTCTAGTTATTGTCTTTATAGATGCACTTATTATCCCCCACATTCACCAAGCATACTGCTTTACTCTTTCTACTTTTCCCCTTCACAATAAAAGCCCCTCGACATATATACACGACCGCCGATCTGGAACGTTTGAACGTGACGACGAGCGACGACGTAATCGAACGGCGCGTTCGGTGCGATGGGTTTTTTCGGAGAGACGGGTGTTGAGATTACCGGTAACCACGGCAACCGACAGCAAATATGTCAACATATAGTTACGAGCTGATTTATTTTTCAAACGCGGGCATTTAATGCTGTTGAAAATGTAATAACGTCAAACCCAGACGTCTACAAACCTTAAACCTTTTAGCCAAATGTTGCCTTGTTTTGACCCGGACTATCTATACCGAAATATTTTCTTAACTTAACTCTTTTCTTCCAGTGATTTCCAAACATCCACAGATGTCCAGTAGTTGGATAGATTGAACAATTTTCCTTCAAAAGATCGATGATGAAAAATAAGCTGAACAAGACGAAGCCCCTTCCCTGTCGCCAGAATGAACGAGCTCTAAAGCTCTAAAGGTCGTAAGGTCACCAAAACTCCCATCCAATGGAAAGTCCTCGTTGGCTTTTAATTGCAGTTTGCGATATTAAAAAGGGAGAAAAATTGTAATAAAATAAACTTTGCAAGCCTAAGAAAGGCCAACGTTGCTTTTATTCTCTTTAAATTCTCCTGAACTATATGTGCCCTCCTGTCCTCACAAACACCCGCTCCACCCGCTCCACCCGAGGAGCTGGATTTGTGACAACGGTTGATGGAAATCCGGTGAAAGTGTTGATCTGCGCGGCGGCTGGAACCCGGCTGGCGTTCCTCGGGTTCCGAGGTCTGGCTTCGGTTCCCGGAGAGCTTCGGAGGAGAACAATGAAATCCCGACAACGGGAGAACCGAACACGGAAACGTGGACGGGCGTCTGTTTGAGGAGAGTCAGCCAAGGAGCGAGGGACGTGTTTTGGGTTTGGCGAGCCCGACCTGCCATGTTGTTTTTAAACCTCGCCATTTATATGTGAGTATATGTAATAACGCTGCGGTTTATTGACGATGAGAGAAAAGGAACAGAGAGATGGAGGAAAGGGAATCTCTTTTGTTTATCTCATTTGTTTATCTCATTTGTTTATCTCATTTGTTTATCTCATTTGTTTATCTCATAACAACCGATTACTCATCTCTATTTACTGGACCTTGTTGTGTAATAGTGAGCGTGTATGTGAATGTGTGTGTGTGTGTGTGTGTTTGTATGTGTGTGTTTGGAAATGTGTGTCTGCAAGTGTAGGTGTGTGTGTGTGTGTGTGTGTGTGTGTGTATGTGTGCGTGTGTTTGTGTCTCTGTGTGTGTATGTGTGTGAGTGTGTGAGGTGAGTTTGTGTGTATGTGTGTACGTGTATGTCTGTGTGTGTGTCTGTGTGTATGTCTGTGTGTGTGTGTTTGTGTATGTTTGTGTGTGTGTATGTCTGCATGTGCGTGTGTGTGTATGTGTGTGTGTGTGTGTGTATATCTGCATTTGCATGTGTGTGTATGTCTGCATGTGCGTGTGTGTGTATGTCTGCATGTGTGCGTGTGTGTGTGTATGTCTGCATGTGCGTGTGTGTGTGTATGTGTGTGTGGTGTGTGTCTGTGCATATGTGTGTGTGTGTGTATGTCTGCATATGTGTGTGTGTGTGTGTGTGTGTGTGTGTGTCTGTGCATATGTGTGTGTGTGTGTGTGTGTGTGTGTATGTGTGTGTGTGTGTGTGTGTGTGTGTGTGTGTGTGTGTGTGTGTGTATGTCTCTGTGTGTGTGTGTGTGTGTGCGTGTGCGTGTGTGTGTGTGTGTGTGTGGTGATTCCCTGAACAAGAAGAGGAGGGTGACTGCGTCACCAGCTTTGTAACCAGGAGGCTTTTTAATGTAATGGTTTCTGTATCTCGAGCCAAGATTGCACGTAAAAAAAAAAACTTGACGGCATAATGGTGATTATCTCCGTAACCGCGCCAACCGCCTGTCGTCCCCAGAACTCCGTGTCTTCGGAGTTGAGCCTTCGGATGTTTCGTTTTCGTGTAATCGTCCGTCTCCGAGACTCTTTCCCCGTCGGTCTGACCGGATCTCGTTGTGTTCTGCAGCTTCCTCTCTTTAACTCTCTTTAAACAGCAGTTTACAAGTTTCAGGCAAACTGCACATGAAATTAGTTTTTTTTTAATCTTATTTCAGTGTTGTTTGTTTGGTTAATTGTATTTATATTGATATTTAGGATGAGGTCAATATTGTGGATTCCTAAGAAGTCGACGTCGACCTCAATCTTCATGTATGTATTCACCTTTTGACATTATGTTAATTAAAAAAAACACTCGGGAATTAAACGTATAAGCATGTGACTGAAGTTTTTAAATAATTGTCCGAGTCGTAGTGGTTTTAAAAATACCTACTCAAGTTCATTTTCCTGGACTTTAAACCAAATTTCCATGACCAAACATTTTGTGAATTCTCCAGGTGTATACATAGAAAAGTGAGAAAATGTCGTATTTAAACTAACAATGAGAACTCCAAAGCACACAGTATATACTGGTAAATGAACATGTGAATATTAGATGAGATTAGATAATCCTTTATTAGTCCCACAGTGGGGAAACTGCGGGATCACAGCAGCAGGTGAACATTATAGCATTAATAAAAGATAGAAATAAAAACACAACAATATTATATATATACATATTTATATATATATATATATATATATATATATATATATATATACTTATATATATATATATATATATATATATTATATATAAACATATTTATATATATACCTAGATATATATGTTATATATGTTTATATATATATTTATATATATACATATATATATATATATATTTATTTGTATATATATATATATATATGTATATATATATATATATATATATATATATATATATATATATATATATATATATATAACATATAACATATAACATATAACACATACATATATTTCCAATAACTTTGGGGTATTTAATTAATTTTAATGACTTTTCCAGGTCTGGAAACTTCCTTTTTTAAAAGCCATGACTCTTCCAGGTTTTCCATGACCGTAGGAACCCTGTGGCCAACGTGTTGGGGCTCAGGACCAGTACGTCCAAACCTATTAACGGAAGAGAAACGCTGGGAAACGACCTAAAAGAAGGACTTAGGTGTGATAGTGAAAAAAGGGATCCTTAGTGATCACCACCCTACAGATTCCCTCCTTCTCAAAGCGTTCCAGGATGTTTCCTCGATCCAGAAGTTTCTGTCGTTGTGGCAGCGGGAGCCGTCGCGATCCCAGCGATGACGGACTTCTCGTGTCCTCAAACCCGCCGTCACTCATCCGGCCCATCTCTTCTCGCAGGTACTTTTTGCCATAATGGGCGATCATTTTCGATTCCCTGATGGCTGAAAGGTGCTGAGAACGATCCCAAGGACACTGGCTTCCTTTTTCTACCTCTAAAGCAGAAGAAAATTATCCATTATTCCATTATTTATGGGAAAACCTGACATCCTGTCTTCACTTTTCTTAATTTTCGGTCCTTCGTCGTTACGTATAATAAGCATGAGGGGTCAATAATAGCACATCCAGCAAAGGGCCTGCTTATTACGGCAAATCAATAGGAAAAAAAATAAAAAAAATAATAAATCACTTCTGGAAAGTCCTCCAGTGGACCGAACTGGACACTTCGGTGGGCCGGGATCTGGTCCGTGAGCCTTATGTTTGACACTCCCTGGTAAAATGAAGAAATATTCTTTCTTTTCCCTTTTTTTTTTGCGCCCCTTTAATTTGCTTCAGCCAATCATGCTGAGCGAAGCTTTTAGAGCTTTGAGAGCGAACGCACACAGACATGTCAGGATACTTTAGGACATCATATATATGGCAGCACTTCAAGCTGCAGCCCCCCCCCCTCTCTCCCTCCCCCACGCTAATGGTTACCGGAGGTCACTGCACCACCTTTCCTTATTACGAAGATGGAGGGAGTCTTGGCAGCGTTTCACACGGGGAGCCTCGCCCCGCTACTATTTGGCCGTGAGTCATCGGATCGGAGAAAGCCAGCTTTAAATCACGGCTGACAGGCAGGCAATCATCTTCGCTGGAGCCCGTTGTTCTTCAAAGGCCCTCGTCCGTTTTTAGCTCCCTGGCGGGTTTTTTCGGAGTTCATGATGTCATCCCCGATCTTTACAATCCTCGGTTGGCTTTTAAAAATAAAAGCTGCCATTAGCCATTAACAGGAAGCGGGAGACGACCAGTGATTCGGCTTTTATTTAAGTTCTGCCGTTCTTTGCAGCAAGATGATACTTCCTGGAGTGTGTGTGTGCGTGTGGGTGTATGTTTGTGTGTGTGTGTGTGTGTACGATACCAAAACAAAGACGCACTGAGCCTCAGCAGAGGGAGGAGACACAGAAAAACAACCTGAGCCAGGATGGACTTTCATCTGAGGATGTTTTGTTAGAAGTGGCTGAGCTCATTCTGAGTGTGTGTGTGTGTGTGTGTGTGTGTGTGTGTGTGTGTGTGTGTGTGTGTGTGTGTGTGTGTGTGTGTGTGTAGGGAGAATAAATATGGGTTTACGGTTTCTCTCCTGCTCTTCAGAAAGATTTGTTTTGGGTGTGAAGTGTTCAAGCCGATGTGATTTGATGTGACCTGTTTGGAAACCTCTCAGTGGCGTTGGGTCGTGGCGCCCTGGGCAGCTCCACGCCTCGAATAACGGGGGCCTCGGCGACGGGGGCCTCGGTTACGGTTGGACAACACATGGTAAACGTTGTAGATTCAAACTAAAAGACTTGATTAGTGGTATGCAAACAAAACGCCCTGTTTTGGAAAATAATATTTTTTCCCTGGGTTCAAATAAAGTCAATGTCGCTTCAAATGACTCCGGATCGACTTTTGGTTTGACACGGAACACGAGCATCAGACCCCGGGGTCAAAGTCCTGGGTTTGACCCCTCCAGCCATCCATTCAGCCATCATCTATCCATCCATCCAGCCACCCATCCAGCCATCTAGCCATCCATTCAGCTATCAATCTATCCATCCATCCATCAATCCATCTATCCATCCAGCATTCATCCATCTATCTATCCAGCCATCCATTCATCCATCCATCTATCTATTCATTCATCCATCCATCTATCCATCCAGCATTCATCCATCTATCTATCTATTCATTCATTCATCCATCTATCTATCCAGCCATCCATTCATCCATCCATCTATCTATTCATTCATCCATCCATTCATCCAACTATTTATACATCAATCCATCCATCTATCAACCATTCATCCATCCATCCATCTATCTATCGATCAATCATCCATTCATCCATCCATCTATCCATCTATATATCCATCCATCTACCCATCCATCCATCTATCTATCAATCAATCATCTATCCATCCATCCATCCATCCATCTATCTATCAATCAATCATCTATCCATCCATCCATCTATCCATCTATATATCCATCCATCAATTCATCCATCATCTATCTATCTATTCATTCATCCATCTATCTATCCATCCATCTATCCATCTATCCATCTATCCATCCATCCATCTATTCATTCATCCATCCATTTATCCATCCATCTATCCATCTATCCATCCATCTATCCATCTATCCATCTATCCATCCATCTATCCATCTATCCATCTATCCATCCATCTATCCATTCATCCATCTATCCATCCATCCATATATCTAGTTGAAGCCCTGGGAAGGAGGCGGGTCAAACACAAAACCGAACTACGCCTCCTGAACTCCTCACAGCGTAAACCTCCACATTTCTGTAAACCTTCCTGCCGACGCCCCCGATGCTCTGAACAAACCTTTGTGTTCCGCCGTGGGCAGAAACCTCCGACACATAACTTTAAAAACAGGCGACGTAAACCCAAATGATCTGAATGCACAAACACCCCTGGAGGTTAAGCGAGAGCACATGGCTTTCTTTTTGTGATCTTGGAGCGCTGAACCCTCAATGTACCTGTACTCACGCACCTATAACTCTTTCCCTTCACCGAGGCTGCACGGCTGCCGGGTTTCCATCTGCGTCCGCTCACATCTGCAACAACCCCCGACTCCTTGATTGCCTGACGGTGACTGATGGAGTCAAGAGAAGACGTCGGGCTCAGTTTGCCGAGTTATTGGAAGACAATTCAGTTTTTTCAGTTTATTTGTATAGCCCAGTTTCACAAATTACAAATTTGTCTCGGAGTGCTTTAAAATCTGTACGCATAGACATCCCCGCGCCAAAACCTCACATCGGATCAGGAAAAAGTATTTATTTTTTTAAACAATAAATCTGGTTGTGGAAAAATTGGAAAAAGAAAGGTTCCTTGTTTGTTGTTGTTTTTTTTCCTTACACATTACCCTTCACCATTCATCACAAAGCAGCAGAGAAACCCTAGAACTGAACATCTGTTTGAAGTCTGGAACAGAGGCACAAAGAGACGAACCAGGTGATCCCACATTTACTCGAAAGGAACACGTGTGGCCCGAGGAAACGTTTCTTTGGCCGCCGAGCAGAGAGCTTTATTTGGCAGGTACGGATTAATGGAAAACATTTAGCGCCCCCGGCTCGATTTTGGCGGGTTTTTTCTCCCCCTCTTTTCAGATCATGTAAACAAAACTTCCTTTTATCATATTCTTATTGCAGGTGGAGCCTTTTCATTATTTCTCGGTATTAGACAATGCGAACAGAAGAAGAAAAAGTTGGCTTGTGCTTTTTTTTCACACTGTAATGTGGTTTCTTTAGCAGACTGAGCTAAGCTCGGGCTGAATGCCTCGGCCAGACTGCTGACGACGGGACAAAAGACAATGAGCACAACGCACCTGTCCTGGCCGCCGCGCGCCGGCTGCCTTTCTCTACGACCGTTTATTTTAACGTGGTGGAACTTGTCTTCTCTTTTTTTTTTTAAAGACCTTACATACCAAACAGACCAGAATGCCCTGAAGGACCAAAGCCCTGTTCACAGTTTGACATCAACTAAACCAGAGTCCTCTTTCATTTCATTCAATTCAATTCAGTTTATTTTGTATAGCCCAATATCACAGATTACGCATGTGCCTCAGAGGGCTTTACAATCTGTCCACGTACGACACCCCTGACCTTTGACCTCACGGCGGATCAGGATCAAATCAAAATCAGTCGACCAACACGGTGCATGCGAACACTGCTACTGTTTATGAATAGACTTGTATTGCATTGCTTTAGATTACTGATGATTTTGCTATTAAATTGTACATATACTTTTATTCCCTTCAACTTCCCAAAAGCTATTAGAATTTCCTCTTTTTTTTATAGCTTCAGGGTATGTGACTCAGTTGTGTGAAATTAAAGAATTAAGATTCCATAAATTCAATTGATGCAAACACAAAATGGGATAAAGGGATAAACACGGAGCACCATCAGGGTCAGGGATGTTGGATTAAAATTGAAGGTGGTCCAACCTCTGCAGACGTTGAACTAAGATGACTTTGTGTCACATAAAAGGTATTTTTTTGTTGCAATGTAACCAATTAACTTGATGAATGCCAGATGAATACAGGCATATATTAATCTTGGTCCTTAGGATTGTTGGCTTTAAGACCAACGGCCATCTGGTTCTACCATAGCAACCATTGGTTTTATTGCGTGTATCCCCAAGTCCTTCAATTATCGCTTCCCCCTCTCTCTTTCTTTCTTTTATATAATCTCATTTCATACCGTCACATCGAGCCGCGTCTCTTAAAACCAAATGACATTTTGTTACGACCATACTTTATTTATAAAGCCAAACCATGATGTTCTTCCGAAGCCTTAATGAGTAGTTTAGTTGCCATGCAATAAACCGCTCAAAATATGAGTCAGGAGTCGATAATAGTGATAGGTCATGGACGCGGTTGCAGTTGATGGTATTTCGGTCATGTAAAAGTGGAGTGTCGCTCTGGTGAGGATTCTCTCGGATCAGTCAGCGGTCTGCAGAGCTTTTTTTCTTCTTCTAGGAAACTAAAGAGTACCAGGCGCTGTCCCCAACTGGTGCCAATGGAAAGATGAAAAAAGGGCCGATTCCGAGAGTCGAGTCGTACCGTGCAGGAGAAACCAGGCATGTGTCTCCAAGCCTCCAACACCAGCTTACAGTTATTCTATTTTAGGTTTTTATGAGACATCGTGGCCAAGAAGTAACTGTTTTTTGTTAATCTGTGAGCAGGATGACGGTGATGAGGGGAAGCGGGCGGGTCAAACCTCAACCAGTTTACCTTTTGAGATCGCTGGTCTTAACTCTGCTGTCAATCAAGACCCTTAGCCTCCAGCCCAACACACACACACACACACACACACACACACACACATACAAACTATACACACACTCACCCGGGTTGAAAGCCAGCAGTGTCAAGACAAGCCGTGGTAGTTGTGGCGTGGTAAAGAAAAAGTATTATAGAAACTCCAAAGGACTCATTTCCAATGCAAGAGGTTGAAATCCAGCTGGACATCAAAGCCGCTGACAGAACAAGTGCAGAGGTGACTGTATGGAAATGAACACACTCATATGAAATTCATCAAGCACCCGATTTAAACTGTGGAAAAACGTGTCTGTGACCCTGACCCAGTGGTTTCAGAGAAGTGATAAGTCGTATTGACTTTAGCGCTAAGAAACGACTGAAAATACGCGATAAGCTTGCTCTATGGTGTATTCTACAGTTCTCTCCTCGTGTCAAGATTTACTAAATAATGTTGAATTTCTATCTTTACTACTTACGTGTTGATAAAAAAACACTTGAATAGTAACAGCCCCAACAACATCCGTAGTGCAGTGTTTGTGTGTGTGTGTGTTTGTGTGTGTGTGTGTGTTGCCTGAGAGTCCAAACTCGGGGCTAAATATTCCGCCATAATTCAGACACACTTTAAAAAGAAAACAAACCTGAAATAATAAACGTAAGGCCAAAGACGAAGGACTTTTAACAAGTGGCATTACACACGCCTGCCCGGATGTACCTCACGATCAAGGTCACGGCGGACAGCAGGGAAATTGTCATTAAAAGCGGCAGTTATGAAGTTTTGATTCAAGACCATAACACTGTACATGGCACTCATGAATGAACCATAAATTCCCAAATAATGACATCCTATTAAGGCCATCCGCCGCGCGAATGGCGCTTTTTACAACCACAGCTGGCTGCCGGGGCACGTCGAGGGCGATCGGAAGCGAAAAAAGGGGGTGAGGAGTGACAGGCGGGGAAAAAGGTGACGAGGGCGTGCGACCGCAGGAGGAAACCCGGCCTGTTTACCCAAGTGATGTTTTAATTTGCACTCCGGGCTTTCGACCTCATTTCTTTTCGGCGTTGGATTTGGCTTTTTTTCACCTCGTAAAATTGGTGCCCGGGACGTTGGGACAACATTGACTTTGGCGCGAAAGGCAGCAACTGGGGAAGTGACGGCGCTCTCTCGTGGAAGTTTTCCTCGCCGCTGGTCAACTCCACGTCCAAGACGACCCTGGACGAGCCCCAGTGATGATGTCACAGAAATTAAACTAATCCCCACAACTGTGTTTATTAGGGGACACATCCAATTCAAGTCAATTCAGTTTAGTTTGTACAGCCCATTCTCACCAATTACAAATGTGCCTCAGAGGGCTTTACGATCATGCACATAGACATCCCTGACCTTTGACCTCATCATTGGGGCCACCAGGCCTCATCAAAGCAGAGATTATGACGGAGACGGCTGCTTTGGAAAATATGATTGACAGCGTAAAGAACAGTTCAAGCCAAACTGACAAAGCATGGACAAATCTGATGGCTTTTATTATGAATTAGAGGCGGGGCCAAATACTCAGGCGGGATTTGTATATTTAGGGAAATGCAAATATAGATGCATGTGGTGTAGACACATTTACAAGTAAAAGAAATTTAAATGGATGCAGTTTTATTTTTATTAATTTTTTTGTTTTTCTTCTTTGAGTGTGTATGTATGAATGTGTATATGTATGAATGTGTGTGTATATATATGTATATATATATATATATATATATATATATATATATATATATATATATATATATATATATATCATATTGGCATCATATTGAGTTCATCTTATTTGATTTGGTTTTATTTAGTTTTCATTGAGATTTGGGAAAAAGAAAAAGGAATTTTGACCTTAATTTAGAAACAATTGTAAAGCTAATTTATGAATGTTTACTAGCTAACGTGTTACGTGACTAAATCACAGTGTTTTTGTATTAATACAAAATAGCACGTTGTCGATATGGCAATCAGAGGCCTCGTTTCTCTACAAAAGAAGACCACAAGATATGGTTGAAAGAAAAAGGATTTTTTACCTCGATTCAGCACAAATTTTAAAGCTAATTTACGAACGTTTTTCTAGCTAACGTTTACTAGCTAACGTTTACTAGCTAACGTTTACTAGTTAACATGTTACATGACTAAATCACACAGTGTTTTTGTATTAATACAAAATAGCACGTTGTCGATATGGCAATCAGAGGCCAGGTTTTTCTACAAAAGAATGTTCGAAAGAAAAAGAAATATTCACCTCGATGTAGCACTAATTTTAAAGCTAATTTACGAACGTTTACTAACTTATGTTTACTAGCTAACGTTTACTAGCTAACGTTTACTAGCTAACGTTTACTAGTTAACGTGTTACATGACTAAATCACACAGTGTTTTTGTACTAAGACGAAATAGCACATTGTCGATATGGCAATCAGAGGCCACGTTTTCCTTCGGGGGGGAAGAAGTCTTCAATGAAGACAGACAGTGGAGGTAAGTGGAAAGAAGAAGCTGCCACATCCCCTTAAAAGAACAAAGGAGCTGCGAGGAGTATTCTCACCGACAGAGAAATAGATTTCCGTTAGCTCAGAACTGACAATCTGCTCCATCACACCCGTCAGCGCGGTGCCGGCTTCAGGATCGACTCTCCGTCAGCGCTCCGTACGGCAGCTCGTTGACGCTCGGTCCTGAGAGCGTCCGCCGGCGGAGCGTCCTCAATCGATGGGAACCGTCCTCCGGGACCATGAACGTGCTCGGGAATATTTCATTTCACCTCTCTTTGTGTTCGCCGTTTGTATTTCTTTATATTGAGGGTGACACTAGAGGAAGTTAGGGGGGGGGGGGGGGGGGGGGCTATAATTTTATTATTATATTTATTATTTATTATATTTATTATATTTTTCTTTCTTTTTTCCTTCAAGGAAATAACAAGTTACAAATACATTAAACATAGGAAACATGCTACCAGACAATAATAAAATAAAAATACAAATAATGATACAAAATAAAATAAATTATATAAAATGACACTCAATACTGGATGGCACACTAATTGGTACATTTGCACCGGTTATTTAGACAGCGGGCTGCGCAGAGATTGAAATGGCTATCATTTAATTAATCCAGTGGAGACCATGAATATACAAATTAATGGATGTAGTTGTTGAGACATCCATATCTGTGAATGTATTTATTGTTTTGTTGTTTTTAGATGCAGTTCTAATTCATTTACAAGCTGCATTCATTTATTTAATTTTGCTAATTTGACATATTGTCACTTTTATTTCACGGTAAATGTGTTCATGTGTGGAAATATTCACTTCTACCTGCACTTTGGTCCTGAGGATTATCTGTATTGAGCTGCTAGATGCACCACCACACTGTGTCCCTTTTCCTATAAAACACAACGAAGAAAATGCTCCTCATCTTCAGGTTTTATTTGAGAATAAAAAAGTGCGGAGGGCCTAATAACTCAAGGCGACGAACGAGCCGATCTTACAGGAATCACGTGAAACGACAACGACCCGTCAGAGCGCATCGCAAACAACGCCAATGAAGGGTCATGATGGGCGCACAAATGAAACACATCCACGTGGTTATGCATCGCTCAAAGTGAGTGATGTCATATCAACAGTGAGGGAACACAGGCAGGAAACACAGGAACACGACAGAGAGTAGTCAACAAACAAAGTGCGAAGTTAGTTTTCTCTACGTAATTTACTTTATTTACGTATTTCAAACCCCAACCGGGATGTTTTTCCTAAACCTCGACTACGTCATCTTACACATCACGTGCCAACACCACGTAACGGGCTGTTCTGAGGTCAGAGGTCAGAGGTCAGTCGGCAATGAAACATTCTCTTGATACCACCAGATCAGGTGTGACAGGCTTGTGTTCGCTTGTTTTATTGATGTAATATCTCTGAAAAGGCCAAACTACGGAGGACGAGGAATGTGAACGTGGGCTCCTCCCCTCCCCCGAGAGCCGAGAATGAAGCTGAACCGTTCCCCCGGACGCAGACCGATCGTCCTCCCACCGTTTTACAGCACCCGAGGGTGAGCTTTAATGAGGCTGACGGCGATGTGACTAAACATCCTGCAGCCTTCATCCGTCAGGTGGGGGATCTCGCCGCCCGTCTGAGCAGCAGAGGAAGCAGCTTCCCCCTCGACTTTCCCCGCGTCCTTGTCGGAGTGGAAGTGGGGGGGGGGGGGGAAATGTCACATGCTTGGGAAATGTCACGGATGCGGCAGGAATCGAACGCGGATCTGGAGGAAGCTGGAGGGAGATTACAGGAGATTAAAATGACAGTCGTGTCAAAGAAATAACCCTCCTCTGCTGCGCTGACGGCGCCGGCTCCAAATCCATCTGGAGTGACACCTCTCCAACTGGCGCCACGTGTTTTGTTCTCTGGAAGAAGAAAAAATGCAAATGCCAAAGTTTTGTTATTTAAGCGTCGAGGATATTCATGTTTTGGTCTCCGCTCGGCGGCCGTAGGTCAAAGTTTGTCTTTTTTTTATATTCCCGGGTCGTAATAAAGTGTGCTTGTTAATGCCACTGGTTCTATCTGCAGTAGAGGTGGCAGAACATAATACATGAGACCATCCACTGTCGGATTGAACAGCATCGCCCCAGTGAAAAAGCTGGAATATACATTTTATTTCAACAATATAAGATCAAATGTAATTTCTTATATATTCTAAGATAATTTTACCTGCTCCCTTTGTGGATATAAAGGGCTCGTTCTGAGCTCACAAAAACATTCTTAGTGTTTGTTACATAAAACATCATGTTGAATGTTATACTCCCTGATCCCTTAATGCTGGAGAAAATAACACAGATTATCTATTTTCAGGGATTCCTACCAGAGACGCGCCCTGCTGTCGGATATTTCTTAGGTCAGGCGTGTATGTAGCGGCTGATATTGGACTTTAATTGGCCGATGTTATTGCCTGACCTCCTACAATAGAACCTGAAGTTTAATGTCATTTTGTTCTGTAAGATTGAAGGTTTGGGGGGGGGGGGGGGAGGGGGGGGGGGTCAACCTGCTGCTAACCCTGAAATAATCTCACCAGTCTGGGTGTTGCTCAGAGATTTACTGTCCAGAGAATGTCTCCATTGCTATACGTCCTTCATGTGTGTGTGTGTGTGTGTGTGTGTGCGTGTGTGTGTATGTGTGTGTGTGATGTTTATGCATGTGTGTGAGTGTGTGTTTGTGATGTGTGTGTGATGTGTGTGAGTGTGTGTGTGATGTGTGTGTGTGTATGTGTGTGTGTGATGTTTGTGTATGTGTGTGTGTGATGTGTGTGTGTGTGTGTGAGTGTGTGATGTGTGTGTGATGTGTGTTTGTGTGTGTGTGTGTGTGATGTGTGTGTGTGTGAGAGGGTGTGTGTGATGTGTGTATGTGTGTGTGTGTGTGCGTTTGTGTGAGTGTGTGTGTGTGTATGTGTGTGTGATGTTTGTGTATGTGTGTGTGTGATGTGTGTGTGTGTGTGTGTGTGTGTGTGTGTGTGTGTATATGTATGTGTGTGTATGTGTGTGTGTGTGTGTGTGTGTGTGTGATGTGTGTGTGTTTGTGTGTGTATATGTATGTGTGTGTATGTGTGTGTGTGTGATTATTGACCAGGAAGATTAGTCATAATGAACTAAAAATACAAAATAAACTTGAACGCCTTCAAGTTTTCACACCGAAACCCTAAACACACACACAACCTTACTTGTGTGTGTGTGTATGTGTGTGTGTGTGTGTGTGTGTGTGTGTGTGTGTGTGCGTCTCCTTCAGAGGTCCGTCCTCGGTGTCCTTGCCGTCTCCTGCTGTTCCACAGTCTGTGTCGCCTCTCCAGCCGTTGGGGGAGGCGGGGCCTGGAGGCGTGACGGCCCCCCCGTCCCGAGGTGAACCCACCTGAGCGAGGAAGACGAGGAGCGAGGCGACGGGGATGAAGATGGACGCTCCGAGCTGCCGTCCCTAAAACCGGACGGTGAAAGCCTGTTTAGTTATTTACATACGAGGTTCCTTCCATCCTGAACGGGAGAACCATGAAGGAAAATATGTTGCAGGAACCAGAACAGGCCGAACTGAGGAACAACGTAGACCCCCCCCTGATTTCATGTGATAGACTGTTTCATCGCGCTCGATTTAGGAATAGCGGGCGCTATATTACGAATTAAGACACCTGGATTTCCACGCATCCCTCTTGATTTAACCCTCCTGTGACCTTTGGGGTCAATTTGACCCCATTCAACATTTGACGTCTCTCAAAAAAATAATTGCCATATTTTCTTTTGCTTTGTATTTCATGAGTTTTCCTAATTCTTTTAGGACAACTGGGAAAACATCAAATGTGTTTTACAGTTTTTCTCGATTGCTTTGGCTCAATTCTTGAAACAGAAATTACATTCTCAAAACTCTTAGTGCATTTGGTAAAATAGTCTATATGGTTCAGCACAACTACATAGATCACCTTCAAAAGGTCATATCTCACCCAAAACAGTTAACTCAAGCTTCAAACCCAAATCAGTTTCTCATACAAATAGTCAGTGCCCCCAAAATGAAAAGTCCCTTCGTCATTGTTTAAACACTGCAGGTCAAAATGTTTAGATGTTTTGTCATAAGGCAGCGGACCATAGAAATATCCCTCATGTGCACCGTTCACTCTTGGCTTAGTCCTTTGACACTGAATGGTTCCTGCAGTAAATGTTTTCTTTCCAGAATACTATGTGTATCAAACAGAACAAAGATTCATTCAAGAGGAGCCAACACATCACAAACTGTGTTGCACTTACTATATACTGCCATGGAAATTGTAACAATAATTGTAACAATAATTGTTACAATAATTGTTACAGTAATTGTTACAGTAATTGTTACAGTAATTGCAAAACAGAAACAGGAAATGTGTACAGCAAAAAATAGTGTCAAACAAAAAGCACATCAAAAATCAAATGAAGTATAGCCTACACTACTGCAACAAAACATAGAGTAGGAAAGTAAAGCAAAGATGGAGTTCAAAGCTGGAGTGCATCCTCACTCTCCTGCTCATCCTCACGTCTGTCTGGCCACAGATCTTTGTCTTCATCGGCCTCTTCCCACTTCTCAACCACCACACACCCTTGCTCCTCTTCCTCTTCTTCTTCCTCCTCTTCCTCGAACAGGCAGTTGCCCTTGTTCGTTTACCTGGCCAGGTGCTTCCATGTTCGTACTGTAAACTGGACTGAACTTGGTCAAGCCCTAGATATTTGATGGAATCATGTATACTCCTGGATAGCAGCTGTCAGCTAACTAACATGACTGTGATTGGTGATCATATGTGAGAAACTCCCCCTTGATCAGTAAAGTTCTAGTTGCGCCTGAAAATGAAGCCGATGATCCAAGAGATCCACATTACAGAATATACCATGATGCTTTTCATGGTATTATGGGCCTGAACGATTTTGACAGAGGAGTGAACTATTGTGCAGGTGATGATGTAAACAAGGAAATGATGACAAGATGTTTTGCAGAGAACAACCACTTGACTGAGAAACAACATTCAGTTTAGACCAGCAAGATGTATTCAATCGGTAATGTGGCTAACTGAAGGCAATTGTACCTAACCGTTTGCACAGATGTGCTAAATCATTTGAAATGTGTGCAAGCTATTGGCAATTGTACTAAAACAATTGCAATTTGATTAAAGGAATGAGAAATTCTAATCTGTTGTGAACAAGTGCCCAATGGTTTGGAGGTTTGCACGAGTTGTTTTGAGAATGTCATTTGTGTTTCAAGAATTGAGCCAAATCAATCGAGAAAAACTGTAATGTCCTGTTCGTCTACAGATCCAAGTGATAGGGATCGATTGCTTCTGTCTTGCTCCCCGACTCGACCAATCAGGCTTTAGACAGAGGGTCGGACCGCCCCAGCTCATTTGAATATACGGACAGGTAAATGTCACATATAAATAAATGAAGAAATATGTGTGGACACGTAAATAGAGAAATAAAGAAATAAAGAAATACAGAAATGTAGAAATATATTTATTGAATGATGTTCTGTCGATTTATAACTTATATGTATTCATTCCTGTATTTATTTATTTATACATTTATTTAAGCATTTATTTATTTATTCCTATATTTATTCATGCATTTATTTATTTATTTATACTTAAGCCATTTTGAGTCCTCCATACCTAACCCTAACCCTAAACTTGGGAAACAATATTAATTCTAATCATTTTCTGGAGGTTTTAATTGCTGTGGTCCAAAAGGGTAAAAGATGTTAGTACATTTGAAGGTAACAGGAGGGTTAAGAAATACTTCACTCGCAAAATGAGCCATCCTCGAATTCTTAATGAAGAAGTAATTCCCCCCTCCCCCCCCCCCGCCTCCCAAAAAAAAGGGAACGTCTCGAGTTGCGTTTAAGGACCTCGCGAGTGTTACGGCTTCAGGGAAGATGCATGCGGGAAGTAGTGAGCGCATGAGTGGATGAAAGAAAGTTCCTTTTTTGGTGTTGTAATAACGCAAAAGCGCCTTAAACTTCGTTTTAATAACCGAAGTAATCTGTATCCTCCGTGTCTTTGAATTCAAAGGCCTGAGCCCTCGTCATCCTCGGCCCACAGCGTCATTATCAGTGTCAGGTGCACCTTTATCACCAGGTGCAGGACTTCTAAATCATTGTTATTGGATAATGGGGGGTTGTGGCGTGTTGCCGGATATTGCCCCCCCCCCCCCCCCCCCCCTGAAGTCTTCATCAAATTGAAGTTTCCATCTCCCCGTCGCCTCCCCAAATCCCTGAAGCGGAGCCTCGGCGGATCTATTTCACACCTGGAAATAGTTTTCGTCGGCGTGTTGCGCGATCACGACGGGGGCTTACGGGCGGGCTGGGGGGGGCGGGGGGGGGGGGGCGGAGGAGGCGGCGCGGGACGTTTAAGCCTCCATCAAATAACGGCTTTGTAATTTCGTAGCCGACGGCCGGCGAGAGCCAATCCCCGGCCGCCGCCTTTCTCTAATTTCCTCTCGTCTCTCGCTCGCTCTCCTTGTCCTCCAGCGGCGTCGCCCCCCCTGCATCTCGCTCCGGGTCGCGAGCCGTCTCCGTCTCAGACTCCATTAGCTGTGATTGGTTACAGTTCACAGCCGTGAAACGATCCTCGGAGGAAAGGGAAAATAACACCGAAATACGAACAGCGGACGCATCGACGAGGAACCCGCTGCGTCTGAAGGCGTGGGACATGGCGTCGCTTCAAAAAGGCTGAAATAAATAATCTCAAACCGGCCTCTTCTTTGTTTGTTTATTTGTGAATAAAAAAGGCGGGAAATCCAAGTTTAGTTGTGGTATTTTCTAGAACGTGTTGTCTACTGGGGGTGAACATAAAGCTTCACGCCTCACAACCTTGTTCTGTTTTTGAGTATTAAATCAAATTAGTAGGAGGAGGCCCAATCCTAATCTCCACCCTGACGGAGGGTTTGGTGCTCCGCTGTCAAATCAAACCGTGAGTGCTTCAGGGCTCTCAGGCCGACATGTTGAGCCCTTTATTAACCCTTTATGTAAGTTAGCATTAGATGCAGACTTTGCACGAGGGCGTTACCCACAATTCATAGCAATGTGACGTCACCGCAGTGGATGCATGGAGACGGAAAAAAAAAATATATATATGTATGTTTGTATATATATATTTATATATATATATATATATATATATATATATATATATATGTATATATATGTATGTTTGTATATATATTTTTATATATATATAAATATATATATATATAAAAAATATATATATATATATATATATATTTATTTCTTTTAAATATATATATATATTTCTTTTTAATATATATATACATATATATGTATGTATATATATATATTTCTTTCTTTTTAAAACATATATATACATGTATATGTATGTATATATATATATATATATATATATATATTGTTCTTTTTAATATATATATATATATATACATATATATATATATATATATATATATATATGTATGTATATATATTACTAGCTGCTTGCTAGCAGCTTCCTAGCTGCTTGCTAGCTACAGCTAACGTTTTGTGAATAGAAAACAGACCTCAAAACACTCAAGTCACCATTGGAAGTAAAGAACTCTTCACAGGTCTTCACAGCGTGGTGACTGCAGCGTGATCCCTCACCTCACCCAGCAGCTCGGTACACGCCACATCGGATCTATGATTGAACGGCTTCTTGTTCTCTGCTGCAGAACCGGATCGTTCTTCATCTTTTCCTCAGTCGGAGGTCTATTTGGTGCAGATCTCCCCTCTGAGACTTTGTTCTGCTACATGAATTGCAAAAAAATAACATTATTATCGTTAGATGAAGTGTCGCAGAAAAGAGACATTCTGGTTCTGTGCAGACCGGGTTGTGCGTGTGTGTGTGCGAGTGTGTGCATGCATGTGTGTGTGTGTGTGTTTAGAAAGCCTGTAATTCATGCACTATGAGGGCGGAGCGCGCCGAGAGATTAAGCCGTGATTTAGTGCGAGGCCGTCGGAGCCGTAGAGAAGTGGAAATGTTTTCCTAAGGCTCATAGCACTTAACAGCCGTGGGTTACACTCACAAACACACACACACACACACACACGCACACACACACGCACACACACACACACAACTCACGCCAACACACCTGATTCTCCCTCCCTCTGGAGTGCAGAAGTGCGGATTGAAAAGCATTTGATGTCAGAACCCGGCAATTATCTGTATTCACACAAAGACGAGCCTACTGTACATGTTCTCTCTCACGTACTGTAACTATCGCCGACGCAGCGCTTTTCTTTCTTTTTCTCTCTCTTTTCTTTTTTTTTGCTACGGGACATCATAACCTGTTTATTGAAGCATGCCCGGGCTGAACACCACAGCACAACAGCGATGACAAATATACCGGCGGGAAAGAGATGCTGCACTTTTCTACACCGCCGACTTTGCCTTCCAGAGGCCTTTTTTTCTTCTTCTCTGCGTCCACCTCCCTCTTCCACCTGTAAACACCTTTCATCGCGGCTCCTGAAGGTCCGTCCCCCGTCCCCCCCCCAAAAGACACAAAAGATTTCAATAACGAGCCTCCCACGGTTTTAAATCTGCTGTTTGTTTTTTTTTGTTTTTTTTTTAAGGCATAACACCGTAAATTGGTGACAAGGGTTTCTACTCCTCAGTCACATCACGTTACTTTTTAAAGTTTTTTTTTACTCTAACCTTGCTGGTCCACTGTGTAGTTGTACTAGAAGCTAACTAGTATCCAACATGGCAGTTATGTCACTTATTTAACTCTGAAAATATCTTTTAACCCTCCTGTTACTTTCACATTTACTAACATGTTTTACCCTCGAGGTCAATTTGACCCCAGCTATTAAAACCTCCAGAAAATTATTAGAATTAATATTGTTTCCCAAGTTTAAGTGTGAAGTACTTTATGTTTGTTTGTTGACTACCTAAATAGCCCTTTTAATAAATAAAAAAGTTAAGATATTTCTTATATGTTTGACAAAACATCAAAGAACATCAACATTAAACATTGAATGGGGTCAAGTTGACCCTAAAGGTCACAGGAGGGTTAAAACCAGTCAGTCCCCGTCTTTCCCACCGAGTTTATTGAAAAGAACCTCCCATATATTTAAGTGTACAGCTCAGGCCTTTTCTCACGTGATTATGTGATATTACGCTGTCACTCGTGTGTTTGCGTCCAGGTGAAATATGAACACGGGTCAAAAGAAAACTAAATGAGGGGAAACAAAGAGGCTCAATTAGCCAAATGATGGCGTCTGTTTTCCCTTTCAGTCCTCAGAGCCGCTCCCAGGTGAACTCTTAAGTTCAAAACCAACAGCGACGCCTAGACAGGTATTTCCTGGAGAGGCGCAGGCAAACAGTTCTGCGTCCGTCACTGTAGCCGGCTTAAAAACTTTGTTTATTTAGCTATTGAATGTGTTGTAACTGTGTAACGCTGTTCATCTGGTCACATGACATCTATTGCTTCTGTCCATCCTGGAGAGGGATCCTCCTCTGTGGCTCTGATCAATATTTCCTCCCTTATTTCCCCCTGTGAAAGTTTCTTTTCTTTTTCTTTCCTGATCCGATGTGAGGTCAAAGGTCAGGGGTGTCGTATGTGTACAGATTGTAAAGCACTCCGAGGCAAATTTTGTCATTTCAGATTTTGGGGTGTACAAAATATAGCGAATTGATATGAATTCATTTGTTTCTGCCTAGTTACCTTCGCATTGAAAATGTGGAAGGTTATGTTTTGATCGCCATCTATTCGTATGCGTGCGTGTTATTCGGCATAAGTCAAAAAGTATTAAATCGAATCGCATGAAATTTGGTGGGATGATTTGTTATTATCCGGGGACCATTTGATTAGATTTTGGAAATGATCGGGTTAAAGGTCAAGGTAAAGGTCATGAAAAGGTCAAAATCTTACTTTTAACATAGTGCGGTCAATTTGTATCCAATTGGCATGCAACCAATTCCAACATGTTCATAATTCAATGCATTCGATATTGAATGTACTGCTGTGCACGTGTCTACACCTCTTGGTTGCCTTTGTCAAAAGACTCCAGCACATCACTGGCCTCAGTAAAAAAAAAAAAAAGCAGATTGAAGGAACATTTCTTTTAAAGCGACACTATTTAACTTTTCCCCTGTAGCACCCCCTTCAGGTATTTAACGTCTGGTCTGGAAAAGTTACATAGTGGGGCTTTAATTTTCACACATAATCGAAAAAAAAAAATAACTCCTGGAATGCATTGAACATCGGCGTCTGATCAGAATCGAGCGTATAATAACGATCTGAGGGTGAAATTGGTTTTCCTCGATGTGGACAGCTATATATCCAAACCCCCTTAAAGGTTTTTATACGCCGCTGGTTTGCCCGCTGTTGTGTAAAATTAACCTGAGAATGTGTTTCCTGTTATGGAATTAGCTTCTATGCGTGATTCTCAATCAAAATGTGTAAAGATGACAACATCGTGTCGGCCAGAGGCGATTCCTGAATAAATTAGACTTAAAAAACACCTGATGCCGCACTATCACCTCATCGCAGTGTCAGTCACGGCTCTCATCTGTAATCCACAAAGAGTGTTTTTTACCATCAATTAACACCCTGCATGGTGTATGTGTGTATGTGTGTGTGTGTGTGTGTGTGTGTGTGTGTGTGTGGGTGGAGGTTGTTGTTGTTGTTTGGTGTTGGAATACGATCAAAAATGGGATTTCTTTCCAATTTTTTCCGCACTTTGCATGTGGACCTTGTTATAAAACCCAGTCGCATATCATTGTGCTCAGTTCTTGGCAGATTATATGAAGAAAAAATGACTTCTCTCTTCCAAGACTGCGTGCATTTCAACGGAAGAAAGCTCAGAAGTCAACCACCAAAACACAAGGCCCAGCCCGGGCGCCGCATCGCATCCACCGAAGGAAAACATTTCCCAACGACGTCCATATCCTGTAATTATTATGACCGATGGTATGTGGCATCTGGAAATTATGAGGAAGTGTTTTTTTTAGATGCAGTGAAGTACAGGTGACTTCACAACGACCCCTCTCCTAACTCTCTGGATACACCTTCATCAACCCGGAGATAATTACAACAACACAACGAACATTTCCCCCGACGAGCAGGAAATCGCTGCGAGGATTATTGATTTTTGTTGGTTTTAATTGTGTTGTCGTTATTTCCTACTTCCTACGTCGTCCGTCTGCAGACTGAGAACCCTTCAGTCCCGTTATGAAAGACGTGGATCCAAAGTGTGTGTGTTCAAGCCAAACTGGCTGAGCAGGAGCCAATCGGATGGCTTCTCCTACACATTAGAGGCGGGGTCAAATACTCAGGGTTCAAATTTACAAGTAAAAGATGATTAAATGGGTGCGTTAAAAAAAATATATATATAATCTTTGTCTTTCAACTCATGAAAACCACAATAAAGTATTCCTCACTATTACATCATAACGGGAAGTGTGTGTGTGTGTGTGTGTGTGTGTGTGTGTGTGTGTGTGTGTGTGTGTGTGTGTGTGTGTGTGTGTGTGTGTAGATTTTTGGTGGAATATTTAGCTGGTTGAAGTTAATAGTAATTAATATATATATGAAAGGCCGTCAAGGGCGACACTTTGCGCTTTCTCTCTACACACGCACACACACTCATTACACACACACACACACACACACACACACACACACCCTCTCTCCTGCAGTAATCCCTCAGTTGCTCGTCCTCCTCTTGAGGAGACGCTCCGCTCGGAGCTCCAGCCCCGAGTCTGAACCTGCCTCGCCTCCTCCTGTAAAAGAGGAATGGGCAGGCGGAGATATCAAGCGCTCCCTCCCGGTATTCAGGCTTCATGAAGCTCTTTGTGAGCCGAGCGGCGCGGCGGCGCCTCAAAGACACCGGCAGCAATCATCCCCTTGATCTGTTCAATTACGCACCTTTCTTTTTCCTCTCTTTCATGCACTTTTTAAAAAGTTAATAAATCACATCAAATGGGCTTTGATCTCACTCACGGTTATTATCTCTGACGGAGCGTTTTACGGGATGCCGGCCGGCTGCGTACGGTTTTATGTGCTCCCCGCGCCATTGTTTATAACAGCCACAATGGGACGTGTGTCATCGAGCACATCCTGCGGCTGCTTGGTGATGAATGATGATGGAGATTGTATTATATATATATATATATATATATATATATATATATATATATATATATATATATATATATATATATATATAATGTTCCTGCAGAATCAGATACCTGGGGGGGCAGAATGTCCTCCCAGGTTAACCAGCCACACCGCGAGTTAAGTGCAGAGAAAGAGAGAGAGAGAGAGCAGGGCCTTGTGGGTCGTTACACCACCTGTTGCCCCACATGGCTCTGAGGTATCAGTAAAGTCGCATCGCCCCGGAGTGGTCGCCGTGGTGATCGCCCCGGAGTGGTCGCCGTGGTGATCGCCCCGCGGCGGTCGCCATGGTGCTCAAGGAGGAACATCGCGTCCCTTCGGGGTCATTTTAGTCTTGGATACACAGAAATAGACACGAGCCGGAGAGAGAAAGTAACAGAGCCTCAGGAGGAGTACCTGAACGCCACTTCAGATTTCAACTGAAGCAGCCCGATTTGGTGTGTGTGTGTGTGTGTGTGTGTGGGTGTGTGTGAGAGTGTGGGTGTTTGTGCGTGTGGTGATGTGTATGTGTGTGTGTATGAGTATGGTTGGGAGTGTGCGAAAAGTGTGTGTGTAGTGATGTGTATGAGTGTGTGAAAAGTGTGTGTGTGCATGTGAGTGTGTCTGTGTGTGTGAGAGTGTGTGAGTGTGTGTGGGAGTGTGTGTGTGGGTGTGTGTGAGTGTGGGTGTGTGTGTGTGAGTATGTGAGAGTGTGTATGTTTGTGAGTACACGTGTATGTGTCTCTTTGAGTACGTGTGTATGTGTGTGTATGATTTTTTGTGTGTGTGTGGTGATATGTGTGTGTGTTTGTGTGTGTGTGTGTGTGAGGGGGGGTGTAAAAGTTGCCAATGTGAAATCTGTCCTCAGTGGGAAGGAAACCAGCCTTCGGGGCTTTTGAGGCTTTTGTGAGTTTTCCACCTTCAGAAAATGAAGAAGAATAAGAAGGAAAAAAAATTGGCAACCGAAAA
The DNA here is from genome assembly GCA_036178185.1 of Liparis tanakae. NCBI lineage: Eukaryota > Metazoa > Chordata > Actinopteri > Perciformes > Liparidae > Liparis > Liparis tanakae. Next base: position 26,174,617 of record CM070104.1, on the reverse strand, counting down.
CGTCCCTGTGTTCTCCTCCAGGGCGAGAGGGCCGACCGGCGAGGAGGAGGAGGAGGAGGAGGAGAACACGGCGAGGGAGGAAGGGGAGAACTCATCATGTCAGGGGCTTCTGTGCTCCGCTTAACGTTTCAAGTATCGCACAACATCAAAGGAAAGAGACGCCGTGATGTGTGTTACATTTGTGTTACATTCCTCACTCAGTGTGAAAAATAAAAACAGCGCTTTGATGGTGGACAAATGTCAGGCGGCGAGAAGGAATTCTTCGCCTTTTTCCGTTGGTCGCCAATTAAATATTTCCGACGCAAAACCTGCGGCCGGTGCCAGAACACGTATTTGTTTACGCTCTGAAGTTGTTTTGTGGTATTTGTTGTTGTGTCTCTGGGCCTTAAACCTCAATGTGTCTGCATTTCAATAATCAATATACTTGGTTCATGCTCAGTTAATCATGTAGTGGGATGTAAATACAGAAATATGGGTTTAGAAGTACGCCAACGTAAAAAAGTTTGGGCTCACCCAGACAATTTGAGTGTTTTCCATGAAAACTCACTTTTATTCATCAAATTAATAAAACATATAGTCAAGATATTGACGAGGTTAGAAATAATGATTTTTATCTGAACTATTAATTTAGTTCTTCAAGCTTGTCTCTCAAAGGAAGGCCAGTTTTACAGCTTCTCTCACCAGCATAACTGTTTTCAGCTGCGCTCACATAAAAAGGGTTTTCAAGGGGGTTCTACCCCTCCGCTAGTCTTCTAAGGCGAAAACACAATGTACCATTAAACACTGGAGATGGGCCTCTACACACCTGTAGAGACTTCATAAACACCAGAGAATAGTCATTACACATTAACTATGTAGAGAGAGGATTTATGATTCATTTAATGTTATCGTCATTATAAAAACAGCTTTACTTTGAAAAATAAGGACATTTCTAAGTGACCCCAAACTTCTGAACGGTAGTGTATATGCGCGACAAACAACTTTTCAACACTAATACTAATAACGTGGCGATGTGGATGACCTTCAAGACACTTCTTGCCGACATCTTCCTCCTCGGTGCGTATGAGTCACCGTTAAGCCGCCGTGAGCCGGAGTTCTGGACACAGTTGGTCACGGACTGAGCCAATCAGGTTCGAACCAAAATTTGGATCAGTCCAAGTTGGGAGGGGTGGCTCGTGATCCCTTAAACTTTTAGCAAGCGTATACGAGACGATCTAAGGCGGTGACAGTGGTCTTTCATGCAGCATCAACAAGTTAGCGTCGTCATTGTGAGCGTATTATAATTCCGACGGTGCACCCCTGTGCCTGAATGCACCTTCACAGAGCTGCTAGCATGGTTGCAGGCGTTCATTCTTCTGGGAGGTGAGGTCTCCCTCAGTTTCAGATTTCACATGTGACATTGATACGACACAGATATGTATGGAGCGCACATGAAAGTCAGCAGTTTGCAAGATGTGAAGAGTGTTTCAACACATGTTGCTGCTGATTTGTGATCTATAATCTCCATCTTTGTCTCATGTTGACAGTCAGATGTCTTCCTCAGTGGAGTCCACTCATCCTCACTGTCTGGAAAAATGAATAATCCACTTGTGTGCATCCATAAAGTAATTTAGCCATATTATTGACATAGAAATAGAAGGTCAATGCAACACATGAACAAAGTACATATAAGCATGAATGCATCAAAAGTCCAGTTCTGGATCACTAGAATCTCATCCACAGACGATGGAGGAGGTTGTGAATCCTTTTCCTTTTCTACTGAGGACATGTGAGGTGAGGTTTAGAAATATGTCAAGATTTCCTGATTAAATCATAAGCCTACTTACCTACTTATTATCTCTGCACTCTCCTTTCTTATGTTTATCTTGTGTTTATTTTTGATAAACTATTCCTGTATTTAATACTGTTAATACTGCATACACTTTACCACACTATGTACAGTGTGTTTTTTGTAGTGTTTAAAAAATATATTTTTCATATTTCTATTATTATTACTGTTACTATTATTATTATGATTATTATTATTATGGTTATTATTATTATCATTATAATAATAATAATAATAATAATAATGATTATTATTATTATTATTATTATTATTATTATTATTATTATTATTATTATAGTGTGTTTGTTTTGTATCTGTTGACTCGGAGAGCCCTGCAAAAATAATTCCGATGTGTCTGGACTGCTGGTCTAGGCACAGATGGCAAATAAAAAACCTTGAACCTTGACGTACAAAATCATTTAACAAAACTACAAAACAATGTGTGATTCAGATTCAACTTCATGGTAATTGTCAAGGCAACACAATGTTGGAGTATATAAACAAAAATATATAATATACAGTGGTGATGAGGTCATACTAGTTGCAACACCAAATCAGGTAAACCTGCCTTCCAATTTGATCTCAACAACACACCTGTAGAGTTCCCTGAATGCATCGCGTAAGCTTGTAGCACTATTGCATTGACGAAATCTGTCCACAGACAGATAGTAGCATCTACTGCCGACAAAGAAACTAACGGAGAAGAAAAAACACTTGAAACCCATTTCAATTCACGGCCATAACGTGAGCTTTACGTGTCGACTGCCCTGAAGACTCCGCGTGTTCCCGCGACGACGAGAAAATGGTCCAACGGTCCATAAAATATAGTACAAATGCTGCAAATGGATGAAACGGCTCCTCCTTCAAGAGGAGGAACACGATGCCGCTGTGAGGAGAGCCCTCGATAAAGACAACAGAGGATGCAAATGTTCCCCGGCACTTAGATTCAACCGCATTGAGATCCACGCCGAGTTTACCACGGCGCTCGCTTATCAATTTACAAAACACTTGAGAGTGCATTAACACACTCCTGCCTCCGTATAACTCACGCGGAAGAGGCTGCTCAAGACGTAACGTAGTTCGCATCGCAGCCTCTTTGCGCCGCGTTAATACAAAACACTAATAGACGCTTTTTAAACGGTCCAATAGAAACAAGAAGCCCGACTCGGCTGCTTTCGCGTGCTAATTTAATACGGGAGACGGAGAGGAGCGGGGCGAGGGACCGCCAGCCGGGCCGCGGTCTCGGAGTCGGCCTCCTCCCCACCGAGGCCAATTTGCCGACGTTCATTTCCTCCAATCCATCAGGATTGGACGGTGGGAGCGGGGGGGAGAGGGGGGAGAAAGGGGGGGGCTGGCATGGAGAAATAAGGCTAACTGAGACTCGGGGGGGATCTGTAGACCACTGGGTTCCTCTCCGGTTGTAATAGTTTATTTTGATAATATCTGTAGAGGTCTTGTGTTTTATATGAATACATATAGAAAGATATTATAATAGAAAATATTTGGGAGAATATTGATATTGTTATTAATGTGTTATAAGGCATATGGATAATGTTTACTCTATGCAAATGTAAATGTCAAAAATGAATGTATGTTCATGGGAGTAACTGTATGTTAGTGTTATAGATCGACGAAGCCGGTTGAAATCCGTGACGTGACTTACAATAATAAGGGACTTTTATTGTGAAGGTGACTTTAATAATGGAAATAATAGACAGGAATCTTATTGTACAAGAGAAAGATTTCTCTTCTTCACTGCTTTTTGTCGCCGGGGGTCCAAACATCATTTCCGGTCAAGTATTTTCACAATAACATTCCTGTCTATTATTTCCAGTATTAAAGTCACCTTCACAATAAAAGTCCCTTGTTATTGTAAGTCACGTCACAAGCATCACAAGCACTGCACCCACCCTAGAGACGTCGCTAAGGGTGTAGTTAGTCGATTGGTACCAACACAGAGGTCGTTGGAGAGAGAAGAAACGGGGAAACGTCTTTTGAAGCAGAAATCCAGAAAAATGCGGGGTTATCATTTTGAGTCCTTTTCCCCAAACGTTAATTATTTCTCTCGACCGCGTTGATAGCCTCTAACCGTTCAGCGCAAGCTAGCAAACAAATAATTGATAGTTTTAAAGGTTCTATAATGTGATTTAGAGCATTATTACAACTGTTAACAATGTAAAGATGTGGAGGAATGTCCGTATTGTGTTTATTTTAGTGCACTCTACTTGCTACCGGCCGCAGCCAACGCCATTGTTGTGCTAATAGCACTGTCTGTGCTGTTAGCACGGTTAGCGCCCAACAGCTGTGGCCGTGTTGAGAGACGGGTCAGTAGATATGCGACATTAGCTGCTTCCAACCTCTAAAATGTGAGGATTTGCATCTTTTCTTTTAATTCATCTCATATTTGCTTTCTGAAAATACATATTTTGTGACCATTTATTGATAATAGAAGGCTCATCCGTCTCGGAGGAGGCGCTCATCGTAACAGACGATATGTTCTCCTCCGATTGGCTAAATCCACCCAAAATGCATATTTTCTGTATCCTTGCACAGATTATTGGTCATAACATGAGCTTTTTGCTACGTTTATATTAATGCCTGTCGAAAGTCTAGCAGTTGCCAGAGAAAAGAAAACCTCCCCGTTTTCTCATACCGTCGATGGATAGACTGCAAACTACCGACACGATAAGTGCTGTGGTTTATTTGTGGCGTGTTTCACGAAGCGTCTGCTGACATATTTCTCATGTTTTAATATAGTAGCGCTGATATTTAGCTCACAAAATGTGTGCGTGGTTCTGACCTCGCGGTCGCAGTAATGACACGTTGAGGAGGACGGTGGCGCCAGACAGCTGAGCGGACCCCCACCACATTTATAATTTGAGGACAGGATTGCATCGGTCAGAAGTGTTCGACACATGCATGAATAAAACCTAATGAAAGCAAACAGTCCCAACACATTTTGTGGGCCAGAGTGCATGTTTAGGATTTTTTTCTCAGGAATTTAGAGCACCCGGTTGCAATATTAGACGGACAGTGTGTAATTAGTTTGAGTATTCCTCAGTGGGATCTCACGGAGGGGCGGCTGCAAACTTGCATTGGATTTATTAAAGGAAGAACGAAGTACGTAGTTTTTTTTTCCGATGCAGGGTCATCTCTCTCTCTCTCCGTTCCTCACCAGGAGCCAATGACACGTTCCTGCGATAATTCCACACCGTTGCATAACCGTTTCACAAAGTAATGGATGTGTTTGAGGAAAATAAGTTCTTTTGGGCCTAAGAGCTTCGCGTTGCCTGCCAAAAATCAGGGCTCAGCGCGGTGCGGTTCATCAATGAGCGGTTTCTTGTTTGTTTCCATCCGACAAGTGTTTCCTTGAGACAAAACAGGTTCTTCTTGCATTTTGCGGACCAGACACAAGGCGTACGAAAAACTCTTGAAGAGGAAGGCCATGCCGTTGACCCCGAGCAACGTCTGAACGTCTGTCCGAGGTTCATTGTTGTGTTGCCTAAGCAACTGTCAGTATTTTATTTAGTTTACTTTTTAGCGAATAAGCGTAATGACAGTTTTGTTCTGTATATGTCCAGGGCTTTTATTGTGAAAGGGAAGAAGGGAAAGACAGGAACCTGGGTTTTTGCACTGCCTCTGTCAAAAATGAAAGGGATGAATACAAGTTTGCCTCCTTGGTTCAGACCCCGTGATCGGATGATGACTTTATTTGCGGTGCAAAAGCTCGGGAGGATCGACCTCGTTAAAAAATAAAATTAGCTTAGTTATATTTCAAAATGTTTGTGAAAGTACGATGACAAAAACAACAAAAATGTATGGAAGTTTGAATCAATCACACACAATCAAAAAACTAAACTGCTTTACAGTAAGTAAGTAAATAAGTAAGTGAGTAAATAAGTAAGTAAGTATGTAAGTAAGTAAATAAGTAAATAAGTAAATAAGTTAGTATGTTATTCAATAAGTAAGGAAGTCAGTAAGTAAGTAAATAAGTAAATAAGTAAGTAAGTAAGTAAATAAGTAAGTAAGTAAGTAAATAAGTAAATAAGTAAATAAGTAAGTAACTACGTAAATAAGTAAGTAAGTAAGTGAGTAAATAAGTAAATAAGTTAGTACGTAATTCAATAAGTAAGTAAGTCAGTAAGTAAGTAAATAAGTATGTAAGGAAGTAAGTAAATAAGTTTGTACGTTATTCAATAAGTAAGGAAGTCGGTAAGTAAGTAAATAAGTAAATAAGTAAGTAAGTAAATAAGTTAGTAAGTAACTAAATAAGTAAATAAGTAAGTAACTACGTAAATAAGTAAGTAAGTAAGTGAGTGAGTAAATAAGTAAATAAGTAAATAAGTTAGTACGTAATTCAATAAGTAAGTAAGTCAGTAAGTAAGTAAATAAGTAAATAAGTATGTAAGTAAGTAAATAAGTAAGTAAGTAAATAAGTTTGTACGTTATTCAATAAGTCAGTAAGTAAGTAAATAAGTAACTAAATAAGTAAGTAAGTAAGTAAATAAGTAAGTAAGTAAATAATTGAGTGTACAGGAGCTATAAGGGAGAGCATTGGGTTTGTTTATGCATCTTGTAAACGTTTGTGAGAACCCAACTCGGTGGTTCAATTCCCCTGTCGTGTCCAACAGTGCTTACAAAAGACCCTGAAACCTCCTTAATGTGTGTGTTATGTTGCTCTGGGTGAATTTAATTAATGAGAAGAACACTATTATTACATTGTGTGTGTGTGTGTGGGGGTGTGCGCGCGATTGTGTGTGTGAGCGCGTGTGTGTGTGTATGCATGTGTGTTTGTGTGTGTGTGTGTGTGTGTGATGTGAACGTGTTAGCATGCTCACACATCTCCCCCTCTGGCCCACCCTGCTTGTACAAAAAAATATGTTTTGTTCACGCCGGATTCAGCAGCACAATTATCACGGCGGCCTTTTCGGTCTCGGCTCTTTAGGCCGAGGGGCGGAGCATGACATGAATCCTGCGGCCGGCGGCCCGGGCCAGCTGGATTCAGGCTGTGCCAACACGATCACTGGGGCCGCTGCCAGGACACTTATTTGCTTTCGCTATGAAGTTGTTTCTCTTGGTATTTAATATGTAGCGGTGTCGTTAACGTTGGGTTGTTGTGTCTCCGGGACTTAACGTCAATATGACTGCATTTCAATATTCAATATACTGGGTTCATGCTCAGTTAACCCTCCTGTTACCTTTAGGGTCAATTTGACCCCATTCAATGTTTAACATCGGTGTTCTTTGGGGTCAATTCGACCCCAGGCTGTTTTTCACTGTGTCAAATATATAAGAAATATCTACTTTTTTTTATATATATATATATATATATATATATATATATATATATATATATATATATATATATTAAAAGGCTATTTAAATATATTTATATTTAAAAGGCTATTTAGGTCAACAAACAAACATAAAGTACCTCACACTTAAACTTGGGAAACAATATTAATTCTAATATTTTTTTGGAGGTTTTAATAGCTGGGGTCAAATTGACCCCAAGGTTAAAATATGTTAGTAAATGTAAAGGTAACAGGAGGGTTAATAAAAGTAGTTTTGCAAGCTTTAAAAAAAAAAGACAAAGCATGGGAGAGGTCAAAGGGCATTGGAAGGTTTCATCAGGTTTTTAGTGTTAATCCACCTTAAAAAAGGGGATTTCTTGTGATTTTTGAATCTCCAATCCACCTGCATGTGTTTTGACTGTTTGAGGAAAGACACACAGACGTTCTTCATCCACCCATTAGCTATAGACGCTTATCCTTTAGAGTGTTTGGGCGGGAGCCAATCCCAGGTCCCCAAACAATCACAGGGCTGACACGTAGAGACTGACAATCGTTCACACATTCAGTCTTTGGACTGTGGGAAGAAACTCCCACATCGACATGGTGAGAACATGTGAACTCATTTCATTCCACTTGAAAGCTCCCGTCAACCAACTTACAGAAATGTCTCACTTATGGTTTCCATCCACGCAAAGCGGACGCCAGCCGCACAACAGTGAAGCGTACTGACGCTTCAGAATGTCCTTTACTCATGTTCAGCCACTAACTCTGTGGTCAGAGACACAGAGGAGGAGAGGACCAACACGTTTGTTCATCAGGAAAACCGATGGCCCCCTTCTCTTGTTTTGGACAGTGTGTTTGGCTAAGAGCTATCAGCTATTATCTATCAGTTATCAGCTATTATCTATCAGTTATCAGCTATTATCTATCAGTTATCAGCTATTATCTATCAGTTATCAGCTATTATCTATCAGTTATCAGCTATTATCTATCAGCTATCAGCGATTATCTATCAGTTATTAGCTATCAGCTATTATGTATCAATTATCAGCTATAAGCTATTATCCATCAGTTATCAGCTATAAGCTATCAATTATCAGCTATCAGCTATAAGCTATCAGTTATCAGCTATCAGCTATAAGCTATCAATTATCAGCTATCAGCTATTGTCTATCAGTTATAAGCTATTATCTATCAGTTATCAGCTAGTATCTATTATCTATCAGTTTTAAGCTATAAGCTATTATCTATCAGTTATCAGCTATACGCTATTATCTATCAGTTATCAGCCATAGGTTATTATCCATCAGTTATCAGCTATAATCTATCAGCTATTATCTATCACTTATCAGCTATAAGCTATTATATATCAGTTATCAGCTATAAGTTATTATCTATTATCCATCAGTTATCAGCTATAATCTATCAGTTATCAGCTATTATCGATCAGTTATCAGCTATTATCTATCAGTCATCAGCTATAATCTATCAGTTATCAGCTATTATCTATCACACCTGGCGGGTGTCTGCTGACCTCATCTTCCTAGGTATGTATCTTGTTTTTATCAGTGAAAAATATAAAATCTGCACATGAGCACATGTTGACTGTTGGGATATTGCCATAGATAATAAGCCATCAGGACGCCTCATGACTGCTGATTATTTCATTTTATGATTGATAAGAATCAGAAATCTACCCAAAAACCTGAAAGAATATAAACTAAACGTATCCGCAGGGTTCAGTGTGAAAATCTTGTTATGTAATTTTGCAAACATTGTGCAAATATTATTTCACACACATTTGAATATCATGCAGCTGTGGATAGAGCATTGAAAAAAACTCATATTTGTTCAGGACAAACATCAAATAGAAGATACACCACCGTGTATTAATAGGGCCAGAGATAAGACTCGTCCAAGTTCACGGGGTCCGCATAGGCAGCAGGTGCTGCTCATCGCTCAGCAGGTACGGGCACGCACACCTTCACACCAAAGCTGTACACCCCCCCCCCCCACCCCCCCACCCCCACAACACAGGTGTAAGTCCTTTCTCACAAAGAGCAAAGTGTAAACAGGCCCGTCTCTTTAGTCCAGGAGGCCAACATAAAAGGCAGTTTGCCGGATTCTGAGGCCGCTTCGGAATAGCCGGGTCGCCTATTGACACAGCTGCGGGGGCCCCACCTTCTGCCCATATCGGCGTAAAGAAAAGAGGCTCCCAATGGAAGCCTGCATGCACCGCAATCTGTTATTTCGAAGGTAAAAAAAGAAAATCCACGCGGGTGGAAGACATTCTGAAGAAGCCAGACAAAAAGCCCAACGAGCCTTTTATAAGCCAGTGATGAGCCGAAGCTTTTTGCAAGCAGAAATGTAGGATTATCTGTGTACACGGGCATGCCTGCACACATGTACGCATACATGCTGGTGTATACAGTACGTGTGTGTGTGTGTGTTTTTTTGTGTTATGCGTGTGGGAGCTTTGTGTGCACTGTCACTCTCCAGCTGTTGCAGGGAAAGTGCCGCTGCCTTCGGAAGAAAGAAAGAGAGAGAAAGGAAAAAAGAAGCGCGGCGCGATCACAAGTTCCATTCTGCGGAGCACAAAGAGCCGCCGATAGAAAAGACGTATTTATAGAGAACTCCTGGCGGACGACCCAGCTTTGTGTTTTGTGATGGCACACGTGTGGATGAGGGAAATCGTCACGTAATTACACCCCGATAGGCATCTGACCTATCATTATGTGGACATGTGAAAGAGGGCGATTCGCCGAGTGCTCCTTATCAAGAAAGGAAAGAGGAAAAAGGGGTTTGAATCAAGTGCACATCAATCAGTGGGCGATTTGAAGGACACACACATTCATTGGAGTGCATCTCTGCACATACGGCATTGATTTTGAAGCGCAAAGAAACTCTGGGACCTTGACCTTTCCTGACAGCGCTAATGTGATGTCCGCACGACGAAAACACGTCTTCTTTGTTCCCTGTGTTGGGCTTCCATCCGCAGTAAGTGGGTGTTTTCCACCAGTGAAAATAGAGAAAGTGGAGACAGTAGATTAAAACCTGCATTACCTCTAATGGCCATCAGGGGGCGACTCCCGGAGAAAATAACCTTACTTCTCATTTGATCGTAAACATGAGTTTATGGTCTGAATAGCTAGTTTAAAGTCTCCTTCAACACAGCATGATGTTAATTTCATAAAATGATGCTCCCATTTATAGTAAAATGTATGATAAAGCAGGGTAGGCTAACAACGATTGGTTGACTAGACATAGTGCTTCTGATACGTCGGTGTCAAAGAAACTATGTGACCTCAACTTTTACTGACAGTGGCAATGAGATGTCCACACGATGTCGATGCATTTAAACCGTAGATTTAAACCTGCATTCTTTCTAATGACCATCAGGGGGCGACTCCCGGAGAATTTTTTATTTATTACCTCCGTAAACATCGTAAACATGAGTTTATGCGTCTGAATAGCTGGTTTAAAGTCTCCTTCAAAAGAGAATGATTTTAATTTCATAAAATTACGCTCCCATTTAGAGTAAAATATATGATGAAGTACGCTTCAGGGCGGGGCTAGCAGACGATTGGCTGACCTGAGATAGGTCGGTGTCATCACTGTGATTGTGTCATCAGAGATCCAAAACACTGCAAGACATCACAGAGTCAGAGGAGACACCACAAATCAGTAACCAGACATATTTGTCTAAACAGCCCGGGCCTTGATGATACCACGCCACATGAAAGAGAAGAGAAAACGGGTTCCAGAGGGGGGCTCTGAGGACTCTGTTCATTGTAAACAAACAAAAGGCATCACAACACATAGTGTGTATCCCTAAGGGCTGGACGAACGTGTTTCCTCCCCATGAAGCATTGTGGGACATTTTAAAACCTTCATTGTTTACGTCTGTGTTGATGTTGCGGCATACCTCTTGTTGCCTGTATTTACTGGCACATTGATGTGTTTCTTGCTTCATTACCACCACTTTGATATGAGGAACGGCGTGAAAGCATCTGCAGGAATATGTATATATATATATATATATATATATATATATATATATATATATATATATATATATATACGTGTTAACCCTTGAAATACTTTGAAATCCAAAATGTCAACACGACAGTGATATCAGAGGACATAACAATACTGTTTTACTGAAAAATAATGTTGTTTTTGGGTAGAAAATCAACATC
>CM070104.1:26148296-26158296 GCA_036178185.1 Liparis tanakae | reverse complement strand
AGGGGAGCAACACCACTGGTTGTATAGAAGTGTACGCTTCATGTGTTAAAGCTGCATTCCCTCTATCGACCACTAGGGGGTGACTCCTCTGGTTGTATAGAAGTCTAAGCTTCATGTGTTAAAGCTGCATTCTCTCTACTGGCCACAAGGTGCAGACTCCTCTGGTTGTATAGAAGTCTAAGCCTAACGTGTTAAAGCTGCATTCTCTCTATTGGCCACTAGGGAGCGACTCTTCTGGTTGTATAGAAGTTTACGCTTCATGTGTTAAAGCTGCATTCTCTCTATTGGCCACTGGGGGGGTGACTCCTCTGGTTGTACATAAGTATATTCTTCATGTGTTAAAGCTACATTCTCTCCACTGACCACCAGGTGGCGACTCCTCGGGTTGTATAGAAGACTATATAAAATGACTCTCCTCCTCTCTTGATTCATTCCCTCAGTCAACATGGTAAACATGAGTTACGGGGACATATTGAGACAAAAAATAACCAAACCTGCCTTTCTTTTGACGATGGGAAAAGAAAGTGGAGAAAAAACGAGTTAACGCCGGTAGAATATGCAAATTCCACAGCGAAGGGCCGACCAGGCCAGTGGCAACAATGTGAAACAAAGCAAAATGTGGTTTCAACCCGTGCAGAACCGGCGGTACCGCCCCCCCCCCCCCCACAGCGGCCCGCGGGTCACCGAGGTTTTCCAGCTACGACAAATGCCGACTCACTTCTGTGGATGTGTGAGAACGAAAGGAAATTAATCGCGTCCTGCGGTAATCTCGGGGAAGAATGTGCAAATAAGCATGTGGCGGAGAGGGAGGGAAGGTCATATCTGTGTTTTACATACACACACACACACACACACACACACACACACATACGGATATGCAAACGTATACTGTACGGAAAATAAAAATAAACATTTCAACACCTGCCTGATCTTCGGTCTGAGGCAGCCTGCTCATCTCCCAGCGAGCGTCTTTATTTATCAGCAGGAGCCGAAGTGATAAGCCCACAGCTGCTCTCCCAGCACCTCGGAACACACACTCACACACATACAATCACAAACACACACACACACACACACAGTCACACAGTTTTTTTCTGACAGCCATATGTTGCCCTGGCCACAAGGTGTCACATACCAGTGGCGTCTTCGGAAGAAGGCCGAGGATGCCGAAGGCCGAGGAGCGGCGATCTGACCTTTGAGTCACTCTGAGGGACAAGTTGTGCGTCCTTATTGTGCATCCTTATTGTGCGTGCTCGTGCGTCCTCGTTGTGCGTCCTCTTGCGTCCTCTTGCGTCTTCGTTGTGTGTCCTTGTTGTACGTCCCTGTGCGTCCTCGTTGTGCGTCTTTGTTGTGTGTCCTCATTGTGCGTCCTCATTTTGCGTCCTCAATGTACGACCCCGTTGTGCGTCCTCATTGTGCATCCTCATTGCGCATCCTCGATGTGTGTCCTTGTGCTTCCTCATTGTGAGTCCTCGCTGTGCGTCCTCGTTATGTGTCCGTGTGTGTCCTCATTGTGTGTCCTCATCGTGCATCCTCATTGTGCGTCCTTATTGTGCGTCCTCAATGTGCTTCCTCTTGTGCGTCCTCGTTGTGTGTCCTCAATGTGCATCCTCATTGTGCGTCCTCATTGTGTGTCCTCCTTGTGCATCCTCTTTGTTTGTCCTCATTGTGTTTCTTCATTGTGCATCCTCATTGTGCATCCTTATTGTGCATCCCCAATGTGCGTCCTCATTGTGTGTCCTCATTGTGCGTCCTCATTGTGCAGGACAGGTCTGGGACCTGGCGTGTGGCGAATGACGATGACCCTGTTTAGAGACGATGGAGCTCACACCCTGACCTGAACCCCCCTCCCCCCTCCTCCCCCCCATGCCTCCCCCCCCCCTGAAGAGAGACAGATAAGAAGACTGTGGTGCGGTGCACGTGCCGGTGGGTGATGATTCAAATAAAAATAAATATGGCGTAGTAATACCAGAAGGACCATTACTAACGCCATTGTTGCGATTGATTGCGGCCAATTATGGGAGCCCTGACACTCCCAGATCATTACAGAAAATACTTCATTCGCATTCACCCCACAGGCTGTTACGGCCATTACACGTCACGGACACCGGCCCCCCTTATTCTCCGAATGTCAGGTTGAACTGACACGAAAAAGAAGAAATAAATCCCAGTTTATTTTTTACTGTAACTGCCGAGTCAGCATTTTCACAAATCAGCGACGTGTCACATCACGGCTCGAATTAGACTCGAAAATGTCCCGGTGCACGGTAATAATGTGCTGCTGGCACGGGGGGGTAAGAGAGTACTTTGTTACATTTTATTGTCTATAATGTTGTGCTACATTATTGGCTATTCTCTATATGAGAATCATGTCTCTATTTGAGAATATCAAGTGTTTTTTGTGTGTTTAATTGTCTATTCTTGTATATTTACATTGAGAGTCAAATTCCCTGTATACGCACAAATAGCCAATCATGAACCCGGAAGGCCATGAAATGTGTTTTGGTTGTAGCGGTACTCAATTTCTTGCTTCATAGTTAAAATGTATGCTGTGTTGCTATACCACGATTATTATTACAATTATTATTAGAGCCGGTGATGTGTTTGCGATCCCTAACAGTGAGATTATTTTTTCCCTCATTTTTCAAGCTCCTAGTGGCAACAAGAGGTTACTACAGGAGTGTTTCCAGTCTCAATCACTGCAAGTAAAATGACTTCATTGTACTCAACGGTTATTTTATGGTTAATGGAATCACTGTTTTATTGCTGTGGGAATTGTTTTACAATGTGTGTGTGTGTGTGTATGTATGTGTGCGTGTGTGTGTGTCAAATAGAATAATGACTTTACAGGGACTTTTTGGACTAAACTGCATGTACGCACTTATATAACGTATCACTATATAATTCCTGTTGGAGCATCTTGTCGTCCTTGGGTAACAGAAAACCCAAAATAAAACACGTGTCCCCAGAAACCTTTTGGGACTTAATTACATTTTAATATAAGCCACAAAATATCCCTGCAGCTACTTTTTGTAAATCTCTGCCACTGAATAATGGCCGCGTAATGACCTCATCTCATGGCCATTGCACTCCACTGCAAAAACCACCGCTCTGTCATTTGCCTCTATTGACTTAAGTGACAGCAGAGCAGTTTTCTTCTTCTTCTTCTTCTTCTTCTTCTTCTTCTTCTTCTTCTTCTTCTTCTTCTTCTTCTTCTTCTTCTTCTTCTTCTTCTTCTTCTTCTAACCCACATTGTGTAAGAAAGATCAGCAGAATGAGAGGGGGAGAAAATATATATTTTTTCCGCGCTGTGGGGAGAAGCACAAACTATTTACTCCTGCCTCCAGATGCTGTTTGAGTGTATCCTTTGATTTGCTGACCACCGGCTTCTTCTGAAGACATTGTAATTTAAGAAATGACACAACGAGAGCAGAAATTTTGGACGAGTCCATTTCTCGCGGGATAGGGGTGTGAAGAGACGGATGAGGACAAAACACCACGTCAAAAACCAACACATTTCGTAAAAATAATGTTTATTTAGCAATTTAAAACACGTAACGCGATAAAAACGCGTCCCGGTTGCTCATTAACGGTAAAGTTAGCTGAAACACGCCGCGGTCAACACACTCGCCCCCCCCCCATCTCGCGTTTGGTACGATCCACAGCTCCTTTTGGTCGCTCGCGCGTCGGGAACTGGAGCACAACATGTTGAAGACCGTCGCCGGGCAGTTCCTCTGAGAGAGTTAACTTTTTTTTATTTTTTTATCCCGGTTTTGTCGCGTTATCACACACGAGAGGAGGAGGTGGAGGAGGTGGAGGAGGGTCGGCGAGAGGAGAAACAAGAGGGGGCTGGAAAGTCAGTCATGGTTCGGAGGTTAGCGTGAAAGCCGGAGCGTCCACTTGCAGCAGAACCCCGGTGATATTTAACCGTGAGGAGCAGCAGAAATAGAACAAGTAGAAGAAGAAGCAGAAGCGCCAGAAGAAGAAGAAGAAGAAGAAGGACAAGAGGGAAAGGAAGCCCGGGGGAACGAGAGATAAAGGGGGGTGCAAGATGCAGCTGGCCGCGGTGCTGTGGGGCTCCCTGATAACTTTGCTGCTCAGCCAGAGTCCAGGTAAGAAAATGTCCGTTAAGAAAAAAGAAGAAGAAACATTAAATAAAACGCTTGCAAAGTGGAGTTGAAACCGCGCGCGAGCGTGTTTTGGATGAGCTGAACGAAGGTGTATTTGTGCACCGCCTGTTTGTTCATAATATTTTTATTATTATTTTTTATTTTTTTTGTGGTGGTAGTTTTTATTGCGTCCATATCGGTTCGACTCTCGCGGTTCACACGGCCAGCAGCCAAGTTTCCCCCTTTTTTTAAAATATATATATATATATATATATATATATATATATATATATATATATATATATATATATATATATATATATTTTGTATTGGAGTGCGTGTGGTTAGAATAGAAACTGTAGTGGAAAATGTCTCGAGCGCTGGTTCGTTCGTTTTTAAAATCTTTAAAAAAAAATCGTGTTTGACAACACGCGACGGCACGAGCTCTCACCCACATCTGCAGCATTTAATCGTTTTGTAAAAAAAAGAAAGAGAAAACAGATTAGACATTCGGAAATGTTGTTTTTAAATATGTTGATACTTGTTATATAATAGCTTTGTGTTTGCATGTGTTTGCGTGCTGTTGGAAGTATATGGGTATTTTATTGTAGTATTTTGTTGCTGTTGCATGCAGGTCAGGTTGTATGCACTCCACTGAGGGCTGTGTGCAGAAGCCTGGGGTCCTGTCACATCTCAACCATCAGGCAACGGGGGTCGAAGTCGTGGCATGTGTGTATTATTATGGGATGTCCAGAAGCCATGTGGGAAAAGACAATGTGGGATGTTTTTTTTGTGTGTGTGTGCTCATTAATGGGGTTTGAGCTGATATAAAGTTTGATACGGTGATTCTGTGTGTGTGTGTTGTGGTGTGTGTGCGTGTGTTGTGTGTGTGTGTGTGTGTGGATGCACCCTTTTTAATATCTCAGTTCTTCCATTTTTTTTAAACCAAAAGAAATCCAAGCGTGCCGCTCTCGACTGATTGTGCAGGTGAACTGAGGCTGTTAATCTAAGATAACCTGCATCCTGTCCCCCCCCCCCCCCCGCAGCACTTATAAAAGGTCTGAGTGATGCCCCCCCCCCCCATCCCATCCCTCCCTCTATGTTTTCTCTTAACACCTTGTATTTACAACATGTTAGAACAGCCGCTGGAATGCAAAGACCCTACGTAAGCTATTTCTAAACACACACACACACACACACACACACACACACACACACACACACACACACGCACACACGGGCGCCGTGCACTCTGACACGGCACAAAAGGATTCACGCGACAGGATCGTAGAGAAACGTCTGTAATTGGACCCTAAAAGCAGAAGGAAAGATGTCGCTGTGACGACTCCTGAACGTCGCCGGGAGACCGTCTCCCCGAAATGTCAGCCGGATAGGATTCATCATCCAATCGAAAACAAAGCCCTCCCCCCTCATTGAATGATCCACTCCCCCCCCCCCCCCTCTTTATCTTTACTTGTTCTGTCATGCAGTGTTTGTGTCTGCCAGGCCTGCATCTGTAGTGCGGCCGGTTGGACCGTACCATCGTGGCACACACACACACACACACACACACACACCAACACACACCGAGTTTCTTGGAAGGCCAGTTCCCTGATGAGATAAATTGGGGGGGTAATTCCAATTTCTCCTCAATTCAAGCTCTACAAACGTGCGTGACCGTTAAAAACCATGTTGGGGAATCCAAATATAACTTCTTCCCCCTCCAGAGTCTCCTAGTTGTCTGGGTGGAAGGAAAAAAAAGTATCTGGAATGGCGTTTCTAAACCCTCATGTGACAGACAAGCAGACTCGCACTAATTACATTATTTTAGGGCCGGTGGCTCTTAAAGACGGGATCTCATGCCTCAGATATCCAGTGGTTTTGGGGGGGGGGGGGGGGGGATCCAGGCGACATGCGTACCCACATGGCTGCATGTATTATCTCTCTGAGCGGCGGGTCTGACGTTCAAAGACCAACATTCCAGTGGGTCAAGAACCGTTTTATCACGAGCGACGTCGCGCTCCTCCTCCTCCTCCTCCTCCTCCTCCGACCGCGTCAGCTGTTCATCCTCCTCGACTCTGTCGTATTACGAGATATAAATTACCCGGACGTTTATATGATGGGTTCACGGAAAGAGGATTTAAGTTGTAAAGGCTGTCATTTCTAAGCCGTCTGCGTTGAATGGCATTAAAAAGACCAGCCGGCGGGCGCAGCTGACAGTAGATGACAAAGGGCTACGATTTATCACTGTGTGTGTGTTTGAAAGAGTCCTATATGTGTGTGTGTGTGTGTGTGTGTCTGAGGTCAAGATGCTTCCTCAGCTCAGTGTAGTGGCCTCGCAGTAATGGGCCCAGTTGGTTTAATGGCGTTTTGGGGAGTGTGCTCTACGGTTTAATGATGCCGCCCGGGGACAGGCTGACACTCGTTTTCTGATCGGCCATCAATTGGACGCGCGGGTCAAGTCCGACCCTCTGGTGTCATTTCCCCCCCGATGGCATCGCTGCACTTCCAGTAAAGCCTTAGTCAGGGTTCGTACGGTCATGGAAAACCTGGAAAAGTCACGGCATTTTAAAATGGTCATTTCCAGGCCTGGAAAAGTCATGGACAAAACGTAAATGATAAAAGTTTGGGAAAAGTCATGGAAATTTGAAATCCGAGTTTGAAATATATATATATTTTTTTAAGAAAGACGCTAAAAATATAAGCCGGCGTACGCTCTCAATAGCTACATTTTCTAAATTGTTCATGTTTGTACCGAGATTTCATTTTCTTCGTGGAAATTTGGTTTAAAGTCTTGGAAATCCATCGGTCAAAATGTGTAAGAACCCTGATTATGAATCTCCCCCCCCCCCCCCCAAAGAAGCCCAATGGAGATTGAGGATGGCGAGACGTATATTTAACTCGCACGGTGATCTTTCTCCTTGGCGACGGTCCAACAAAACGCCTTCCTCGAGTGGGGAAGAAAAGCAAGCGGATGTTGACGGGGAAACACGAGGAAAAGAGGTGGGCTGCAATTATTGACATCATTAAAACATTCCCATTGCAGTTTCCCAGAACTCGAGGCTGCTGCTGCTGGGTTGTTAGAAGACTCCAAAAACAACAACAATAAAGGTGTTAAAATGCAACTTTAAAAGGCTTTAAAGCGAACAAAAGAAGTGCCCACTCTCATTTTAGAAGTTTTCTAAAAGGCCATTGCGGGATCTTTTTTTAGCACGCTTGTGATGTAAAACGTTAACCTTCAGGGGGATAACAGCGTAAATGTCACGTTTTAATGAGCTGTTTTAATGTTGACTAGTAATAACATCCAATTAATCTCAAGAGACAAATAAAAAAAGCCTCTTTTGTTTAATGAAGCAACACGTTCGTAAACTCGGGCGTCACTTGGGAACCTTCTGTGTGTGTCGGAACACTTCAAAACCAAAGTCAGCAAAAGTAATTTTAAGATAAACTTCAATTTTTTTTAATCGTCTCGGACACAGGTGTCAAACACGAGGCCCGCGGGCCAAATCCGGCCCTCCGCATCATTTTATGTGGCCCCTGACCGCTTTCCTTAAAGAAATTGAAGCAGAATTTCCCATGCTTTTATTTTGAAGGTTTCAAATAAAATTGATTTATGTTGTAATATTAGAGACATTTTCTGATCTACATTATGTCTACACTCAAATAAATAATAATTAAATGCAAAGAGATAGAGATATTTAACAATATGTTCGAGGCGCTTCTAAAGAGTTTCCGGCCCTTTAAGAGGGCGGCCATGATGCACCTTGCTGCCGCCCTTGGTTTGCCCTTCCCTGCCACCTGTTAGCTCCTCCTCCAATGTGTTATCCCCTCCGCTTCCTCCTCGACCAGCGCCTCCACGCCTCCACTAGCCGACTTTTTTTCGTAAAACAAACCGGCAGGTGTTTTTTTTGTTGCGTACCCAGCATGCATTGCAACGCTAAATGATGAAGTTGTCTCGCAAAAAGCGAATCGCTCCAGCGGCCCATTTGATTAAGTGCCCTCGGAGTAATTGCGTCGGTATTAACGGGGTTGCGATGTTGATATTGCCGAATAACTCAGCCTGCAGACAGATTTATTGCTCGCCGCGGGTTGTTTTTGGGCCAAATTCCGCTCTGCGGGCGACGCTAACTTTTTTTCCCCTCCTCTACCCCGACAGAGAGGGGCTTGTTTTTGGAGGCCGTGGCCCCGGCTCACGGGCCTCTGTGAAACGGGACTCCTTTGTCTGCGCTCCTGGCGGGCTTTGATTGTTTTGGCATGTACGCTCACCTTCCACTGGTGACGCTCTGGCCGAGGCTAATGGGGGTGAGAGCCGAGCCGCCGTGTTTGGATGGGCGTAGAGGGTTGGTGTCGGTGTCCGGTTCGGTCGCTGTGCTTTGTGCGTCTCCGCTGAGGGGATGGGGTTGCACCTCCGAGGTTACCCTACGATTACCTGCTTTGTAGGCCCCTCCCCCCCTCCCACATTCCCATGTGGGCCAATGTCGTCCCCCCCCCCCTCCGACGAGAGACCCCCAGGCGGGCTTACGTCTTCGTGGGTCGTTTCTGATTTCGAAACACGATGCCACGGACCCCGGGGGCCCCATTTCGAGTCTGTTCGCAGCTCAAATATACGTCGTAGATGTCCGCTTTTGAGCGCACAAACGACAAAAACAAACAAACAAACAAACAAACTCGACCGCAACGTGGTTTTATTGTTGTCGTACTGCCACGTTCATACGGAGAGATTACCACCCACGTGGGTTTGTGTTGGTTAAGTGACTTGATGTTCGAGGGGAATTGTGTGAGTGCAGTTTAGCTCGTTGATCTTTGACCCCCCCCCCCCCCCCCCCTTAAAAAAGCCAAAATAATTTAGATCCACTTAAACATCTGGCACAGGGACGTCCAATGAGAATGAGCCGTCCAAGACGAGCCCGTTGGTGTTCAGTCTGACGAGTCACAAGGCGGCGTAGGCTTGGTGGTCTGACCCCCCCCCCCCCCCCCCCCCCCCCTGAGTGAGAGAGAGCGAGTGAACACATGGCAGAGTGACGACCTTGAGCAAGACACTAAACCCCAAATTGCTCCCAATTGGTCATCTGTGTGTGTGTGTGTGTGTGTGTGTGTGTGTGTGTGTGTGTGTGTGTGTGTGTGCGTGACGGGGAGACTCGCTCCGTCCTCGTCTGGAGGACGGAGCGAGTCTCACGGAGCCGTTTGTTTTAAATTCTCACATCTCGGAAAGGTTTCTTTCTGAATCCTCAGGTAGCACAAAGAACTCGCCCAGATGCCACGCCACGCCACCGGTTCAGCATCATGAGACGCCCGTTGTTTATTTTTTTATTTCTTAAGGCCGCGCAGCGTGAGAGTTCCTCGGGGGCTGCAGATTATCCAGAGCGACGGTAATAAACTGAGTCTGTCCGTCTCGGCGGGGGTCCTGTGGAGGACGGAGGGATCAGCAGAGCTGGAGACTCTCTGTCTGAGCACAACCAGGGGGGGGGGGACAAAGGCATTGTGAAGGACACACTCTTACAGATCCATAGTCATTCGTCTGTTTACCTCTCTCACTCACTCTCTCTCTCTCTCTCTCTCTCATTCTCACTCTGTCTTTCTCACTCACTCTCTCTCTCTCTCTCTCTCTCTCTCTCTCTCATTCTCACTCTGTCTCTCACTCACTCATTCTCTCTCACTCACTCTCTCACTCTCACTCTATCTCTCACTCACTCTCTCTCACTCTCTCACTCACTCATTCTCTCTCACTCACTCTCTCTCACTCTCACTCTCTATCTCTCAGTCACTCTCTCTCTCACTCTCTCATTCTGACTCTGTCTCTCACTCTCTCACTCACTCATTCTCTCTCACTCACTCTCACTCACTCACTCATTCTCTCTCTCTCACTCTCTCTCACTCTCTCTCACTCTCTC
>CM070104.1:26103296-26143296 GCA_036178185.1 Liparis tanakae | reverse complement strand
AGGCTCAATTCGTTTTCTTTCGTGAAAGACATGTATTAATCGCAGAGATTCGATTGCGTCCAGTCCAGTCCAGTAGCGTACCGATCCGGGACGTTGTGACCTCTCAGCAGCCGGATCTCAGCGAGACAAACAAACGACGTGTTGTCAGCCGGTTGTTTATCCGCGCTGGTTGTACACAGATGTTGGACTTCCCTGTCATCAACACAAACGATCCAGAATGCAGCGCCGTGACTACAACAAGGGGCCGCCGCAAATGTCGGCGTAAACAGCGGTTTGCGAAATTTAGATTCTTTCGAATCTCGTGCCGTATTGCAGGAAGACCTTTCCCCCAACCGATGCGTCCGTTTGAATCTTCATCCCGATTGTGGATTTCTGCCATTTGCGATTCGATCTCTTTGTGCCGTAACGTTGCGTTCAGTGCTTTAGTGAATGTCCGGTATACGGGGGCTTTCACGTCCGCTGTGTAAGGTATTCTGAAACGGGGCACTTCGCAGATGGTTGAAAACAGGCTTCCGGACCCGCGTGAATTAAGTTATCAACATTTTATGGCAAGAAGTGTAAAACAAACAATCAAAGCTCACGGCCGTGGTCTTCCTCAGCCTTCCGGCCTCGGCGATACCAGTACAAGAGGGCGATTCGTTTTTTTCCGGAAGTTTTGTCACTCGGGGTCAAAACGTCATTTCCGGTCAAGTATTTTCACAATAAAATTCCCGTCTATTATTTTCGGTATTAAAGTCACCTTCACAATAAAAGTCACGTCACAGATTTCAACCGGCTTCGTCGATCTATAATACTAACATCGATCTATAATACTAACATACAGTCACTCTCATGCAACATACATTCATTCTTGCCATTTGCATAGAGTAAACATTACCCCTATGATTCATAATACATTTATAACAATCTCAAAATTCTCCCTAATATTTTCTATTAGAATATCTTTCTATATGTATTAATTTAAAACATAAGACCTCTGCAGATGTTATCAAAATAAACTTACAACCGAACAGCTGCTAGGCCCTCATTTTTCCAAAACAAATACAAAATAAGTTTTAGTGGATTCCTTTTCAGCGGACATGTAGACTGTCTGAGAAGCTGGAGATTTGCTCGATGGAGGATGGAGAAATGATTGGTAGAGCGGTGCCTTTGCCTGAGGGTGCCGGTAGCCGCTCCCAGGGGCCGGGGTTGGTTTTCGTGCCTTGAGGCAAAACTAGAGAAACTTTAATAACCACAACAACAAGACTCGCAAACCACAACCAGGGGAACCATCTGCCGGGCTGAAGTGAACTTAAGCGGGCCGCAACAACACTCTGCCGAGAGTCGGCACTAATTGGGTCAGCGTGATTTTTCCACTTTTGTTGCTCGGCGGTTGATCCGCGGGGCGTCTATTCTGAGAGGCGCCTACTTAAGTTATTGTATTGGCCATCAGGAGACGGTCCGTCGTCTCACGGCGTCCTCGTTTCCACTTGGCCCACATTTATTTTAGAGAGAGAGCTCTAAATCAAAGTCCTGGCCCAAAACGGGTTCTCTCAAAGGCTTCATCCACTTCTTTTGTTATATATTTATTTGGTGAATACATGGTGTTTTAATGGTATTGCTTGGACTTGAGTGATTGTTTTCTATCACAGATGGCAGACGCCACAAGCTCCTTTTGGGGAGAGCTAACGACGGGCCCTTTGGATGGGGAGCGAGTCGTTAACGGGCTCTGTGGGTTTCCTGAAGCTAATCGATACTGTGCGGCCACATTTCTATCTGATTTCTATCTGAAGACCTAGTTTAGTAGACGGTGTGATGTTGGTCTCAACGCCTCAATCTGCCAGCAACAACAATTTGTCGCGTCACAGAAAATGCACTCTGGCTCGGATCGGACAAAGACGGAGCGTCTCGGGCGTCGGGCCGCCCCGAGGCTCTCGCATCGGTGGCAGATGCTGAGTGTGTGTTTCTCCGAAGTTATGAAGGGGACAGCTTCTTTTTCTGTGTTTTTTCTTCTTTCTTTGTCCAGACCTGGTGCTGCTTACAGATCCTGTCCAGGTGTTCGCCTGGGAGGGAAAATGAAATATGGGGCACAGCTAAATCAGAGACAGGCCTGGACCCAGCACCGTGTGGCTGGAGCGGCACACTGGGGTTGGACTGGACTATGAAAACACTGGGTTTTGGACTGGACTATGAAAACACTGGGGTTGGACTAGACTATTAAAATACTAGGGTTGGACTGGACTAAAACTCTGGGGTTGGACTACTAGACTATTGAAATACTGGGGTTGGACTACTAGACTATTGAAATACTGGGGTTGGACTACTAGACTATTGAAATACTGGGGTTGGACTACTAGACTATTGAAATACTGGGGTTGGACTACTAGACTATTGAAATTCTTGGGTTGGACTGGACTATTGAAATACTGGGGTTGGACTAGACTATTGAAATACTCAGGCCAGTTTACACAGCTTCACTATCCCTGGCAGTTTGTCCTTCATACAGCGTTTCCATGAGAGCCAGACACTTTGCCGCAGTAGAAATGGAGAGCCTGTAATGCATCTCTTAGTTCATATCCATTGACCATCTGATAATCCAAGTGAATAGAAACCCTATCAAGGAATGCGTAGCTGACCTTGAGAAAATCAAAGGGATTGAGATTTCCAAGTCAGATTTGATTGTGCTTATTTGAAAGGTATCTGAATGCCTGCTTCCAATACAACCCAGCAACGCCAGTACACAGTTGGTATAGGAGATCCATCACAGTCAGGTGTAGATTAGGTCGAAGCCCATTGAGGTATGTTTCGAGATATGAAACTTCCACATCTACCAGTACACTCACAATGGGCCTCTGTAGACGCTCGATGGATCGGCGTAACCGTGGCAGCCAAAGGGTACGCAGGGACAGTGTTCATAAAACACGGGCGCTTCTGAATTTGCTGATTTAATAGGGATGCCGTGGGAGGACCGCTTATGAGAGCAGCGTGCGAGGCTCTCAAAGCATATTTCAAGTTGTTTTTTACGCTCCTTCTTGCCCTCCTGCAGCGGTGAAGCATTTAGAGTTTACCGTCATGGTTGGACTTAATAGTGGATTGCTTTTAATAAAAAAAGTACCGGTGCATAACAATGGCCGCGGCTCGGACCCACGCCGCGTTGTCCGATGTTAAAAGGGAGCGTCCGATATATTTGACTCCTGTTTTTACCCCGTGGCTGATCGCCGCCGCCCGAGCGGAGCGATGAGTCTCGGAGCGTGGAAGGAAAGGTCAACACTCGTGTCTCTGGAATATCAGAGGTGTCCTCTTCCTAAACTTTCACACAGGGATGCATGTTTAAAATCTCGACAGGTGCCAGCAGCTTAATCCGAGCCTCTTCCATGCGACATGCGTTTTGATATGGTGTGTGTGTGTGTGTGAGAGTGTGTGTGGCAGACAGGTGCCAGGGTGCAGTCAAGTTGCCCGGCAGTTGCGGCGGTGGGCTGGTATAAAAAAGCTTCAGCTGGCGCCTGGCGCCTGCAGTGCTTTACTCTGATATGTGCCTCTGGCAGTGTGCCACACACACACACATAGGCCAACACACACACCAACGCCATTCAGACCCCCCTCAACTAGAGCCGTCGATTGCAACCAATACACACTCCCAAACACTCACGCACACACACCTTCTTCGGCTGCTTTTCTACCTCCCGGCTGCCATAGCTGAAGCTGGCACCCCCCGGCAGGAGGAGGAGGAGGAGGAGGAGGAGGAGGAGGAGGAGGAGGAGGAGGAGGAGGAGGAGGAGGAGGAGGAGGAGGAGGAGGAGGAGGTTCAGGTAGACACAGTCATCAGGCTGAGTGGTGCCAGCCCGTTTTATAATTGGATTTAGTTTTGGCACTCTTCCCCCCCCCCTCCCCATCCCCCTCAGTCGGGTAGCATTGATTTATGAGGGCGGCCTGGGAGACGCCATGTGACCGAGTCCAACACGCTTTGTTCCTGCTGTCACTGGGCCGGGTGGTGCTAAATATCTGGGCCTACACTTACTACTCATTTAGATGAGTGTGTGAGATACCTCTTTAGAGATGCTCTCTATCCGATAAACTGATTTAATAGTGCCTTGTAAATCGGTATGCTGGGGAAATTTTGGCCTGAGAATTGGGATGTTTTCGAAAAAACCGGGCGCATTGGTCTCATCAGTCCAGCAAATAGCATTTGATAACCTTTTAGTATCAAAAGCTGCTTTTAGAATCTGAATCTGTTCCGATCCCATACGAACTCTATTAAGATTTGTCTTTCAACGACCTTCAAGAAACAAAAGGTCAAGAAGTTGAACTCCAGACTCGATTGACGTACACATTCTCACCACCATCTTTACGCATTTGCCCTTTTTTGTTAGCCGAGTTGCTTCCTGAATCTTCTGTGCTAATGGAAAAAGGGGGCGAACCCTAAATAATGACCCAAGATGTCATCGGCGTTCGGCTCGACACGTTCTGGCACTTCGTCTCGTAACTCGTAACCGGATCCAAATTGAAACCAGCTACCAGAACTCGACCCCCGCCGGCGGCCCAGTGTGCCGCTGAAGGCCGGATACCAAGAGGCTCTCACTTGCCCTGCACTTACTGTAAGCCCCGCCTCCCCCACCCTCCCCTCTCTCGAGTGTAGGGTGTCAGCGCCCCCTCTCCCCCCTCCTCCTCCTCCTCCTCCTCTTGCACTCGGGGGTTTCGGGCGATGTCTATTCTCGGCCGAGGAGTGTGCTCGCTACACCCCTCGCCCCTGATAATCCCCCTCGCTCCCCCCTCCCGCGTCAGATGACCCGTGGACCTTCAGAAGAGGGCGCCGAGGTCGCGCGAGCGGCGTAGACTCGGCCCTGGAATGCAAACGAAACGCTCCCGTAACCCTCGAACGGCCCCCCGACCTCGGGGGTGTGTTCGAGACGAGAGGTTCCGGATAATGGGTGGAGGCTGTACCTGTCAGCCACCTTTTTTTTTAAAATTTTTTTATAAAGCGGTTTCTTTGGAGAGCTACTGAAGGGTGAAATGTCCCCCAGCTGGTCCAGTGTGGTTGAATCCGTCGGAAAGCACGTAGCATGGAGGTGGGGTCAGAGGACACCAGCTGGAATTGAGGAGCGTCGAACTTCCAGCTTGACGAAATAAGCTCCGGCTTCTGGGCGACCCGCACTCGATACTTATGTTACACAGCGTGACCTCGCGGTATTCTGGCGGATCATAACTATCCTCCCGACTGATACCCCACCCCAAGCCTCCTTTTATTATTACGACAAATCCTCCTCGATTGATAGTTTGCCTTAATAACCTCTTGGCTTTCGTTCTCTTTGAAGAACGAAAGCGTGCACAATGCCCGACATATCAGAGGAACTCGGGATGCCTCAAAAGGTTCCAGCCTCGGAAGAAATACTCGCTGATGCCGCTCGACGACAAAACACCCATGATGCACCTCCTGAGACGATCCTACTCGCTCAGGCAGAAGATAAAGTGGAGTCATGAACTGTTTACTATCTATACGCCCGTCTAGGCTCCCGTTGGGTCTCTCGGCGCATTCATTTACATGGACACTGGAACCCTGATGGAGAAGATGCATTTTGTAGTGAAGTCATAAACAAGAGAGTTGATATTCATTGAGAAAGTGTTGTAGCTCATGGCGTTCTGTACCCGTCTTTGGCCTTGGCTACTACCTTTTTCTTTAGTTTATGGTTTCCTCAATTCGCTGGAAGCACTTTTGAAATTGGCCAGCGGAGGAGCCTCAACATGTCGCACCCGGCAAAGCTTTTCACGACTTCTCAGAGAGGACAATAAGTCGTGATTGTAAAGTAAGAGGCCAGACATCGACTTCTCCCAGCGGAGAACAAAACCTTCGTGAAACCAGCTTCTATTCCAAATGCGACTTGTGTTGCCGGTCGGTTGATTCGATCCCGGTGGCCCGTATGTGAGAATACTCTGGAAGCCAACGAGATGCAGTCAGAGGGTCACATGGCTCGTTATTCTTCAAAAGGTCTTACATATGCGAGAGTGCATTTTTACTTGAAGGCCGAGGAAGGAACAACAAAGGCCGGTGACGAGCGCTCGACTCGTTCGCCGCCGCCGCCGAGGCCGAGCGAGACTCCCACGACGTCGTCCGCTACGCTGCGCATGCCGTATGGAAATTGCCGTTCTTTTTTTTATTTTGTTGTTTAAGACAAATATACTGCTGCCGATAAAAGCTGCAGCTCTGGGTTCTCCGTGCCAGCGCTGAGTCATGGACGAATTAATGGCGTTGCGCCCTGTTTACTGTGTTTACAATGCCCTTGCAGATTGTTTTTCCAGTCCTGTGGGAGCGAGAGAGAAGGACTTCTTATCTGTAATGCCACGGCACTTGAAAGGAAGAGAGGGGAGGGAGGGAGGGAGGGAGAGGGGGAGAACATCAAAAGGATCGAGATGCTAAATATACTCCTTCCATTTTTGGCTCGACATGTGCGTCTCGATCTCGCCGTGTGGGATTCACAACTGGGAGCTGATCCTTTCACATTGAACCGATTCCCTCTGCCGAGAGCTTCTCGGCTTGAAGCCCCAGCGGTTAATAATCCAACCCACCGATAACGCCCCTGGGACACGAGCCGGGTATCCTGATACATCAGGCCCCGTTGTGCTTTAGTTATGTAACCCAGGGTGGCCGGTCTTTCATTTCCTTTGTACATATCGTATCGGTGGTAAAATCAAACGCCTCGAACGATACCAACCGTTTTAGAAAGGGAAATGTCCAGCTGACCAATCCCTGCAGGGGCTTGTCGGTTCTGGCGTTCCCCAACAGAGGACCTTTTCAAGTGTTCAGGCTCCACTGCTAAACCGTCATTCCCCTTCGGTCTGAATCCAGATGCTTCTTGGATAACGCCGGCTGCAGATAATCGGTAGAAATCGGGGGATGAGTAAGGAGAGGGGTGAAGGAAGGGGACGAGTATCGCTGAACCAAACACTCATTCGCTCGCCCCGTCTCCCGTCCAGCCACTTCATTACTGCCTTATCCATCACGCGCACGGCCATCTCCCATCTCCCCCTCGCGCTGTTGACTTTACCGAAGGCTTATCTTGAACTATTGCCAAACAGCCGTCCCTTTGTCACGCGGCCGGTCCGAGGGACGCCGGGGACAGCGCCGTCGACGGAGGAGCATGAATGTTATCTGCCGTGCCGGACTTTGGATGGAACGAGCCTCAAGATTATTTTTTTTCCCAGGAATAGTTTGCAGGAGGCTTGGAGGTTTGCCAGACTCTTCCCTCCCCCCCCCCCCCCCCCCCAGTCCAGTCCGGTCTAGCCAGCTGGTCCTTGATGCAACCTTGAACGCACCGGAGAGATCCGCTGCGCAAACTGACGTCAAGCTCCAGATCCAGTGGGCCAGAAACGGCCCAGACATCAGCCTCCGTCTGCAGAGCTGCCTTGAATAGGGTTCGTACGGTCCTGGAAAACCTGGAAAAGTCATGGAATTTTTAAATGGTCATTTCCAGGCCTGGAAAAGTCATGGAAAAAACTTGAATCATAAAAGTTTTGAAAAAGTCATGGAAATTTGTTATAATCACGTGTTCATTTACGCCAAATTTGTTTTTTTTAAAGAAAGACGCTCCAAATGTAAGCTGGCGTACGCCCTCGATACGCCAACTTTTCTAAATTGTTCATCTTTATACTGTGAAATTTGGTTTAAAGTTCTGGAAATCCACTGGTCAACATGTGTAAGAACCCTGCGTGGAGCTGGGAGCGCTGATGGAGGGGGGGGGGGGAGACTCTGCTAATGGTAGCGGAGGATCAGGACCGTGATATGCGCCCAACATGTTTTTCGGATTTGTTCAGATTTGGACATCCGATACGCCGAGAATCACCTCGCACACTTCTCACGGCAGCGCCTTGTCCAATTTGGCTTTTTGATTTTTACTCGTTGGGAAACTCAAAGGCTGCCCCCCCCCCCCCCCCCGGCAGTTTCCTCCTTTTTGTCGGTTGTGAGAGCGGCCAGCTGTTTATAGACTTTCTTTGCCTCTGCCTGTAGTCCTGTCAGAGGCATGTTACCCCCCCCCCACCCCAACCCCACCCCCACCCTCCCCAGCTGTGAAGGCTCGGGCCCTCAGATCTCTCGAGGTTGACCTCTTCAAAACGCTCGGACACAGTCGCGGTCATTGTGCTGGTAGTTAATGATTCTGCCCCTCCATTTTGACCCGCGGCCTCCTTCAGTTCCGCCGCCTCCTGTTTTTTTTTTTATAGTCGGGAAAGGGACGTAACTTCCAGGTCAGTGGACCCGGGGGTCGAAGGTCGCGGTCGGGTTGAGACGGACGCAAATTGGATGACCGGCGGGCGGCTTTTCCGCGGTCAGCTGACGCCAAACAAGCAAACGGACGCAGATGGCCCGTGAACACGTGAAGGTGTGTTTGTTGGAACGCGCCAATCGGCTCGCCGTTTGTTCCTTGCCGATCTCCTTAATGGCTTCCTCTCCTCCACCGTCTCCTCCCTCCTGCCCACTCGTTTCGTCTCCCTTTCCATTCGCCTCATCGCTAAGCAACAATGACAGCCGTGACAGATCTGAGCTTCGGCTCACACAGTGTCACGTCTGACTTTAGCCCCCCCACACACACACACACACACACACACACACTCGAGGACCAGTGCCCTGCTGCTTTGCGGTTTATGGTGCCGAACCCCTCCTCCTAGCACCTCGAAAAAGCCTCCCTGGTCAGCAGGGAAGCGTCCAGCTGGATGGGACTGTTGTGCTCCTCTCCTGAGAGCTTTGATCCCGGTGCCCTTCATCCCCCAAATCAGCCCTGCCAGCCTGGAGACAGGAGGGGGGAGGGGGGGATTTAGCACCGGTTCCCCTTCGGGGAGGCCGGGGTGTTTTTGAGAGGTACGGCGCATACTTGTGCGAAGCTGCGCGACAGCTGGGACAAGGTGGAGCCCCCTTTTTCCTCCTCCAGCTCGCCCCTAGACTCCACCCGCCTGCCTCAACTTCCCCCCTAGCCTTCCCTGCGCTCCCTTTTGGCTCGCCTGAGCTCCACAGCGCCGGGCTCTTTGTCCCTAAGCCCCGGCTCGTCTCTCTGGGGAGCCGAGAGAGGGAGGGAGAGAGGGAGAGAGAGAGGGAGGGAGGGAGGGAGGGGAGAGGGAGAGAGGGAGAGGGAGAGAGAGAGAGAGAGAGAGAGAGAGAGGCCCCTCGCTCTCCCCTCCCTCGGTACCCCCTGATCCCGGGGCCCCTTTTTCTTTTTTTTTTTTTTTTTTTTTTTTTTTTTTTAACGGCTCTAAGACTGACCTGTCAGCCGCTCTCTGTTCCCCCAGAGTCAATGCGACCCAGCCCCCTCAAAGGCCCGTCCGCATGGACCTTCTGTTTGAACAGGCCCCCCCGCCCAACGACCCCCTCGTGCTGCCCCTTTGTGCGCTCGTAAATAAGATCAGAGTTAAAGTCCCCGTCCTCTTGTGAGCGGAGACGGGCGGCCCGGGAGGACTAACGCCGCTTGGCAGGCCCGATCGATCGCGAAGCTCCTCCCCCCCCCCCCCCCCCCCACGAACGTTGACCGCCAGCCACACGGAGCTGACGCCTGAACACACCGGCGGACGCGTAACAAGACGTCAAAAACGATAGAAATCTACCAACGTATTGCTCTCAACACCATTTATATCAAATTAGTGGCTGGCAATATTTGATTTCCATGCTAATCCATCAAGTTAGCATAATATTTAATGTGATTCAAAACAAATTAGTTTGCTGGTATTTTAAATCCCGGGATTAGATACACGACTCTACTTTCGTGCCCTTCCGACTCCGACGCACTCGTTTCTTTTATTCCTCTCTTTATCTGACAAATCCCCGACCGTCAAGCCCATCCAATCTCGGTGTCGTCGTCCCCCCCCCCGGTCCCGTCCAGGAAGACGTCTCTGCAGCCTAAATCGGCCACAGATTTATCGCGGGGCTTGGCTGGAGCGGAGCGCTGCTCAAACAATCCTCCGTCTTGTAACTCGAGAGCCAAATAAAAAGACCGATGGAGGTCGTCTCTTCTCTCCCCCTCGACGTCCCAGAGCCGGGGGGTCACCACGTGTGCGACGAGAGAGGAAGAAAAAGAAGAAGTCAAAAAGAAAGAAACGCGACCAGTGCCGTAAAACCCAAGAGGCGAGGAAGGAATATGTGAGCGAGGAGAGAAACTCTGAAGACTTGACTGGAATAACAAATCGGCCCGAGGGTAAAGGTCCGGTAGATGCAGAGAAGGCCGAGAAAGAGGAAGTAGTACAAAAAAGAAGAAGGTTATTATGGTCATTATGAGTGGATTAACGTGAGGGAAAGCTGGGCTTTAGTAACAGAACCGGATTACACAATATCACTGGCCCCCAGCTCGATGGAGAGCAGCTGATGGTTGGCTGAAGAGCCTCTTGATTACCCCCCCCCCCCCCTCAAGGCTGAAATAAGAGTACAAATAAAATACGTCATAATGAAGTACGAAGCCGTTTATTTCCTACTCTGTCCTGATCGTTGTGGCTCCGCCCCCCCCCCTCCCCCTCCGTGGCTTACCGGATCAAACCAGCTCAGAGGGACGCTCGTCCGGCACGATGTCAGGAAAATATCGTATGACCCGGGTCCAAAATCCCGGAGCCACCGGCCCACCTGTTCTCATTCCTTCAGCTTGAAAAGCAGACGGGCAGCCCGGGGTGGACGGGGAGGCCGCCACTGGTTCTGGCTTCTTTTTACAGCCTTATGAGCTTACACAGTAGGACGTGCGGGGGTTTGGCAGCGGCCCCGACAGATGTCGGACGGTTAGAAGTTGTGGGAAGAGTTGGCAAAGTTGACGGCCAGATGGAGTCCAATATCAATGGATCCGTCTATTTCCGCGGTTTATATAGAACGTGACTCATCGAGAGAAACTGCCATTTTAAGAAGATATAGATACAATGTCGAATCCTGGAAAAAGGAGGAAACGTCAACCCCAGAAGTACAAAGAAAGATTGAAAGGTATAGGCGAGGTTTCGTCGAATCCCGGAGACGTCGAATCGCCACGTCTCTCAACCCCAAACCACTCGGTAAAGCTCATGTTCTGGGTTGGAAAAGGTACGCTACGATTGCGTCCACGCGGGACTCGAACGCCTCTCTACAGGGGGAAAGTCTCGTGTTTAACGCCGCCGACGCAGACTTTAAACGTGATCTGTTCGACGTCAGAGACGAAGGGAATCCGAGCGTTAGACGTGCAAATGACAACGGAGACCGAGCTGCTTGTAGGGGCGTCAAGGCCGAGAGGCTACGAGATCTCCGAGACTACACCGTGTGCACAATTATTACGCAAGTGGTACTTTTGAGGATTCTACAGTGTCCTCGGTCAATTTAAAATGTCAAACCTGAATATTTTAGAAAGTAAAAGTGAGGGTTTGTCTTTCTTAGGCGAATATCTAAGTGTGCACAATTATTACGCAACTAAATAAAAAATGACAACTTCCCCATCTCACTTGTTATTTCCCATCTGTTAACGTGAGAATAATAAATAAACAAACGACAACAAATGTACAAATAAAAATGTCTGACCATTTCAGGCCACACCCTAGTCCCCAAAAAATTGACGATAATTTGCGACGCGGCTCCCGAGATCGGAGACGTGGCGTCCGATCGGTGGGTTTTCAGACGAAAAACTCGAGGGCCTCCGGGTTTTTCTCTCCCGGGACACGTCGGAGCGCCGAAGCCGTCTCGCGCGTTCGTCGGAAATTCCCGGCCCGCGTGCCGTGTGCAGTCGGCGCCGCAGCGGAACTCGATATCAAAGTCCAAAATCTATATTTGGAGTTCTGGCTGCTTGTTCTCGGAGAGACGTTCGGCGCTCCGGAGTCTTTATGGGGGGGGGGGGGGAAACGGCGTTCCCCTGACGGAGCGGGGAGAGGAAGCCTCTGGGAAAAGTTGTTTTTAACAAGTGTGAATGGAGTCATCTCTCGCTGCTTCATGTGAGACTCCTCTAGTTCTCCTCCCTGCCTCTAATCAATCAGAGACCTTACCCCCCCCCCCCCACCCCCCTCTGTTCTTCTTATGAAGTGAGAGGAGGAAGGTGGTGGTGAAGAAGAGGGGGGTGAGTCAGAAAAGGAGTGCATAAAAGACGAGAGAGTTCCTCCAGTGTTCCTTTAACACGGTTAACTGTGGTCCGCGCTGCCCGGGGGCTTTTGTTTGGCTGCCGCAAGATCCCCGCCGGGCATTGTGGGAGCAGCTCGGGGACTGGAGGGGATTGTGGGAAAATCCCCTGAACCAGTCGACGGGATCAGCGAATGGGGGGAAAAAGGAATATGGAAGCGAGCGCCGTCGACGGGCGAGATCCGGTCTCGCAGACGAGGAACTGGGATGGGGAGGAGGACGCCGCGTGGGGTACGGAGATGAGCCATCTGCTTTTTGTTTTTAGGTTTTTACACACCCGGGGGGGGGGGGGGGGGGGGGGGGCGTGACGAATAAACAAATGCAAAGGATCTGGTCTGCGCTGGTTTTCTGTAAAGGCTGAAATGAGTAATTGAGTTAGCCGGTTCGGGGCCTCCGAGCAACTCGGCTGGTCGACGCCTTCGTCCGCCGTAAGCTCAGAAAAAAACAATCCACCTTCCCTTTTCCCACCGGGTATATATTCACGGGTCTCTTTTTTTTAAATTAGAAGACGGGAAACGGGCCAACGAGCCGTCCTGACGGGCAGCTGGAGGCTTGCAATTCGTTATTTTTAAAGTAGCCGGTGGGCGAAGTCGCACAACTTATTCCGCCATTTCTTATCGCGGTTGCTGAGGCCTCTGTTTTTTTTTAAAATTTGACATCTTTTGGCCAAATATCTTCCTCATTGCACAGACCTCTCCTCTCCCTCTCCTCACAGGTGTACGCAGGTGACGTGGCGGGAGGCTGTTGGTTTAGCTCCGGCTCGCCGCTCCCCGTCGGCCTCCCGCGAGGCTGGAATGCCTCGACGGGGGGGGAGGGGGGAGGGAGGGAGGGAGGGAGGGAGCATTTTGGGGGATGGTAGTTTTGGCGAGTGATCTCTTTCTTCCTCCGTTTCTGTATCCCTCTCTCTCTCTCTCTCTCTTTCTCTCTCACACACACTCGCACAACACATGCGTCCTAAGAGTTCAGTTGACTCTCGCTCAAGTTCATTGTAGCCGAGTTCTGGGAGGCGCTAGTGTTGGAGAGAGGAGGGGGGGGGGGGGCAGTAATGAGAGAGAGAGAGAGAGAGAGAGAGAGAGAGAGAGAGAGAGAGAGAGAGAGAGAGAGAGAGAGAGAGAGAGAGAGAGAGAGAGAGAGAGAGAGAGAGAGAGAGAGAGATTAATAATGGGCGGGCCGCTGGCTCCCCGCGCGCCGAGCGGCGCTGCAAAGCATAAAGGGGTTTGGTTTTTTTTTCAGAGAGAGAGAAAGAAGAGGCCGAGCGGAGAGAGAGGAGGGGGATTGGGGGGAGGCGGGGGCCATTGTTCATCCCTCCCTCCCTTTGCGCGCTGTGTTGGATGCATTTCACCCCCCCCCCCCACCATAATCCCCGCAGGAATAAACAAATTGTTTTTTTTAGCCTGCAAGCTGTGCCTGGGGGCTCCTGTAATGGGATAGTGTGTGTGTGTGTGTGTGTGTTTCGGACACAGAGAGAATGTGCGTTTGAATGCAAGATATGAGAGTGCGAGAGAGAACATGTGTTTCTTGGTCTGTGTGTGTGTGTGTGTGTGTGTGTGTGTGTGTGTGTCCCACTACAAGTGCAGTAAGTGGCTAATTGCTCCCAGCTCGGTGGTGAAGTGTGCAGACGGACAAAGAGGCCTCGGCTTCATTTACGTAATCCGCGGGTTCGGTATCTGAACCAGATTTCACCGGAATACCTTACGAACACCTGAGGGCCCCCCCCCCACACACCACACACACACACACCCCTGTTTGTCTGTATGTGGCAAACCCACGGCTGGATTCTGCACTTTCACTCTCTTGTTGTTTTGTATTTTTCTTTTCTTCCCCCCCCCCCCCGTCGGTCCTATTTTCACCCTCAGCATTTGGATGGTGTGGTTGTGGGGGATTCCCACAGCTCCTCCCTCATGTTTCCCTAACAGTTTGGGAGAAAGCCGGCTCTGTTGCCATGCACACGTGATGCTCTGAGCAGGTCCCCGCCCACTTTTGTTGTTGTTGTTGTTGTTGTTGTTGTTGACCTCGCTGTCGAGGCGTCATTGCATCCCAGGATATCAACACACCGACACGGCTGAACCCCGGCTTCCTTTCCCCCCGTCGGAAATAACCGGGAAGGAAGGGGAAAGGAAGCCGGGGTTGCTAAGCTAATGGTGTGTGTGTGTGTGTGTGTGTGTGTCATCAGGTCCATGAAGGCCACAGCTGATCAGTTCTGTAGAGGGAGGTTAAATGAATGCACCCCCCCCCCCCTCCCTTTTAATGAGCCTCAAGCACATCTCATTTCACTGGCTGTTGCACTTAGAAAAGAAAAATACCCCCCCCCCCCCCTCTCACCACCCATCTCCTCCTCTCAGCTCCTCCTCCTCCTCAGACTTCAGAGGGCTCTGCCATGCAAAGCAGTCGATGATTTACTAAAAGCTCCTTTAATCATCGCAGGTTTTTATTCCCCGGCCCGTCTGGAGGTCAGTAATCGTCTTTCCTTTTTTTTCTTCGTCTTTTTCTCTCTCTCTCTCTCTCTCTCTAATTTCTCCCCGACGAAAAAGGAATGTTACAAAAAGCCGACGCCGGCGTCCCGCTGAAGCCCGGAGACGAGCCTCGTCGACGGGGGGAAGCGGCGGCTTTCGAAGGGAAGGAAAGCCGGGTTGTTTACGCTCTTCGTCCTCCCCTTCATCATCGTCACCATCCTCCCCCCCCCCCCCCCCTCGTGAATGCACGATGCCACAACTACCGGCCCACCGTCGGGTCACGAGTCGCTTCCTCCCCCTTCCCACAATCCTTTGCTTCATTCACCTCTTCTTCTTCTTCTTCCGATACCCGCGGGTCGGGGGTGTCGGCTGGAGCCAGGACGCCGTTGGTTTGGCGCTCCGATCCGTCTTTAATCAAAGTCGGGATCACTCCGGCGTTCCGCCGCTGCCAACGTTCCTCCCACGCTCCTCTCTCTCTCTTCCAGAGCGCCGTGGTTTGTAACTCCTTCTCGTGTTTTTTTTTTTTTCTCTCCTCCTCCCGCTCTCTTTTTCTCCCCCCCCCCCCCCCCCCCTCCCTAACCCCGTCTTTTTATCTCCCAAAGTGGGTTGCATCTGTTCCGCGTGAAGGTAAAAGAGACGCCGCGGGAACGAGGGAGGAACGAGAGGAACGAGAGGACCGCCACGGGATGAGGATGAGGAGGAGGAGGAGGAGGAGGAGGAGGAGGAGGAGGAGGAGGGATGTGTTTTCAAACGGTGGAAAGTGAGAACGGTAAATGATCTCTCTCTCGGGAACGACTGGCGTTCCTCACGCCGTCTCCCCGGCGTATTCGCGGTGGATCGGGTGTGGCGGCGGCATCAATAATTCCTCTCGTTCCGGCGATGATCGTTGTGTAACAGTCGTGCTGTGAGGACACATTTAATGTGTCTTTTCTTTTAGGGGGGGGGGAAAGATCTGTAGAAAGTAAAGGGAGCGCATGTTCTCGGTTGTCGGACAGCCGCCTGCGGGCATCTGAGCCGACAGGCAGGCCCGAGCAGGCCTGACGCCGAGATCCTCTGTGTGTGTGTGCGTGTGTGTGTGTGTGTGTGCGTGTGTGTGTCTCTCGAAGTGGGCCAGACGGGTCCGCTCCTTTAATCAAGTCCGGCTGAAAACGGACACGAGTGATCTGAACAAGCCGCCAGCCGGCGGGAGAAGAGCTGTCAATCATCTACAGGACGGCCAAGAGAGGGGAGAGGAAGGAAGGGAAGGGAAGGAAAGAGAGGAAGGAGAGGAAGGAGAGGAGGGATCGGATGCATAACGTAAAGAAAGACCGAGGTGCAGGACGGAACGATGGCGGTGGGGAACGGATGATTGAGGCGTGTGTGTGTGGTCAGCGATTTACTCCTTCCTAACGGTAACATATTACACCGTCTCCGTGGCGACGGTCTGCTACGGCCGAACCCGAGAGAAATCCATCTGAATGAACAGTGCCGACTGCAGGACGTCACGTCACGCGGCCGGCGCCGAACATCGGCCTTCATCTTCCCTCCGGACGGAAGAGGGCCAGAATGAGATTTATTACTTTGGCGGCTGGAACCAAGGAGATAATTTTTTATTTAGTTTTGTGGGAACGGAGAATAACTTATGTTCCTGCTTTTAGTCTTGAAAGCCATATATATATATATATATATATGTGTATGTATATATTATATATGTATGTGTTTATATAATTATATATCTGTATATATAGTTATATATATAAATATTTTTTTTTTATATATATCAGTATATAGTTATATATATATATTTTTATATATATCTGTATATACATAGTTATATATAACTTTTTATATATTTATATATGTTATATATAGTTATTTTTTTAATATATATCTGTATATACATAGTTATATATAACTTTATATATATATGTTATATATAGTTATTTTAATATATATATATTTATATATATATTTTATATATGTATATTTACTTGTGTGTGTATATATATATATATATATATATATATATATATATATATATATATATATATATATATATATATATATATATATATATATATAAAACGTCCCCCTCTCAGAGAGTTCATCTTGTGTAATATACTTTAATAACCAAATTAATGGAATCCTTACCAAAAATATTTTTCTTTTCATTTGTTTAAACATTTTTTAAAAGCACTGCAGGATAGCGACTCATAAATGTATAATATATCTATAATATTCAGGCTCTACATCTCTTGACCAAAGCCACGTCTAAAAAGTGAGTTTGTTTTTGAAGAAATACCAAATTACTTTGTAACATTATGGCCTGTGATCCACAATGTAGATTATATCTTTGAATTGGGTATTGACTCTGGTTTTGGTTATCCGTCGTTTTTATCCGTCATGATTGCGCAACGCTCGGCAATTATTGAAAGGTTCCACCGTTGGAAGTCAGTCTGGAAACTTTGGATTTATACGTCTGACAGTTTGGGCAATAAAGTAACAGATTGTCTCCATTTGCTCCTCCAAATCAAGTAGTCTGAGCCGCGGCTTTGTTTCTACGCTTTATGGTTATTATGACGGCCGAATCCATCGGAAACGTGTAATAAACTGGAATTACCCTTGTAAATGTCTTCTCCTCTCCCTCCTCCTCCTCCTTCTTTACACCAGCGCCTCAGACTGGAGCTGCTGTCACAAGCTCACGGTGTGTGTGTGTGTGTGTGTGTGTGTGTGTGTGTGTGTGGGGGGGCAGCATTAAGATTGATGTCTTCATATTCACAAATGCCTCCGGGGCCAAATTAACGTTTATTGAGTTACATCCTGATTTCCCTTTTTTATGAGGGTCTAAAAACAGGAAAACCACTCGCACATCGTCCCGGGCGGACATTAAAACGTTGTGGGAACAAACACACACGCACACACACACACACACACACACACACACACACACACACACGCACACACACACACACACACACACACACGCTTGATTGTTTGGCCTTTTATTGTTGATTAACGTGAAGAATGGGATTATGTTTGGATTTTTGATGGTCGCAGCGTCGACCAATTAAGCTTCGATGAGGCTCTATTCTTCCTCCTCCTCCTCCTCTTCCTCCTCCTCCTCCTCCTCCTCATAGCTGTTGATGATCCATAACGATTTGTCATAACTCTGGAGCCTAATTACTCTCCCTTCAGAGGGGGGGGGGGGGATGCATAACCGATGTAAGCAACACGAGGGGGAGGGGTCGACGGCCTTGTTCCAGATCAACATCCCCCCCCCTCCCCAAAAAAACAAAAACAAACTGCTTTTTTGGCAGAATTTCCGCGTACACAACCAAACCCACTCTGGGCCGGTTTAATGTGTTTTGACGTCCACGCTCCGCCGATAATGCAATATGTGCGCCATGGCAACGCGGCCCGGGCGGAGGCGGCCTATAATTAGCCTCTCCGTCCTCCACGCGCAGCGGAGAGACGGCTAGAAGATCAAAGCGCTCGCCGGGGGACACGCCACGGCCTCTTTTTATAACCGTTGAGAGGCGTGACGTTACCTATCAAACGTATGGGAGATAAAGAAGAGGAAAAGAAGCGTGTCGTTAAATAATGTACAGTGTCGTGGGTTTCTCTCAACTCAAACGCCACCCAACCAGACGTTGCTGGTGTTTACAGGGTTGGTACGGTCCTGGAAAACCTGGAAAAGTCATGGAATTTTAAAATGGTCATTTCCAGGCCTGGAAAAGTCATGGAAAAAACTTAAATCATAAAAGTTTTGGAAAAGTCATGGAAATTTGTTGTAATCACATGTTCATTTACACCGAGTTTGAAATAATTAATATTTTTTTTGAAACGCTCAAAATATAAGCCGGCGTACGCTAACAATACGCAACATGTTCTAAATGTTTCATGTTTTTACTGAGTTTTCAGGTTTTTTTAATTTTATTTTTTAATTTGGTCATGGAAATTTGGTTTAAAGTCATGGAAAAGTCATGGAAATCCATCGGTCAAAAAGTGTAAGTACTCTGTGTTTAAGCGTGTGTGTGTGTGTGTGTGTGTGTGTGTGTGTGTGTGTGACATCGAGGAGCTGAAAAACTCTTTTAATAATCAGATGTTCTGTCAAAGCTTCCTGTATGATCTCCCGCCGCCCGTCGTCTCCCGCCTCAAACGAGACAATTGGTCCGTATCGATTTCCCCCATCCCCGAGCATCCTTTACCCGATGTCTCGCCCCAGCGCTCTGAGACCCCTCCCGCCCCCACGCTCGCCGTTTGCGCTCGTCGACGGTCCCGTCCGGGCCTCGGAAAAAGTCTCGGACGCGGTCGCTCCCGACAGTAGGCGTGAAAAGGATCCATTTAAAAAAAAAAAAAGAAGTGTATAGTGTATTCTCTCCTTTTTAGGGGGAGGTGGGGGGGGCTGGCAAGAGGTGAGCCGCGGCGCCCCCCCGAGGAGCCGCTTGGCCCTCGCCGGCTGTGTTTTGTGAGCGCTTGACAGGTGAAATAGTGTGGGAACGGCGGGGAGCGCCGCCTTAAAACGCTTTTTGTTGCGCTTGTCGGGGGACGGGGAGCTGAATGCTCAATGGCTCGGTCGGGGCCGCTGCTGAATGGAGGGGGGGGGGGGGGGGGGGCTGCTCAGGCTCCTTCTGTGGCAGAACTGTCCACACACACACACACACACACACAACTGCTCCCACAGAGGAGTCCAGCATAAGTTTGTTATTGATTGATCGCTCTGACATGGGCGATGTCCGTTTTCCCAGCCTGGACCCGGTTGGAGGTGGACTGAAGAACCGCATGGTGTCGCTCTGCAAACATCCTCCGTCCGCGTGCGTGTGTGTGCGTGTGCGTGTGTGTGGGGGGCGTAAAGGAAGGTGCGCTTTGAAAGCTGACTCGCTCGTAGTCATCGTCTTTCTTTTTCTTCTTTGTCCGTTTGGCGCTCGAAGTCGAGTTATTAATCGGAGCAATAATTAGTTTTGACACTTAAAGTCCAAGCCGGCAGTCGCTCTCATACTATCGGTGCAATTATTATTTTTTTCCCGTTGCAAGCGAACGCACCTTAACTGGAAGGGTCGCTCGGCCGTAGCAACAGCAGCTCAGGAAGCGGTCGTGATGGTGTCATTTGTTTCATTTAAGGTGTATCGTATGCTTTGTAATTCTCATTCTTTGAATACTACATTTTCAAAAATGTTCATGTGTACACCGAGAATTCAGCTTGGTCCTGGAAATGTGGTCAAAGTCCACTGGTCAACATGTGTAAGAACTCACACACACACACATTCAGCCTCACACACACACATTCAGCCACACACACACACATTTAGCCGTCTTTCCCTCCACACCGCTGAACAAACAGGCCGGATGTTCCTCTCTCTCTCTCTCTCTCTCTCTTCGTGTTGTTCTTCTTCTCGCCGCTCTGGGGCGACGGGCGGGTGAGGCGGGGTCCTGAGAACATGCAGAACATGTGGGGCGCTGCTCGGTTCAGAGGGTTCTCCTTCAGACGGAAGACGACGAGGGTAGAGAGAGAGAGAGAGAGAGAGAGAGAGAGAGAGAGAGAGAGAGAGAGAGAGAGAGAGGGAGAGAGAGGAGAGAGAGAGAGAGAGAGAGAGAGAGAGAGAGAAGAGAGAGAGAGAGAGAGAGAGAGAGAGAGAGAGAGAGAGAGAGAGAGAGAGAGAGAGAGAGAGAGAGAGAGAGAGAGAGAGAGAGAGAGAGAGAGAGAGAGAGAGAGAGAGAGAGAGAGAGAGAGAGATTTAATGGCGATGGAAATGGCCGCCGTCCGGACGCGACCGATACCGGCTGCATAAAGGGGAACGTGGGTTTTTGGTTTTTCAGAGACGGGAGAGAAAAGTCGGGCCGAGCTCCGAGAGAAGAGGGGATTGTTGGGAGGCGGGGGCCATTGTTCATCCCTCCCTTTTGAGCCCAGGGAGACAGGAGAGTTTCACACGCCACTCGCAGGCATCCTGCTGGGCAGCCCCGGAAGGGGGCCATTGCCGCCGGTAAAGAAGGCCCCGGCCGCAGGGATGAATTACTCTGAAAGGAAGGGTCTGTGTTTGCCCTTCTTTTTCTTCTTCTTCTTCTTCTTCTTTTTTTCTAAAAGGAGCCGGAGAGGGAAAGAATTCAGCCCCAACCACAGGTTGTCCGCTTCGCTTCTGGAAAGGCTCTGCCTCCCAAGTCACCAATTTACCCCCCCCCCCCCCCCCGGAATGCTCCGGGGTTCTGTTGTCCTGTGTGTGTGTGTGTGTGTGTGTGTGTGTGTGAGAACCACGGTTTCATAACTTCAAGATGTGCGCGTTGAGTAAAAGCTCTCCCTTGGTTTACGCTACTACGCTATTTAAGTTACGTGACACGTAACTACGCATTTCAGGTAGACGTCCGGGGGTCAAACACGAGGCCCGCGGGCCGAATCCGGCCCCGCCAACGCCGTTTCCCGTGGCCCCCACGACGCGCGATGGCCTTTTTACTCAAGAAATGTGAGAGAAATATCCCGTGCTTTTATTTTGAAGGTTTCAAATGGAAATGGATTTCTGTTATACTATTAAGAGAAATGTCTCCAGACTGGAGGAAACGATGATCAAATGCAAAGGTCAGTTGAGGTCACGTGATGCGATACGGTTCATGTCCGTCTTCATCGAGTTGACGGATGCAACTTTTTCCTAAGTTAACGCAACAATTTAGTGAAATTTAATCATTAAAGAAGATTTTTGTGTTTTAGGAATGGGAAACACGACGTGGAATGTCTTTGGAAATTAAACTCCAACTTCTGTGTGTGTGTGTGTGTGTGTGTGTGTGTGTGTGTGTGTGTGTGTGTGTGTGTGTGTGTGTGGTCAGCTGGCCAAAGAGACAATCTGTGGATTAGAGCGAGCTTGGACATCAAGTGCTCGCTCAGCACATTACCGGAGAGTCTAGTGTTCACAGCCAGAGGCGGAGCTTAGAGCTGCTCTGTGTTTACACTGCTGCCAAGCCTCACACACACACACACACACACACACACACACACACACACACACACACACACACACACACACACACACACACACACACACACACACACACACACAATTCTATTCATACCAGAGACGATCCATATTTGCGCTGAAATGCTCAGCCTCACACACACATTCAGCCTCACACACACATTCAGCCTCACACACACATTCAGCCTCACGCACACACATTCAGACTCACACACACATTCAGACTCACACACACATTCAGCCTCACACACACATTCAGCCTCACACACACATATTCAGACACACACACATTCAGCCTCACACACACATTCAGCCTCACACACACATATTCAGACACACACACATTCAGCCTCACACACACATTCAGCCTCACACACACATTCAGACTCACACACACATTCAGACTCACACACACATTCAGCCTCACACACACATATTCAGACACACACACATTCAGCCTCACACACACATATTCAGCCTCACACACACATTCAGCCTCACACACACATTCAGCCTCACGCACACACATTCAGACTCACACACACATTCAGACTCA
Organism: Liparis tanakae; assembly: GCA_036178185.1. Lineage (NCBI taxonomy): Eukaryota > Metazoa > Chordata > Actinopteri > Perciformes > Liparidae > Liparis > Liparis tanakae. Next base: position 26,121,285 of record CM070104.1, on the reverse strand, counting down.
CACACACATTCAGACTCACACACACATTCAGCCTCACACACACATATTCAGACACACACACATTCAGCCTCACACACACATTCAGCCTCACACACACATTCAGCCTCACACACACATCAGCCTCAGCCTCACACACATTCAGCCTCACACACACATTCAGCCTCACACACACATTCAGACTCACACACACATTCAGCCTCACACACACATTCAGCCTCACACACACATTCAGACTCACACACACACATTCAGCCTCACACACACATTCAGCCTCACACACACATTCAGCCTCACGCACACACATTCAGCCTCACACACACATTCAGCCTCACACACACACATTCAGCCACACACGCATTCAGCCTCACACGCACACATTCAGCCTCACACACACACACATTCAGCCTCACACACACGCATTCAGCCTCACACACACATTCAGCCTCACACACACACACATTCAGCCACACACACACACACACACACACACACACATTTAGCCGTCTTTCCCTCCACGCCGCTGAACAAACAGGCCGGATGTTCCTCTCTCTCTCTCTCTCTCTCTCTCTCTCTCAAACACACTATGACTCCTCCCACTCCGGCTCACGACAGTCAGCCTCACAACTCTTCGACCCATATGCCGCTTGCATCCTGCACAAACGGCCTCATCACCAACACCTCGGTGTGTGTGTGTGTGTGTGTGTGTGTGTGTGTGTGTGTGTGTGTGTGTGTGTGTGTGTGTCATCTTTGTGGAAAATCAGTCGTCCAATTTCCCATTAGGTCATTAAATCTCTAAAACCTCGTCTCAACACAGTAAGTAGCTGTGGCGGCTCTTTCATGTGTTTTCCCTTTGATCACGACTCTCGAGTCCTTCACACACACACACAAACGCGCACACACACGCACGCGAGTCCCGAAGCCACATAAGTACAGTGTGTGAACGACCGAGTCATCACAAAAGTTGTGGAGAGCCTCGAGGGACGCCCCCTCGGCGTCTGCAGACGCCGCCACAGAGGACCGACAGAGAGGCAAACTGCTGACGTCATCGTGGGTTTCTCTTCATTACACGACAGCCGTGTGTGTGTGTGATTGTGTGTGTGTGTGTGTGTGATTGTGTGCGTGTGTGCGTGTGTGTGTGTGTCCACATGCTCTTTGTCAATCAAATCCTAACGAGGAGGCTAAACGATGAGCAATGTCTTTCTTCCTCGGTTTAAATAGTTTGAAAAACGTTTTTTTTGTTGTTGTACTTGCATGTGGCCCGCCCCCTTACCCCCCCCCCCCTCCGCCCGCCCCCGCCCCAGTGCCAGCCCACATGCCCGTCCAGCAGCCGTCCACTCATCCGACGCCAAGTCGGTGTTATCTTTGAACCCACTTCAGAGAGTCTGCTGGCCGCGGATGACGGCACGTGTGTGTGTGTGTGTGTGTGTGTGTGTGCGCGTCTGTACTGTATACAGCTCCATAGCAGCAACATCCATCCATTCACCCCCCCACCCCCACCCCCCCCACATACACACACACACTTGTTTGATCTCGGAGGCCTTTTTATTTGTAACCCCCGGCAGCCGGACGATGATACATCACTGGGCGTGTAATTATGTTGTTTTCACTCATTTCAAGGGAATAAAGGACAGTATCCTCCCACACACTTCTGGGGTTGCACTTAGTTAATATGCGATGACTTGGCTGAGTGTCTGTGTGTGTGTGTGTGTGTGTGTGTGTGTGTGTGTGTGTGTGTGTGTGTATGTGAGAGAGAGAGTGATTGTACACGTCTGGCGCGTGTTGTTTGCTTGTATATAGCACTGCACAGGGTGAACATGCGGCCATTAGAGGTTGTTATGAAGCCCACACACACACACACACACACACACACACACACGCTCCTGCTGAGTTAGGCCACATGAAAGTGATTGAGCGCTGCTGTGTGATAACACTGGAGTTTTTAATGAAAGTCTGAGATGAGCAGGCGTGAAAAGAGCCCCGCTGCCCACCAACTGCTGCACAGTCAAACTGTGTGTGTGTGTGTGTGTGTGTGTGTGTGTGTGTGTGTGTGTGTGTGTGTGTGTGTGTGTGTGTGTGTGTGTGTGTGTGTGTGTGTGTGTGTGTGTGTGTGTGTGTGTGTGTGTGTGCGTGTGTGCCGACCAGAGGGATGAGCTTGTGATGACCGTCGCTGTCCAGGGAAAACATTTTTCTTGCGTCGCTTTGAAAAGTTGGCACCAAATCTGAACTTGTTTGTTCTGGTGCTCTTGTCCAGGCACGTGTGTGTGTGTGTGTGTGTGTGTGTGTGGTACCACCCCATTTTTTAAATATTCTTCCCAGCAGAGCTCCACATGTGCTGCTGTGGGCACCGTTTGAAACTTCTTTTTTCTTTTAAAGCTCGTGTTTTTTTATCCAACTCGTCCGGTAGGCGGTGAGGTCGGCTCTCCGACGCGTTACCTTCAGTTTGTTTGTCCTGATAAGTGGAGATTGCTTTTTTTTTTTGTATCTCTAAAAGCCATTTCGGGGGGTTTTAGTCTCACACATTTGAGTTTGCGTTGATTAGTCCATCCGGTTTTCCTTAAAGCAATCTCCCCAAAACAAACAAACAAACAAAGTTTATTGACTCGCCCACGGTCAGGAGAACGAAAAGCAAACTAATTGCGATAGTTCGTTCTCCAGGATCTCCCCAAAAAAATAAGAAGAGGACGGGACAAAGGGGGCTCGAGTCATTCACATGACTTCACATTGTCAGGTGCCCCCCCCCCCTCTTCCCCCCCCCCCCCCCCGAGAGAAAGACGCGTCTCCGACCCTCCAGGTAGTCTCCGGGGAGGTCCACGCCTAATTAGCCCGCCGGCCCTTTTGACATCGTTCAAAGCGCGTGGCCACCCGCTCTCAAGGCCGAGTAACCAGTGTGTGTGTGTGTGTGTGTGTGCTTTGGCCCCCGCCGCTCCCTCCCCTCGGGGCTCCGTCGGCGTCGCAGCAGGTTGTGTGGAAGCGGTGATGTAGAGGTTTTGGTACCACCGGGTCAGATCTGAGGCTCCGCCTCCGGCCCGCTCCGGTCCGTCTTTTTGGGCGGCCCGGCTGCTGCCCGTGCGGGATCTTCTCTGTTTACCTTTTGGTGGTGGTGGTGAGGAGGGGGGGGGGTGAGGACCACCTGTCTCGCTGCAGGCCTGTCGAGACGGTTTCAGGAAGCCGGCTCTTTGGTGGTCTCTGTTTTCCTTCCTGCCGCCGGAGGCTCCTCCCACTCCAGAGGCTCCTCCCCCTCCGGAGCCCTCCGGCTAGCTGTCCGTCTGGCTTCTTGTCGGCCCGCCGGGGGACGCTCAACACGCCGGCCTCCCGAAACTCAAATCTGAGGCGTTCCGTATGGCTTGTTTCTTGGGGGGGGGGGGGTTTCGGGCAACGCCGTTATTTTTCCTTTTCGAAACTCCATCGTAAAAGTCGTCTCGGAGAAGTTCGGCGAAAAGTTCTTTAAGCAGACGGACCGCCTCGGATCCATTAACGGGCCGGCTGATTCCACTTAAACGTCCTTTAATAGACTCGGAGAGAGATCTTGTCGCCAAACCCGCACTCACAGTGCTCCACTGTGTGTGTGTGTGTGTGTGTGTGTGTGTGTGTGTGTGTGTGTGTGTGTGTGTGTGTGTGTGTGTGTTTGCATGCCGTCTTATGTAATGGTCCAGTGAGTGGCGATGCTTCTCTTCTACCTCTTCAGTCGGTTTAGGATCTCCGTAGTCATCCTTGATCTGCCGGATTTAAACTAATAATCTGTGTGTTGATCTTTTGCCTATTCTTAGTCCTGGTCCTGTGTGTGTGTTTTTTGTGTGTGTGTGTGTGTGTGTGTGTGTGTACGAGGGTTTCTTTAGCTCTGTGGCCTCGTCTTTTTTTTACAGCGTGTTGGACAAATGCACGGCCTGTGATGTGGCTTCGTGTTGACACAGCTTCCACTGCGGCTCGCAGACTCTAATTTAGCTCATAAAGACACACACACACACACACACACACACACACACACACACACACACACACACACACACACACACACAAGCTTAAGGTACAAGTCGTACTCCGACGTCGTACCACGGAGCAGTGGAAGATGGATGAGTTGTTACTTGACATGTTTTAACTCACTTATCAATCAGCAGACATCATTGCAAATCTATTTAAGACCAAAATATTAAAAGAAGTATGACTTTTGTTTTCAGTTTATCCTTTTTTTGACATCTTGTCATTTTAATTTGTCTGTGACAGCAACGTGCATCACCTCCTCCTTCCCAACACGGTAACTTCCATGTGTCGCTTGCACGCTAAAAAAGATGGCGTCTTCGTGACATCAGTCCCCAAACCGATGCGTGACTCCAGGACGTAGTCTGGTCCCGGCCTGAGGACGGCAGCTCGCGGTGACATCCAAGTCTTCGCGTCCGTGAAGTTGTCTTTCTAAAGTTCCCGAGGGTTCTTGAAGCGTCGGCAAGGAAGGGGGGGGGGGGGGGATGGTGGAGTGTAGACGGGAGGCAGCTGAAGGGGAAGTGTGAAGAGGGGATGGTGGAAAGACAAGAGTGAGGAGAAGGAGAGCGGAATGAAAAGAGAGAGGCCATTAATTTAGTGCTGTGGGAGGGATCTGAAGGTTACTGAGCGCTCTCTGCCAGGCCCTCCTGGGTTGACTGATGCCTTTGTGAGGAGGCCAGGAGACACACACACACACACACACACACACACACACACACACACACACACACATGTCCATGCACACACATACACACACATCAATGCACACATCCATATGCGTTCCAAGAAACACAGGGTTTGTTGCGCTAGTCTAGTTTCAGCAAAATACGCACACACACACACGCACACACAGAGATGGTCATTAATGGGCTTCAACGAGAGTAAAACGGGAAACCTTTTATTTATTTCCTCTCCTGGTTGTGATTTGCTGTGGGGCGTCTGAAATTGTGGTGACGGTTTCCCTCTGCTGTGAGGGGAAATTCGAGCTGTGTGTGTGTGTGTGTTTCTTTTATTTTATATAGCCCAAAATTACAAATTACCAATTAGCTTTTACAATCTGTGAAGGTGTGCCGGGTGTCAGGGCAATGCCGCCAAGAGAAACTCATCATCATTAGGTAATTGATTTCGGAGGTGTTCTGGGCCGAGTAGAATCATTTCCATTTTCTCTGAGTTAGCGGAGTGTTTTCTGATAGTTTTGCCCAAAGGGAGCAAAGACGAGCGGAATCAAAGGCGAGGGGAGTCAAAGACGATGGGAGTCAAAGACGAGGGGAATCAAAGACGAGGGGAGTCAAAGACAAGGGGAATCAAAGACGATGGGAGTCAAAGACGAGGGGAGTCAAAGACGAGGGGAATCAAAGTGGGCCGAGCACAGCACCTTGTGGAACTCCGTGACTAAAAAACATGCTTTCTGCCACACTAAATGACGTTAATACAAGTTACAGTTTGACAGGCATCGTGAAGTCTCATTGTTGGGTCGAGCTTGAACGCTCGTGATCGCCGCTAACCCCTCTCTTCCTCTTCCTCTTCCTCTTCTTGCTGCGCAGGAGTCCGGGGCAGCGCCGAATGCTCGTGCGGGAGGAACCACTTCACGTGTGCGGTCAGTGCGTTCGGGGAGTGCACCTGCATCCCGGCCCAGTGGCAGTGTGACGGGGACAACGACTGCGGAGACCACAGCGACGAGGACGGATGCAGTGAGTTAGCGCTCCACTTCCCCCCCCCCCCCTCTCCCTCTCATCCCTTTCTCTCTTTGTTTCCGTTCTCCTGATGGACGAATTTAATTTGGAAAAGCTGCTGACGTGATGAACGCGCTTTGGGTTTATAGAGCGCATGGAGAAATTAAATAAAATCCCCCCCGGAAGAATAATATTTAGAACCGGGTTAGTCAGCCTCCTGTGGCCAAAATTAGTATTACAACAACAAACATTAAGAAAATGTATTAAGTCTTAATTATAAAACTCTGATTGGATCAGCACAAAAGAAAAATGGGAGCAAATGTAACTTTTAGAGATCCCTGGTCAGGTTTTGTTTTGCCGCCCAAAATAATTACAAATGTATTAATTATCTGTACATTATTTATGAATCATGATGAAATAAATTGGAAAAATCTTTTGAAAAGAGTGATATTAAATAATAAGTAGACAAGATTACAAATCTGATGAGATGTAACATATTAACTTTTGATATTTGGTTTTAAATCTTTTCTTTAATTAAAAAATAAATCAAACTTGAATAACTATGCTGGTCGAACCAGTTTGATAACTTTGGTTGTAAAATATCTCCCCACATGAGCAGCATTATTCATGTTTTATGATTTAAAATCTTTTCGAAAAATCTTTTTAAAAGCGTGATATTAAATAAAGTACATAAGATTACAAATGAGACGTGAGATATTAACTTTTGATATTCGGTTTTAAATATTTTCTTTAATTAAAAAATAAATCAAACTTGAATAACTATGCTGGCCGAACCAGTTTGATAACTTTGTTTGTAAAATATCTCCCCGCATGAGCAGCATTATTTATGTTTTATGATTAAAATCTTTTTGAAAAATCTTTAGCGTTAAATGAATATTAAATAAATAATGAATAAAATGAGACGTGAGATATTAACTTTTCGGTTTTAAACATTTTCTTTAATAAAAAAAAAAAAAATCTAACTTGAATGACTCTGCTGATAAATTTGGTTGTAAAATAAAAAATCTCTCCCCCTGAGCGGCGCTTCAAACTCCCGCCACTCAACCAAAGGCTCTGGTTGTGTTTGGCAGCAAAATCGTGTAAGTGCACGACTTTATACATTTTTCGCTTCAAAAGTTCCTCTGCAGAAATCGTCCAAAATATAGTAAGAGCGAAAGAAAACAAGCCGTGTGTATAAGTGGGGCAATATGGATCAGTGAATGTCTCACTGGTCCAGCGGGGTCGTATTTCTAATGCTGCGGCGGGGAGCGAGCACAAAAAAAAAAGCCTTGCTTGAGTGGCTTCTGGCAGCGGACGGCGCTCTGGCTGGACGGGAAGGTCTTGGCAGCCAGACGGGAGCAGAGCTGGAGGAGATCCTCAGATCTCCTCTTTTACACTTCTGGGTATCGATGTGAAGCGTCAACGTGAGGCTGCGCTCGGGAAGAGAAGCAGACCCCCCCCCCCCCCCCCCCCCCCTGTGTTGTTTGTATTTATTGTTCCACACTTCCTACGCCGCATCAGTCCTCCTCCGTCACATTCAGCCGGTTAGGGGTCAGGAGGCGGGGACGCTAAATGTTATTGATCTTGGGGGGGGGGGGGGTTGAGCATCGATTCCCCCCGCGGCTGAAAGATATGGGAGCGTCCACCAATCCATTAGTGCCCTCGGGTGTCGTGCTCTTGGACATGCTCCAGTCCGTCTCGTAACGGGGGGGGGGGGCGTGTGCTGCAGAATTGACCCCCACACGATGTGTACGTTTACCTCTTCAGGCCTCCTCCAAACTAAACGCCCTCTTTGTAAATGAAAGGGTCGGGCTCCCGGTCGGGTTCTAGATTAAATCGATTCATCGATTCTTCGTACGTCTTTGTGGCGCCCAGCGATCGGTGCCACATTACAGCCAAGCGGAGACGGGTTTTTTTTTTTTTTTACAGTTTGGATTTCTGGATCGATTCCTTCAGGTGACGGACGACGGCGGGGTCGCGGCCTTTTTAAAAATAAATGGTCTTGGAGGCGGCTGCGTTCTGCGTGTCGACGGCCGCGTGTGACTCGGCTTCTCTTCAGCTTATCCAATAGAAAGAAAATTATGTTTAATTTTAATTTTAACGACATCTTCCAAACTAATGAGAAAAGGTGTGTGTGTGTGTGTGTGTGTGTGTGTGTGTGTGTGTGTGTGTGTGTGTGTGTGTGTGTGTGTGTGTGTGTGTGTGTGTGTGTGTGTGTGTGTGTGTGTGTGTGTGTGTACCAACCACACAAAGGAATAAAAACAAAACAAACAAAAAAAAGCAGCTGATGTTGTGCAAGAGCAAATGCTTTGGCCCGGAGTGAGGAGATAGATGTGAAGGACCGTGTGTGTGTGTGTGTGTGTGTGTGTAGGTGTGTGTGTTGAAGTGGAAAAGGAAAATCTCTGTTGTTCGTGATAGAAAGCGCTGCATGAGGTTTGGCTTCCTCTGGGCTTGGCTCTCACGCGAGGATGTGAGGTTTAGGAGATCGGTGTTTACTATGAGACACACACACACACACACACACACACGCACACACGCACACACACTCGCCTTATAAACTCCCCCCAACACACCCCTCAGTCGGACGCATTCCAGCATACCTGCGCGGACCTCCCCGCGGCGTCACGTTTACCATATTCACGAGAAGAGTCTGCGTCTCGGGGTTCCTGGGCAAGTTTTTTACCGAACTACATCATGCGCTCCGGAGGGGGGTGCTTTTGTTGTCAGTTGCCTAGCAACGGCGTTTTTTCCCCAATGTGCACACACACGTTTTTGAAAGCCGAGCCGAGCGCCTACTCGGGAATGGCAAACCTCTCGAGTCGTTTTTTACGAGGCGAGCGCGAGAACTGGCATGCGCTGGAAATAAAGTAATAATGGGTTATAATCACGGGGGGGCGTGTCCTCATTGGCCGAGCTTGATCAAAGGCGACGCATCTCCGGATGCAAAAGTATTTTTTGGGGAGCGTTTGAACGGTTTAAGATATGTTTCTGTCTCCATGGACTAAGTCTAATGTTGACCCCCCCCCCACACACACACACACTTGTATATAAACCACCAGAAAATAAGAGATACCCCCTCCGTCCTTTAATCTCTCTGCCGAGCTGATCCTGAAAGCGGGGGGGGGGGGGGGGGGGGGATTAGGACCCCATCCCGTCGTCCTCTGCGTGTCAATCTTCTCCCCTCCATCCCTTCATCTTCTCCCCTCCATCCCTTCATATATATATATATATATATATATATATATATATATATATATATATATATATAATCTCCCCTCCGTGTTTCTCTGCCCCCTGACCACGGGAAACCTGTGAACCACTCTCGCTCTCCTTCTTCTCGTTTATTTATTTATTTCATACCCGAGGCCGTCTCATTTATTTCCTCACCATGTGGTCTGATTTTATTTCGGGTCCCTCGTCTTCCCGCCGGTTTCTTTTTCGTCTTTCTGTCCCCGGATATGACCGCTGGTTGTTTGGACACATTAGCATAATCCTCCTCCTCCTCCTCCTCCTCCTCCTCCCTAAATATTTACTCTCTCCGCTCACGTGGGCGGAGGCGTGATGAGAGAGCGATGGCGAGGCGGGTCGGCCTCGCTGTCTGAGCCTCGTTTTGAGGTGTATGAAACACAACAGGCTGATGGAATAAGGTTACAGGGCTAAGTGGGTCATTAGTCTGTACTACACATGTAATTTACAAATGTATCGCTAATGGAGATTAACTCGACCCAACCACCATTTCCATATAATTATACATAAAATGATATATATATATATATATATATATATATATATATAAAACTATTTATATATATATAACTATATTTATATATATATATATATATATATATAACTATTTAATTTATATATATATAACTATTTATATATTTATATATATATATATATATATATATATATATATATATATTATATATATATATATATATATATATATAACTCTGGCTCAGGTAGCGTGTGTGTGGCTGGCTGGCCGGATGAAGGACACACTAGACTCTTCCTCGCTGCTGTCAAGTGCTCGGCAGCGATTCGTCATGGCAACAAGCGAGCGTACCTGCACCAATCCGCCTCGACGCGCGGTCGGACTCTCGCGCGCCGCCAGGCCGCGCCATGAGTCCGACCGCCGTCGCTCCTCAAACGCGCTCCACGCCGGAGGCTTTGGGGTTTATTTTGTTCTTCGGACAATAGAGATGGATGACGGGTTTGTTTAGATTGTGATGAACCACCACAAGCTTGCGCACATAGCTCTGCAGGTATGTGTTGGATGGGTTTATGAATGAGGAGGAGGAGGAGGAGGAGGAGGAGGAGGAGGAGGAGGAGGAGGAGGAGGAGGAACGCTGCTGGACTGAGAAATATATCAATGTTTTTTCCCACATTCGTCACCTGCTCTGGCTCTTGAAATTGGAAATAAAAGAGAAGTGATGAAGGATAAGAACCGAGAGAACGATGGGAGACAAACCCCCGGAGCGTCGGAGGAGGAGGAGGAGGAGGAGCCTCTGGATCCAGAAGTATCGTGGAGTTGTTTCTGATAAGTCCCGCCTCTCCGGCGTCCGACGTCACCGTCAAATAGACAAAACCTGTGAATGCAAGTGGGAATTCTTGAACTTGGATGAGAAGAAAAACCTGTGTGTGTGTGTGTGTGTGTGTGTGTGTGTGTGTGTGTGTGTGTGTGTACTGGGCCGTTCTGGGTTAGTTCATAACTTGTCAAAGTATGCTTTTTACAAACTAAGTGGGGTCAAAACTCAATTAATCTTATTTTAATCGAGCTGCAACGAAGGATTTATTTCATAATGTGTTGTTTATTTGCCAACCGCAATTTATAGAGGGCCAAAGTTTACATATTTACATCGTTTGGATGGAATCAGTCAAAGAAAAACACAAATATTTAGATTTTAGAGCTGGTCAGAATGTTTATTGACCTTTTTATACAATAGAGTAATCGTGATATAGTTCATCTTGATAAGAATAGAGCGTCTCAGTTTGATTACACGTTAGAGAATCCAGAGAAGAGTTCATCAGGAGGTGAGGGGGGGGGGGTACAGTTCTCTCTCTTAAATAATGTAATAACCATGTGAAGTATATGTGGGTCAGTGGGGCTTTACATCCCCTGGAGAGCAGAGCCACACCCCGACACACACACACACACACACACACACACACACACACACACTCTTACTGCCCTCGCTGAGCCCCGTTTGCCTCGCTGGCTAACATGCTGCGTGACGTCATACATTTTTCATAAAGTCTGCGTTGCCCCTTCAATATTTCATATCTGGTATTGACGGGCGGCGTGAGAGTCCTCCTCCTCTTCCTGCTCCTCCTCCTCCTCCTCCTCATCCCTCCCTGGCCTGTAATTAAATTAGCTGTGTCTGCCGATGACAAAGGGCCAGTCATTCGGGCTCTGCTTAGATAGCGCGTCGCTGCACTTAGAGCGGATATGAAGTTAAGGAGGAATGCTCTGTGGGTCTCAGGGTACGGAGAGAGAGAGAGAGGGAGAGAAAGCCGGGGAAAAGAGAGCGAGAGAACAGGGGAAAAGAGAGAGCGGGTCCGGATGAGACCAGACCCTCCTGCGGTTGAACCCTGACCTTTTCTGCAGACCGCTGTGACGCCTGCGTTCACCAACTTTTGATTTCTGCAGATTTCTGGCTCGAGTTCGGTGGATAAATCCCAAAAAGTCGTGAAAAAGTCCATCGAAGCCAAAATAATCCGATAAAAATCATCAATTTCTTTGCGTGAGAAAGTTCTGAATCACAGACGGCAATGAAAACATGCAGATATTCACTTTTACAGGAGGTGGAGCTGAACTATTGTTCATCTCAGAGTCTCTTGTTCAGATATTTTACAACAAAACATTGTATTTAATTTTATTAAATAAGATTTTGTGTTGAGATATTATGCATAAAGAGCTTTTTATTGTGTTACATGATAAAAAAGGGTGTCGAAAGAAATGCAAATATTCATTTTTTTACTGCTAATAAATACAAATATTTATGTCGGAGCAACTAAATAATGAGATACCGAGAGAAAAGCACCAAAAGACACTGTTGTTGTTTACATCTGAAAACCCTCCCTTCATCCTCCCCGTGTGTAGTTTGTTTTCATTTGTTTGTTTGTTTGTTTGTTGTTGACAGACTTGTTGTCTTGTTTACCTGCAGTGCTCCCCACCTGCTCGCCGCTGGACTTCCACTGCGACAACGGGAAATGCATCCGGCGCTCCTGGGTGTGCGACGGAGACAACGACTGCGAGGACGACTCGGACGAACAGGACTGTCGTGAGTACACACACACACACACACACACACACACACACACACACACACACACACTCTCACACTCACACTCACACTCACACACCCTCCTCCTCGTCAACACGTGCCGTCACACACTCGCACATCCGCTCACGGGGGAGCGTTGAGTTATTTAAGTGGACAGATGTTTGAGGCAGCGTGTGCAATGAGGTGTTAGTTTTGAATCGCACACACACACACACACACACACACACACACACACACACACACACACACACATATGGTCACCACACGAGACCCTCTCCTGCCTTCGCCCCCAGTTTATCCCGTTCTTCTTTTGATATGTGGGGTTGTGTGTGTGTGTGTGTGTGTGTGTGTGTGTGTGTGTGTGTGTGTGTGTGTGTGTGTGTGTGTGTGTGTGTGTGTGTGTGTGTGTGTGTGTGTGTGTGTGTGTGTGTGTGTGTGTGTGTGTGTGTGTGTGTGTGTGTGTGTGTGTGTGTGTGTGTGTGTGTGTGTTGGTGTTCAGCCCAAAATAGCCCCTCAGCTGCTCTCCAGACAGAATAGGGAGCGCCCCATTCGTCAGTTGCTGTCATAGTTCAAAGGGCCGCTTTAAGCCCGCCCCCCCTCTCCAGGAAGTGACGTCAGCACAGGTGTGTTCAATTAAGACCCAGCGAGGTCCAATTAGAGAGAACACCGCCCCGGGCCTCACTGGAGCTGCCATACAGTCCCATGTGCATCGAAGCGCCCCTGTATAACATATATTTGATTATTTATCTCTAATATTTATTGAGAGTTTTCAAATTGAGCCGGATGAATTCTAAATATTTCATCCTAAATTGAAGTTCTTCTCGTTTCACGACTAAAACGTCTCTAAAACGTCTTGTTCTGCTTCACTTTTTCAAAGTAAAACTATATTTTTATATTATTTGTGAGAGATTTAAACCTTCCAACTGCCTCATTACAAACAAATAGTCATCCTGGAAGTGTTTTTTTTAAAATTCGGACTTCAAATGTTTATATTTTCTCTGTGTGCTATCTTCATTTACTCTTACCTAGTAACATATAAACCAATATTTACACATCTGAACAAAAGAAAAACATTTTTTTTTAAATGATTAAAATAGCCCTCGTGGTTGCAGAGATGCAGCCGTTTTATTTTGGGAATGCAATTTTCGGAGCAGCAACCTAAAAAAAGCCCGTTTCTTAAAAGGTTAAAGAATAAATGACAACGGAGGCTTTTGAAAAATCCGGCATTCCGAAAATAAAGAACTTCATTTTTAGAAGAAAGATGAACCGAGCTGAGATGCCCCGCAGCTTCAAATCCAGTTAATTCAAGTGTGAAGACCCGATATTATATCCTCATCTTCTCAGAAATAAAAGGGGACTTTCCTCTGCGGTTACAGAGCCCTCTAGGTCCTCTAGTTCCTCTAGGTCCTCTAGTTCCTCTAGGTCCTCTAGTTCCTCTAGTTCCTCTAGTTCCTCTAGTTCCTCTAGGTCCTCTAGTTCCTCTAGGTCCTCTAGGTCCTCTAGGTCCTCTAGTTCCTCTAGTTCCTCTAGGTCCTCTAGGTCCTCTAGTTCCTCTAGGTCCTCTAGTTCCTCTAGGTCCTCTAGTTCCTCTAGTTCCTCTAGGTTCCTCTAGGTCCTCTAGGTCCTCTAGTTCCTCTAGGTCCTCTAGTTCCTCTAGGTCCTCTAGTTCCTCTAGTCCTCTGGGTCTCCCAGGTCCCCTCTAGGTCCTCTAGGGTTCCTCCTCAGTTCCTCTAGGTCCTCTAGTTCTTCTAGGTCCTCTAGTTCCTCTAGGTCCTCTAGGTCCTCTAGGTCCTCTAGGTCCTCTAGTTCCTCTAGGTCCTCTAGGTCCTCTAGGTCCTCTAGTTCCTCTAGGTCCTCTAGGTCCTCTAGGTCCTCTAGGTCCTCTAGTTCCTCTAGGTCCTCTAGTTCCTCTAGTTCCTCTAGGTCCTCTAGGTCCTCTAGGTCCTCTAGGTCCTCTAGGTCCTCTAGGTCCTCTAGTTCCTCTAATTCCTCTAGGTCCTCTAGGTCCTCTAGGTCCTCTAGGTCCTCTAGGTCCTCTAGGTCCTCTAGGTCCTCCTCCCTTTGTTGTCCTGACGTGAGATACTGCGTTGGGATGAGGGAGCGTTGTTCACTTCACAGAGAGGCTCAACACGGGACACATGCTGGCTGTGGGAAGAGAGAATCCGTCCACTCTGGTCTCGCTGACCTCATTTCTCTTTTCGGAGAACGCCACGGGACACAACTTCCAGGGTTCGTACGGTCATGGAAAACCTGGAAAAGTCATGGAATTTTAAAAAGGTCATTTCCAGGCCTGGAAAAGTCATGGAAAAAAACTTAAATCATAAAAGTTTTGGAACAGTCATGGAAATTTGTCATGATCACACCGAGTTTGAAATAATTAATGTTTTTTTAAAGAAAGATGCTCAAAATATAAGCCGGCGTACGCTCTCAATACACAACATGTTCTAAATTGTTCATGTTTTTACTGAGATTTAAGTTTGGTCATGGAAATTTGGTTTAAAGTCATGGAAAAGTCCTGGAAATCCATTAGTCAAAATGTGTAAGAACCCTGAACTGTGTGTGTGTGTGTGTGTGTGTGTGTGTGTGTGTGTGTGTGTGTCGGAATACACATCTTTGTGATTCACAACGCAAGTGTAGACATGCACACCTGTGTGCGTGTGTGTGTGTGTGTGAGTGTGTGTTTTCATTTGTCCCCGTGGAGTTGGCCGGTCAGATCCTGTGACCTCATCGCGTCCGTTTCGAGTTCTCTGTATTTATTACCCATAATGACTCGAGGTGGGCGGAGTGTGTGTGTGTGTGTGTGTGTGTGTGTGTGTGTGTGTGTGTGCGTGCGGCGCCATCTGATCCGCCCGTTCCGCTCTCCGTCACGCCGCTTTTCGGGGGCCGATCGGGTTCCGTCACACGGGACGCCGTCGGAGCGAGTGATGGAGGGAACACGTGGCAGAAAGAGAATGACTTTTAGAGAAGGATCAATACAGGCCCCTCCCCCTCGCCCCCCCCCTCCCACTCCCCCCCTTTTTATATCCTCCAGTAACTTTTAAATGCTCGCCGACCTCCAGCGTGTTTAACTCACTGCGGCGCCTCACGGATGACGCCGCTTGTTCTTTAGGAGCGACGCGTGGCTTTGAGATTCTCATTTTTCAGTTTCACCCAGACGTGAGAAACGGGGTGACGTCGTCACGGCGACTTTAACAACACTGGCATCAAATCTGCAGTTTTTTATGTTCTCGCCGTCGCCGTGCGTCCAGGCGGGTTAGTGCCTCCTCCTCCGAACGGCGTCCGCTCTCCTCGTGGTTTCTCTCCTCCTCCTCCTCCTCCGCTGTTGACCCACATACCGCATCGGCAGCCAGACACCGACTCGCCGCCTGGCGGGGGGGCCGTCTGCTGCCAGCCAGAGATGAATTTTTCATCCCCATGTCCAGTAAACACTCCTCCGCACACCCCCCCCCCCCACACACACACACACACACACGTTGCCCAAACTGGTTATTATTTCATGCGTCTTTCATTCGCTTCATGTTTTTGAAGCCCCCCCCCCCCCTCCACCATCCCAAATCTACTGCGTTGCTTCTCCGCTCTGCAGTAGTTTTGGGGGGGGGGGGGGGGGGTACAATCCTCCACGCTCGGCTGGAACCAAAGTAGCTGTCGATTTTTTTTTTTTTTTTTTTTTTTAGACAAATGCAGAGGCTGAGGTGTGTGTGTGTGTGTGTGTGTGTGTGTGTGTGTGTGGCGGGACGTGAGATATTCCGAATTCTTGAAGTTTTAAAAGAAAGAAAACATGACACCGTTGCCCCCCCCCTCGCCCCCACTCACACACTCCGGGAGCCGGGTAATGACTCCCGGCGCCCTTTGACCTTTGACGTTTGGCCGCTGTGTGAATGATGAGCGTCCTCGGGGCTTGTTGACCTCCGACCTCTCGCTCTGTTTACCTCGCTGATGAGAAGGGGGCGGCGTGGGGGGAGGGGGGGCGTGGGGGGAGGGGATCAATATTTTGTTCTTACAAGTTGAATATTTAATGAAGGTGTGTCCGTAGTGAGTGTCAAATAATAATTTCATTTAGACTTGCCCTTTTCTGGTTTTAAATCCGTTATTCGATTTTTGTAATTACGTTGGGGGCGGGGCGATGTGGGAGAGGTCATCTGAGGTCAGGCTCCTGAAAGTAGAGTGGTGAATCTTCAACCCCTCCCCCCGGCAGGTTGATACAGGCCCCTCCTATATATATATATATATATATATATATATCTGATGCAGTTTATTAAAGCCATTACTCAATTCTATTCACATTTTATTATTATTCTTTCATTATTATTATTTGTATTCGGCTCATCGACCGGTCACAGCTCTCTAAGAACCACACTTACAGATTTTCTTCCATTATTGGATTTTCTTTCTCATTTAAACATTAATATTTGCAGCGTATCGACTTAAAATCTAGAAGAAACAACATTTAGATATTTAGCTTAAAGACACTTTAACACACACACACACGCACACACACACACACACATGCCGCGCGCTCTGGGACCTCACGCTGCGACGCGACGCACCTCAGAAAAGATGAAAAATGTCACCCTTCATCATCATCATCATCATCTTGGCCCTCGGCTCCGTGGGCATCCCTCCGTCTCTCTCTCTCTCTCTCTCTTTGTTTGTCTAGGCCGCCCATCCCTCACTCGCTTCGTACGCACAGCGATAAATTATGGATCGCCCCCCCGCCGGGGGCCCATCCATCACCGGCTCTCCTTGACGGACCCGTGTGCTCGGCGGGCGCGGCGGCCCGGGCTTCGCCCATCGATCGCCGCGGTTACAGTAGAAGGCGTCGTCTCGGAAATCCATTCGGCCTTTTTTCTATCGGCGGACGCGTGATGAAAGAGGCGAGGCGGCGGCGGCGGCGGCGGCGGCGTGTGGATAAATGAAAACCACGTCAATGTCACAGCGCAGGAAGTTCAGCGGGACGGAGCGACAGACGGGTCGTGTTTCATCTTCGGTCTTTAACGGAGATGTAAAAACGAGACGCGGCGGCAGATTTAAGACGCGCCTGAATCCGAGAGTTTGAAAGAAAGGAGTTTTAAAATTCAAAAGTTTGGGGTCACTTAGAAAAAAGAGAAAAAAAGAACTGTTTTCTAATGAAAATGACATTAAATTAATCTGAAATCCTCTCTCTACATATTAATGTGGTAAATGACTATTCTCTGTTTTTTAATGAAGTCTCTACAGAGGTGTATAGAGGCCCATCTCCATGTTCTAGTGGTACATTGTGTTATTGCCTTAGAAGACTAGCAGAGGGGTAGAACCCCCTTGAAACCCTTTTATTTTATTTAACTTTTTAATTTTCCACAAACAGATTATTCCTTGACATTGAAACCCTTTTCATGCGAGCGCAGCTGAAAACAGTTATGCTGGTGAGAGACGCTCTAAAACTGGCCTTCCTTTGAGCGACAAGTCTGAAGACCAACATTAATATTTACAATGAAAATCATTGTAAATCTGCATTTTATATAAATCTTGTATTCATTTAATAAATAAAAGTTTGAGTTTTCATGGAAAACACAACATTTTCTCGGTGACCCCAAACTTTTGAACGGTAGTGTATTCTGTAATTTTTTGCATGCATCAGAGAATCAACCAGCAGTGGGACGTCCACCTCGTCAATTAAAACCCCAAAATGTACTTTATACACAAAAGATACACGTCTCGCCGACTAATCTTTAGGATTCATCCCGTTTACGTCACGTAGACCCGGAAAAAAACACGCCGCCATGTCGATTGTTGTGAAAGTGGTGATTTTGATTTTCTTCTCTTCCGTAAGCGCGTCATAAAGTAGTGGGAGGAGCCTGTCAGTCAAACGCAGTTTAAAGCTTCCGCCAGTGCATGTGGGTGTGGGGGGGGGGGGTTGAGCTCTGGCCTCCACCCGTCACGCCCTCGCACACTACCTGCTTTTCCCTTTTTTCGTTGTATCCTCGTGACATGAACCCTCTCTTTCTCTCTTTCTCCCTCTCTTTTCTCTTCTTTCCTCTTCTCTCTCTCTCCGCAGCTCCCCGGGAGTGCGAG
>CM070104.1:26038296-26100796 GCA_036178185.1 Liparis tanakae | reverse complement strand
CTCTCTCACTCTCTCTCACTCACTCTCTCTCACTCTCACTCACTCACACTCTCTCTCTCACTCTCTCTCTCACTTTCTCTCTCTCACTTTCTCACTCCCTCACTCTCTCACTCACACTCTCTCTCTCTCACTCTCTCTCACTCTCTCTCACTCACTCACACTCTCTCTCACTCTCTCTCACTCTCTCTCACTCACTCACACTCTCTCTCACTCTCTCTCTCACTCTCTCTCACTCCCTCACTCTCTCTCACTCACTCACTCACTCACTCACACTCTCTCTCACTTTCTCACTCCCTCTCTCTCTCACTCACTCACTCACTCACTCACACAGTCACTCTCTCTCACTCCCTCACTCTCTCTCCTCCCCACTCCCACTCTCTCTCTCTCTCACTCACACTCCCTCTCACTCACTCACACTCTCTCTCACTTTCTCACTCCCTCTCTCTCTCACTCACCCTCTCACTCACACACTCTCTCACTCACACACTCTCTCTCACTCCCTCACACTCTCTCTCTCACTCACTCTCTCACTCACACTCCCTCTCACTCACTCACTCTCTCTCTCTCTCTCTCACTACGACATCATGACATACGGGTTCTCCGTCGGGGACCGTATGACCGCTGGCCCTCCCGTTGCCCCCGGAGACCCCGTAGCTTTTGGTCCTTTTTTTCCTTTCAGGGGAACGTGAGGCGGGGACATGAGGTCTTCAGAGGGAGACGTTATGACACTTATCTGAAAGCTTGGGAACTTATTATTATTATACTTATTATTATTTTAGATGCAACACAACTGTGTTTCCCTCGCCATAATTTATAAATAATAATTACATTTAAATAGTTTGTCGGACGTTATGATGGAGGTACATGACGGAGGCATATGACGCCCGGCGCGCCGTCGTTTCCCCATCTTCATGTCTTGGAGCTTTGATACCATTTGTGATCGATTTTAGAGTAAAGAAATTACAAAAGTACGACTCGAGAGTTGATAAGTGTTCAGAAACGCCGAGCCTTTCAAGAGCGCCACGGAGAACGTGACGCTGATATTTGGGCTGAACAACGTTGGACATTTGGAGATTTCTCTCTTTTTTTTTTGTCCATACAGCTCAGAAAGCTCCACATGCTCCGAGCGCCTCGTCCCCTTTGCGGTCGGGCAGTTTCACGAGGCGGCGGTTATCCTCGAGGTCACCAAAGGTCATCGTCGAAATGGCCTCGCGTCATCAATACAATACAATGGAGCTCAAGGAGTCACACGGCGCTCCTCTTTCCAGTCGGCCCCGTGAGGGTTTGGAAATATCCAAATATACCTTCTTCTTTTATTTGTCCCTAACTTTACGGGACATCGATACGAGTGGCGGTAATGGAGGCCCCGCCCCCCCTTCCCCCTTCAAAGACATCATCTCTTCCCTGGAGGAGAAGAGCGTCGCCACGGCGACACGGAGAGAACGCAGCTGCCGTGAACAGGCGACCTCGTTCGGAGGAGCGGTGACGAAGTTAGAGGCGGCGGTGGACTCGCGGCCGGAGGAATGTGCACGAGGCGACTTAAAAAAAATGTTGGCCACTACGTTCTTTTCCTGTCCGGTGATTGATATTGTCGTCCGGAATGTGCCAGAAGGTTTCCCCCGGGCCGCAGGACATCGAGTCGCTTCCTTTGTCGAAATTTTGTTGAGGAAACCGGCAAATCATCACCGCGGAGACGGCGGCTCCCCCACCCGCGCTGTCGTCTTGAAGCGTTGATATCTATTTGTTTTTGTCGCTGACTCCGCCCCTTTTATTCGTGCATATGTATCCGAAAGACGTTTTTTTTTTTTTTTTAAACGCTGCGGGTTTGATTCCCGTCAGCTGGAGTCGGGCTGAGCTCAGAGCAGCTGGTCGGTTTCCTCCTGCCGCGCCGCCGCGCCACAGCATCTGTCATAGCTGCCTGTGAGATATTTATTTTTCCTTCCTCCTGTCACAGTATCTCACACACACACACACTCACACACACACACTCACACACACACACACACACAGTGTGACGCCGTCGTCCTGATTAACGCCGACCATCGCGTTTCTCTCCTCACTTCAGAGACTTCTCCCTCCTAATGCGCTCATCTCCCGTTTCTCACGTTCTCGTTTCGTTCGCTCATTGTCTCCAACCGCCACATCTCTCTCTCACACACACACACACACACACACACACACACACACACACACACACGGACACTCACTTTCCCACCCTTTGATGTGTTTATCTCCAGCGCGATGAGCACAGCCTCGAGGTTTTGTAACATCGTTTTCCGTCATGGGTCGACCATGCCCCCCCCCCCCCCTCTCTCTCTCTCTCCCCCACTCTCTCTCTCTCTCTCTCTCCCCCCCCCCTTCCCGTCTCCGCCCACGTTCGGCTTTTAATTGCCGTCTCGCTTCCGAAGTGTTTGGCATTTATTTTTGGGAAGTTGAGCTGGCATTAAAGCCATAAAAAAAAAAAGTAAAGTACCACAAAAAGAGGGATCAAAACATATATTTTTTTAAATAAGTGTGCTCTGCCACGCGTATCTCGTCCCAGTGACTCATCTCACTCTCTAAAGTCTTAAATTATAACGGATCAGATCCTGAAACCAGCCGGACCCCGAGTCCCCCGCCGCTCCGCCTCCCGCCGCCCTCCGTCTATTCTCGTCCGCCCGGGTCTTTTTCGGAGCGGCGGACGAGGGTCGTCGACATTTATAGCGTTTAAGGATCTCGTCGAATTCCAATAAAGACGCGTTTGGAAAAAGAAAAGTAAGGACGGACGGTCTGAAGACGCCCGGGACAGACGGAGCGCCTGTGGAGAGGAGAGGAGCATTCCTCAGGGGCACGAGGGGCCCGTCCTCAGACAGCATTCCTTGGCATCGACTCTCCAGACACATGAAGGGAGCTTTGTTAGAGAAGAAGCCTCTCTCTCCCCCTCTCTCTCGCCCCCCTCTCCTCTCTGGTCGGGCCGATAAGCTTCGCCCGCCCGCTGCTCGAAGCTCCGTAACATCTCTTCATTTTCCTCCTCTCTTCCCCCCTTTGCGCTCACCCTCGTTTTGTTCATCCCGTATCTCTCTCTCTCTCTCTCTCTCTCTCTCTCTCTCGACGCCCACTGTGGCTTTGATGGCAAAAACACGCTGGTACACACGCTTTTTTTTTTTTTTTTTTTTTTTTTTTTAAAGATGCTCACGTGTGATTCAGCTTTAATCTTCCTCGTCCTCCTCATCTGCTGCCAGATGATCTGAGCGCATGTTGAGTAGGGGGAGGGAAGGGGGGAGTCGAGAGAGAGAGGGGGTTAGGCAGAAATGATACGGAGGCTCCCAGAATAACCGACCAATGAATGCCTCCGGGGGCCGAAACACGATACCGACGCGATAATAACATCAGGAGCTGCTTCCTGGTTCTGTGCTTCAACCACAGGTGCAAAGCTAGAATCTTATGGTATATATCCCCCCCCCCCCCCCCCCCCAAAAAAAAAAAGAAGAAAAATAGCCAAATAATGAAAAGCATCAAGAGAAGAACGCTAGCTACTCGTGGACTTCTTGTTTTAACCGCCTCGCTATGTGCAGGCAGCCCAGAGGGGCCTCTTGTATCCTGAGTATTTTAAATAATCACAACATAACGCAGATTAATTATAATATGCAGATGTGTTACCTGCTGTGGCTGCCATGTTTCTGATGTCACTCTGTGTGTGTGTGTGTGTGTGTGTGTGTGTGTGTGTGTGTGTGTGTGCGTGCAGCTTCCCACCAGCCCTGCCGGTCAGTGGAGTTCATGTGCAGCAGCGGGATGTGCATCAACGCCGGCTGGAGGTGCGACGGCGAATTCGACTGCGACGACCAATCGGACGAGAAGAACTGCAGTGAGTCGCCGGGCGAGTCGGGAGGCACTCATTCGTCAAGCGCAGATCAATTAATTGCGTGTGTGTGTGTGTGTGCGTGCGTGTGTGTGTCCTGCAGCCACGTCCATGTGCACGGCCGACCAGTTCCGCTGCGGCACCGGGCGCTGCGTCCGGTTGTCGTGGCGATGCGACGGCGAGCCCGACTGCTCCGACCGCAGCGACGAGGAGGGCTGCGAGAAAACCGGTGAGACGGCGGCTCGGCGATGTTGTCCTGTTTTCTTTTTTTCTTCTTCTTTTTTTTTTTCGGGAGCTAAATATAAACGCCAGCTTCCATCGCCGCCATGGCAACAGCTCAGAACAGCCCTCCTCTACTCGGTAACCCACTTCGCCTGTTTGAACACGGCAGATTTCAAACGGTCTTCTTCGTAAAGATGGATACCAGGGTTCGTACGGTCATGGAAAACCTGGAAAAGTCATGGAATTTTAAAATGGTCATTTCCAGGCCTGGAAAAGTCATGGAAAAAACTTAAATCACAAAAGTTTGGGAAAAGTCATGGAAATGTGTTATAATCACATGTTCATTTACACCGAGTTTAAAATAATGAATGTTTTAGAAAGAAAGACTCAAAATATAAGACGGCGTACGCAAAAAAAATTCCGCACCTTAACTGGAAAGTTCGATGGCCATAGCTCGGGAAGCAAATGTTTATTCTTTAAATAGAATATTGTCTCTTATTCATGTGTTTCATTAAATGCATACTGTATGCTTTGGCATTCACATTGTTTAAATACTAAATGCTCAGTTTGGTCATGGAAGTTTGGTTCAAAGTCATGGAAATCCATCAACAACATGTGTAAGAACCCTGGGATAATAAAAACACTTGTGATCCCTTCAGAGACAGTTTTCTTGTCATTTAAGTGAAGCGGGAGATACATTAATCAGATTAGTCCAAAAAACAGCGTGCAGACGTTTGCCTCCCGTCTCATTGGCTGCGTCGTCTTATGCCCCTCCCCCTTCCCCACAGAGAGCCCGCCCTGCGCCCCCGATCAGTTCCAGTGCGGCAACGGCCGCTGCATCGGCCAGAGGAAGGTGTGCAACGAGGTCAACGACTGCGGAGACGGCACGGACGAACACCCGCACCACGACTGCCGTGAGTTCACGGCGCCGAGCGCAGGGGGAGCGATTTACAGGAGATCTACGGCGCCGCCGCCGCACGTCCGACTGCACTCGGGCTGATTGGGACGGCGCACGATCTGGGCACCGAGTAGCGGGCGGCGTTCGGTCCCCGTATTAATCACGGAGGCGCGTTCTGGCCCCGACGTGGATAAAACTGATCGCTGCGTATTGTTATGTATAAAAGGTGGAAGTGCCAGATTGGAGCCGTTTTCTGCAGGGAAAACTTAGTTTGTGCCGTTGGATCTAAACCTGGAGGGAATTCTTTTAACTATCTAAATAATGCAGCCTTTAGATAGAGAAAAAAAAAGCTGTTTTTTTGTGTGAGACGGGGCTTTAATGCTTAAAGTTCAGCCGTTATGTCCCTTTGAGCATGCTCAGACTCTGACGTAGCGCCTCTCATGTACAGTGGTCCCCAAACTACGGCCCGTGGACCGGACACGGCCCGCCTCCACATTTGGCCCGGCCCCCTGAACAACACCAGAGACGCATTCTGATTTTTTTATTTATATTTTTTTAGTCTGGCCACGTAAATTCTAGAGTAGCCCGTTTCAAATAGAACGGAATAATGGAGAAAAGTTTAGGTAAGATCCCGGAAAGAGTTATTAATATTTGGTAATGTGGCTTTCTGGAAAACAATAAGTGTTTAAAATGTATTTATTTTTAATTTATTTGTTTTTTAATTTATTTGTTTTAATTTTTAATTTTAATATATACTTTTAAATGTAATATTGGTTTCTTACTATTCCACTTGTTTTGCTTTGACTCTCTGTGGAGCACTTTGTAAACATTGTATTTAAAGGTGCTATATAAATAAAGTTATTATTATTATTATTATTATTATTATTACATTTAGGCACACCTGAGATCGTTACAAACTGACCCCGCCCCCATTAGAGAAGGGAAAAGTCATGTGACCCTCACAGGGAACAGTTTGGGGTCCCCTGGATATGACACTATTGTGTGTATGGGGGGGTCAGGTGATCATTTTAATGCCCGAATATTTCCGCCGCATTGTTGTTGTCGTTGTTGTTGTTGTTGTTGTTGTTGTTGTTGTTGTTTTCCTGAATCCTGCTCGTCTCCCCTGCAGGGCCGCGCTCCAGCGAGGGCGACTGCAACCAGAACAACGGAGGCTGCTCCCAGAAGTGTCAGATGGTCAGAGGCCTGGTCCAGTGCACCTGTCACACCGGGTACCGCCTGATGGACGACGGCAGGGCCTGCCAGGGTGTGTGTGTGTGTGTGTGTGTGTGTGTGTGCGTGTGTGTGTGAGTGTGTTAACCCCAAAATAGGAATTTCATGGAAATGTTTTTAAGGCGGAGAGATTGTTGATAAGAGTTTGCGGTCTGGACCTGAGTCTGGGATCTCTGTGCCTTGGCCAGAATGTCTCCCCTCACTCAGACGGGATCTTTGTATCCAGATGTTTCTCCGGGTCGAGAAGTTAATTTTTGACTCTAAGGGCCGCGTAACGAGAAGCGGGAAGTCGTTCCAGAAGCACCAACGAGTTTCTTTTTTCTTCTTGCCTTACCCGTCTCTATCCCCCCCCCCCCCCTCTTACACTGTTGATCTGCACTGCACACATTTCATTTACACTACACACACACTTTGCATTTTGCACACTATCTAGATATATATATATATATATATATATATATATACAATTTAATTTTACAGTGCTTTATTTACATTTACATATATGTTGTTTTATATGCTGTGTTTATATACATATATATTTTATTTTATGTTATTTTGTATTTTATATTTCACTTTGCACACTTTACTTTATGCACTGTCACTTTCTTTCTTTCTTATACTTATATTTTATTTTATTTTGCACACTATCTATATATATATATATATATATATATATATATAATTTAATTTTACAGTGCTTTATTTACATTTACATATATGTTGTGTATATGCTGTGTATATATACATATATATTTTATTTTATGTTATTTTGTATTTTATATTTCACTTTGCACACTTTACTTTATACACTGTCTCTTTCTTTCTTTCTTTCTTTCTTTCTTATACTTATATTTAATTGCGTTTACTTTTATCGGTGCTGCTTCTGTTGTCAACTAATTTCCCCTTGGGGATTAATAAAGTATATTTCTATTCTGTTCTATTCTCTTGTCTTCTGTCCCTTCCAGATGTGGACGAGTGTGCCGAGGAGGGCTACTGCAGCCAGGGCTGCACCAACGCGGAGGGGGGGTTCCAGTGCTGGTGCGTCCAGGGCTACGAGCTCCGGCCCGACAAGCGCAGCTGCAAAGCTCTGGGTGAGGACGCCGCCTCCCCCTCCCCCTCCCCCCCCCCCTCCCCCTCTCCGGTGACCGTGTGGTCACTTTTCTTTCCGACCCAGAACCAATGCGCTTAAGAAATCGGTGATGTCCAGAGCCATTGCATTCTGGGATGTGCTCCCCTCACTAACAAGAAATAAATGTGATTTCAAAAGGAAACTTAAGGCAGCGATAATCTGAAAGGACATTATAGTAGATTAGGTTATTACAGGGTTCGTACGGTCGTGGAAAACCTGGAAAAGTCATGGAATTTTAAAATAGTCATTTCCAGGCCTGGAAAAGTCATGGAAAAAAGTTAAATCATGAAAGTTTTGGAAAAGTCATGGAAATGTTGTTATAATCACATGTTCATTTACGCCGAGTTTGAAATAATGAATATGTTTTTTAAAGAAAGACTCAAAATATAAGCCGGCGTACGCTCTCATACTGGCGTCGCAATTTTCTTTTTTTTTCCGCGTTGCAAGTGAACGCACCGTAACTGGAAAGTTCGATGGCCATAGCTCGGGAAGCAAATGTTTATTCTATAAATAAAATATTGTCTGTTATTCATTTGTTTTCATTAAAATTATACTGTATGCTTTTGGAATTCACATTGTTTAAATACTAAATGTTCTCACTGTTTCATGTATAAACCGAGATTTCAGTTTGGTCATGGAAATTTGGTTTAAAGTCATGGAAAAGTCCTGGAAAAGTCCTGGAAATCCATCGGTCAACATGTGTAAGAACCCTGATTTAATGTAAATGTTGTTTTCTAAGTCCAAGTGTTTTGGTGATAATTGATCATGCTGTAATGCATTTTATGTTTTTGTATTGTAATGTTTTTTGCCCGGACCCCAGGAAGAATAGTCTCCACTCCGGTGTAGACTAACGGGGATCCTTAATGAACTAAACTAAACTCGGGGCCAGGTCGGCTCATTTGGAGCGTCTGGACTAGATTTGGATCGGCGGCCCATTAATCAGAGTTAAACCCGGGTCAGGGCGGTCTGTCTGGCAGCCCCCCCCCCCCTCTGACCTTCACCTCCAGCAGGCTTAATGCACGCTGTCATTTATCTCTTCGTGTCCTCTCTCTCTCTCTCTCTCCCTCCTCAGGCCCGGAGCCGGTGCTGCTGTTCGCCAACCGCATCGACATCCGCCAGGTGCTGCCGCACCGCTCCGAGTACACGCTGCTGCTCAACAACCTGGAGAACGCCATCGCGCTGGACTTCCACCACAGCCGCGAGCTGGTGTTCTGGTCCGACGTCACGCTGGACCGCATCATGAAGGCCAACCTCAACGGCTCCAACGTGGAGGAGGTGGTCTCCACCGGCCTGGAGAGCCCAGGTGTGTGTGTGTGTGTGTGTGTGGGGGCGGCCAATGGGGTGTGCCGGTTTAGATGTAGGGCAACAGGCCCCTCCCTCTCTTTCCCTGTGCCCTTTTTTAAAAGGGTTCAACATTGTCGTAAATGTATTGATCGTGTGTGTGTGTGTGTGTGTGAGAGTGTGTGTGGGTGTGTGTGTGTGTGTGAAGCTGAGGTCTTTGTTAGCTTAGCTTAGCATAGCATGAAGCTTGGAAGAAGAGGATAGCGGCTACCTCAGTCCAAGATGTAACATAACTACAGACACCCCTAAAGCTCTTATACATAAATAAATAACATATGTTTTAAACAAATCAGTTTATAGACATGAGATAATGATACAATTGGTTCATTCAGACACATTGAACCTGTTTTTCTCTCCCCTTGTCCTGTTAGGCGGCCTGGCTATAGACTGGATCCACGACAAGTTGTACTGGACGGACTCCGGGACGTCCCGCATCGAGGTGGCCAACCTGGACGGGACGCACCGCAAAGTGCTGCTGTGGCAGAACATGGAGAAGCCCCGAGCCATCGCACTGCACCCCATAGAGGGGTAGGAGTCACACACACACACACACAGGCTATCATTCAATACAGATGGTATATATATATATGTATATATATCCCCCCTGGATGTGTCCCAGTTGTAGTTTAGCAGCAGCAGGATTACAGTGTGGCGGTGCCCACAGGCGGCCATCTGTGTGGAACAAGTATTTAGTGAAAGGGGGCAGCAGCTAAGTGTGTTTTCATCCCCGACTTCACATTTAGCTTTCGGTGAAGCCCCTGAGAAAACTGCGTCAGCTTATTCAGGTAGCTCATTTGCATAGGATAATTGAAAACATTTTTTTTTTAATAACCCCTTCACTCGGAACAGATGTTGAGGACAGAGGACAAGTTTCTATTTATTTATAATAATATATATATATATATATATATATATATAATAATATATGTAATCATATTTGTATTTATTTGTATAATAATTAATAATATTTATCTTTATTTCTATAATAATTAATAATATTTCTATAATAATTAATAATATTCTATAATAATTAATTATATTTATCTTTATTTCTATAATAATTAATTATATTTCTATAATAATTAATAATATTTCTATAATAATTAATTATATGTATATATATATGTCTATAATAATTAATAATATTTCTATAATAAGTAATACTTTTCTATAATAATTAATTATATTTATTTATATAATATTAATTTATATATTGATATTTATATTTATAATAAATATTTATATTTATTCATAATAACGAGACATCTGCTGCGTCTTGAATCCCTCTACGAGTGGACTAACCCGGGCCGTCCCACTCCCCCCCCCCCCCCCAGTAAGATCTACTGGACCGACTGGGGCAACACGCCTCGCATCGAGTACTCCAACATGGACGGCTCCAACCGGCGGGTCATCGCCGACACACACCTGTTCTGGCCCAACGGCCTCACCATCGACTACGCCGGCCACCGCATGTACTGGGTGGACGCCAAGCACCACGTCATCGAGAGGGCGGACCTGGACGGACGCAACCGCAAGGCCGTCATCAGCCAAGGTAGGCGCCCGGCGGCATGGGCCTCTTGGGGGGGGGGGGGGGGTCAATAAGCAGATCTATAATTGACCAATCGTGACCGATCGTGTACGTCTGGTACTTTGATGCTTCTCATCGACGGCCTTGAGGGAGCTGGAGAGGTCAGGAGGTCAGATTCTCTTGACAGGGTTCGTACGGTCATGGAAAACCTGGAAAAGTCATGGAATTTTAAAACGGTCATTTCCAGGCCTGGAAAAGTCATGGAAAAAACTTAAATCACAAAAGTTTTGGAAAAGTCATGGAAATTTGTTATGGTCGCATGTTCATTCACGCCGAGTTTGAAATAATTAATGTGTTCTTTTAAAGAAAAAACGCTCAAAATATGTTCTACATGTTTCAGTATACAGAGATTTCAGTTTGGTTATGGACATTTGGTTTAAAGTCATGGAAAAGTCATGGAAATCCATCGGTCAACATGTGTAAGAACCCTGTCTTTAGTTGCCACACTCTCTCTCTCACACACACACACACACACACACACACACACATTATATATACTGTATCTAGGATGCTGCATGCTGACGCCACTTCATTATACCCCGTGGAGATAATCAATGCCATATTTCTATTAAAGAGCATACACATGTGCCAACCACTGAAATCCATACACACACACACACACACACACACACACACACACACACACACACACACACATACACGCACACACACACACATCATAAAAGAAGCGTAAAGCTGTGCCCGGCGTTGGGATCTATTTAAAGGACCCTCCACACTTTGATTCTGGGTGAAAGGGGAGAGCGACAGGGCAAATGTTTGTTGAGGGTGTGTGCGTGTGTGCGTGTGTACGTGTGTGTGTGTGTGTGTGTGTGTGTGTGTGCGTGTGTGTCGGCCATCGGCGCTGTGAGCTCTCCTTAATGATGTGTGCTCTCAGGATAAAACGCTGTAATTGGCCCTGTCCTTCCTCCACAGCCTCTGTTTGCTCAGACAACACCCGGACAAATAGTGTGTGTGCGTGTGCGTGTGTGTGTGTGTGTGTGTGTGTGTGCGTTGCATTCTGAGCCACTATGCCCTGGAATGTTAACGAGTGTCTATCTCCTTTCACCTCCAGTGCTCTGTGTGCTTGCTGGCTGCGTGCCAGCTCCTCTGTCATTGGAGACGGGCAGCGGGCGGGTGTGTGTGGGGGCCGTGCACCTGTGCAGGTGGTGTGTGTGTGGAGGGGGGGGGGGGGACAGGAAGAGAAGGGGCTGTGTGTGTGTGTGTGTGTGTGGACCTGGTCATAGAGAACATCTGCCTGAGGACACAATGGCTTTGTTTACACTCGCTTTTTATCCACACATCTCGAGGAGGCCTCTTTGCGGTCCGTTCTGTAAATGTGACGCCGCTGCAGGACGGGTGCAAACGAAAAATATATAAAAAGAATATATAAAAAGAGGACGCCTCCTTTTTCGCCCAGCCAGACGTCCACACATATATACCTGAACACACACACACACACACACACACATCTGGAACATCTGTGTGTAGACGCACCTGCCCAGAGCGTCAGAGATCGATACACACCCGTCGTGTTGTATGTTCACGTACATGAACCGTGTCCCCCCCCCCCCCCCCCCCATGAAGCCGAGCGGCGCCGCCGATGACCTGCGTGACGGATCCAGACGAGGCGTGAAAAAGTACTGGGGTAGGTTAAAGGGGACATCGCATGCGAAGGTTGGTGGGACGTTTGATGCCCTGTCGCCCTGCAGCTGCTCCTCCAGCTGTCCCGGAAAACAGGAGCAGGATGGGGGGAGGGGGGAGGGAGGGAGGGAGGGAGGGAGGGGGGGCGACCGTATCAGAATCAGGCGCCTCGGAGATGTCGATTGGCGCGGAGAGAGAGGAGGGGAAGAGGGTGTACTGTTGTCTCACCCTCATGTTGGGATAAGATCAGAGGACACACACACAGCCTGGATCACCACACACACACACACACTCACACACTCACACACTCACACACTCACACACACCTGTCTGAGGAGCAGGCGGCGAGGGGGAGTGTACAACCTTGAATCTTCTTCTTTAACTTGCAGGAAACTTCTGGTGTTTTTTGAGCCGACGGTTCCTGATGATTTTAAACTAAAGAAAGGTTTATTATACATTTAACTACTAACCCTAAATAAAGGGTTTTATAGATTAAAGTGCATTTCTTACAGTAAGATATTGAATCACTCTTGTGTTGAGATTATTCTGCAAACTCAAGGACGTGTTGCACGAGCACAAAGTGGGAAATCTACATTTTCCGAGCGTGTATCCCGTAATAGCATCTTAGGTAAAGTGTTCTTTATTCTTTATTTTTTCCAATGTTTTAATTGAAAGTAGAGTTTAGTGTACAGATGTCTTTCAGACAATGGACATGACACGTGCAGACTTTTACATTTTCACCTCCTCCGTCTCTTCACCTCCTCCGTGTCTTCACCTCCTCCGTGTCTCTTCACCTCCTCCGTGTCTCTTCACCTCCTCCTCCGTGTCTTCACCTCCTCCCTCTCTTCACCTCCTCCTGTGTCTCTTCACCTCCTCCGTGTCTTCACCTCCTCCGTCTCTTCACCTCCTCCGTGTCTCTTCACCTCCTCCGTGTCTCTTCACCTCCTCCTCTGTCTCTTCACCTCCTCCCTCTCTTCACCTCCTGTGTCTCTTCACCTCCTCCGTGTCTTCACCTCCTCCTCTGTCTCTTCACCTCCTCCCTCTCTTCACCTCCTCCTCTGTCTCTTCACCTCCTCCCTCTCTTCACCTCCTCCTCCCTCTCTTCACCTCCTCCTGTGTCTCTTCACCTCCTGTGTCTCTTCACCTCCTCCGTGTCTTCACCTCCTCCGTGTCTCTTCACCTCCTCCGTGACTTCACCTCCTCCGTCTCTTCACCTCCTCCGTGACTTCACCTCCTCCGTGACTTCACCTCCTCCGTCTCTTCACCTCCTCCTCTGTCTCTTCACCTCCTCCGTGTCTCTTCACCTCCTCCTCTGTCTCTTCACCTCCTCCTCCGTGTCTCTTCACCTCCTCCTCCGTGTCTCTTCACCTCCTCCTCTGTCTCTTCACCTCCTCCTCCGTGTCTCTTCACCTCCTCCTCCGTGACTTCACCTCCTCCGTGACTTCACCTCCTCCGTCTCTTCACCTCCTCCTCTGTCTCTTCACCTCCTCCGTGTCTCTTCACCTCCTCCTCTGTCTCTTCACCTCCTCCTCCGTGTCTCTTCACCTCCTCCTCCGTGTCTCTTCACCTCCTCCTCTGTCTCTTCACCTCCTCCTCCGTGTCTCTTCACCTCCTCCTCCGTGTCTTCACCTCCTCCGTGTCTCTTCACCTCCTCCTCCGTGTCTTCACCTCCTCCTCTGTCTCTTCACCTCCTCCGTGTCTTCGCCGTCTCAAACCAAAACGAATCCCTCCGGCGCTCCGAGGGTTCTTGGGGAAACCTTCCGGAGGTCAACGGGGGTCAAATTCCTTCTTCCAGAGAGGCACTAAAAAACAACAAGTTGTTGCTCATAAAACACATCAAGAGATTTAATGTATAAACACACACACACACACACACACACACACACACACACACACACACACACACACACATAATCCTCGTGGCTCGTTATTACTCGGCTCTCTCTCCGTTTTGGCCGTTTTTTTTTTTGAACCACCTGACATTTACATCGTCATTAAATGAGCAGCGCAGATTTTTTTTTTTTTTAAAGGGCCGGCGCCTCCACCTCCTGCACCACCACAGGACGGGGATTAAGGCGGGGGGAGAAGGCGGATGTTCATTTAGGGTGTGTGGGGGGGGGGGGGGGGGGGTACCCTCAGCAGATGTTCCATGTGTGCGCCCAGTCCTGATCTCCTGCGTTTACTTCCCGTCCTTTGATGACGGCTCGCGCGGTAAAACACGTCCATGACATCCTCCTGGATTACAATATGAAAACAAAAGAGTTTTAAGACAAAAACATTTAAGTAAATGTTTAATACTCCTCATGAGCACCTGGACCTTCATCAGAATCTAAATGATCAAACCATGAAGGGGGGAGGAGGAGGACATATTTCTGTCCTTTAAGATAAAAAAATTGGCCCATTAGAAATGATTCAAATCCACAAAGTAAATCATATTAACGTGGCGGCTGAGGAGAGAGACTGAGAGGCGGAGCTTAGCGGGGACGCCGTGACATCATCAGTGTGTCCACACGACGCCCACAGGGTGGTTCTCTTTGGATAGGAGGTGTCAAACGTGTTCTCAATCCCTCTCTCTCTCCCTCCCTCTCCCCCTCTCTCTCTCTCCCTATCTCTCTCTCTCCCTATCTCTCTCTCTCCCTCTCCTCTCTTCCTCCCTCTCTCCCCCTCTCTCTCTCCCTCTCTCCCCCTCTCTCTCCCTCTCTCTCTCCCTCCCTCTCTCCCTCCCTCTCTCTCTCTCCCCCCTCTCTCTCCCTCTCTCTCTCCCTC
This sequence comes from Liparis tanakae, assembly GCA_036178185.1. Taxonomy (NCBI): domain Eukaryota; kingdom Metazoa; phylum Chordata; class Actinopteri; order Perciformes; family Liparidae; genus Liparis; species Liparis tanakae. The sequence goes on along the minus strand of CM070104.1, from coordinate 26,086,143 downwards.
TCCCTCTCTCTTCCTCTCCCTCTCTCTCTCTCTCCTCTCCTCTCTCTCTCTCTCTCCCTCCCTCTCTCCCTCTCCCTCTCTCTCTCTCTCCCTCTCCCTCCTCTCTTCCTCTCTCCTCTCTCTCTCTCCCTCCCCTCTCTCCCCCTCTCTCTTCCCTCCTCTCTCTCTCCCTCTCTTTCCCCCTCTCTTTCTCCCTCTCCCCCTCTCTTCCTCCCTCTCCCTCTCTCTCCCCTCCCCTCTCTCTCCCTCCCCTCTCTCTCTCCCTCTCTCTCTCCCTCTCTCTCTCTCTCTCTCTCTCTCTCTCTCCCTCTCTCTCACTCCCTCTCTCTCTCCCTCTCTCTCTCTCCCTCCCCTCTCCCTCTCCCCCCCTCTCTCTCTAGGCCTGCCCCACCCGTTTGCCATCACGGTGTTTGAGGACAGCCTCTACTGGACCGACTGGCACACCAAGAGCATCAACAGCGCCAACAAGTTCACGGGCAAGAACCAGGAGATCATCCGCAACAAGCTGCACTTCCCCATGGACATCCACACGCTGCACCCGCAGCGGCAGCCCGCAGGTCGGCTCTGAAACTCTGCCGTCCCATTGTATCTTTGGGAATAGTCACTTTACTCGTTACTCTACCAACGTCTGGCATCTTGGGGAATGTTCTTTTTTTTTAAAATATATATTTTTGCCTGCTGAGTTGCCGAGATCCAAGATGAGACGATCCAGAGAGCACAGCAGGGGCGTTTGTAGGATTCAAAGAAAGGGGGGGCTGAGCCCCAAGGGGAGGGGCATGTTTGTTGTCCCGCATATTATTTTTTTTTGGGGGGGGGGGGGGTATCCATTTTTTTCCCCGGAAGTTCATAGATTGGTTTAATCTGAAACTGATTTTGCTTCACTCGGCATCTGAGATGGTCAAAGTCAAAGTCAGTTTTATTTGTCAATTTCCTACGTGCAAACATACAGAAGATTGAAATTGCGTTTCTCTTCTGTCCAACATAAAGTGATTTGTGCAACATAAAGTGATAAAGTGATTTGTGCAACATATAGACAACATAGAGTGCATGAACAATATAAAGTGCAACATAGTAAAAGAACATGTTAACATACAGACAACATAAATTGGACGAGCAACACATGACACAAGAGACCGAATTTAAGAGTTTAAGCGATATTTTATCCTCATTTCACAATCACTGAGAGAAAGATGTAAAATATACCTTTCAATGGGAACACATGTTATAATAATATATACTAATGCAAAGAAAAGACCGTCTCCTGTGAGATGTCGATTTAGTTATTTCTCGTATCTCACAGGAGACGGTTTAATTAGCTGAACCCCCTAGAAATCGGCCCAACGACGCCCCTGGAACTATAGGAAGATATCACAAAGTTACTTGTATCTTCATTTTATTATGAACAAATTTAAAATATGGAGAGTTTTGTAAAGCGTTTCTCTCTCTCTTCCCCCCCCCCCCCTCCCCCCCCCCCTGCAGGCGGCAGGAACCGCTGCGGCGCCAACAACGGCGGCTGCAGCCACCTGTGTCTCCCTAGCAACACGACGCACACCTGCGCCTGCCCCACCGGCTTCAAGAAGGTGGACCACTCCACCTGCGCCGACGGTGAGCCCCTCCACACCCCGACAGTCTGCTTATTACCGCGTCTGCTTATTACCGCGTCGTAAATCCACGCGATTTTATTCACGTCTTTTATTTATCGAAACCGTAAATGCCAAAGAGCGTCATTCAAGCCGGTGAACATCTGGCAATTTAAGATTTAAATATTATAATTTGTCTGTGTCGTTTTTTTTTTAATGATTATAACGAGACGTTAGTGTTCTGCTCTCTGCCAGAGGGGCATAAATAAAAAAAGTTTAAAATCCTCAGCGGCGGTGAAATAGATGGTCGTACTGCTTTAAGAGTCAGAAAGTCGCCGTTAAAGGTCGCACCGCGAGGATAACGAGATATGTCAGATCTGTCAACTGAAAGTCTTTATCGGACTCTTTTCTTTACGTAGTTTTTTGAGACGTTTACGCTACTTGCTAAGAATCGGTCCGATTGGTTGTCTGTGCTGTTGTTCTGTTTCACTGTTGACCCCCCCCACTGTTAAACCTAGAACACTGACAGAAGACCTTTGGTCTTTAATCAGGTCTTGACAAGTTCCTGCTTTTTGCCCGAAGGACGGACATCCGACGAGTCAGCTTCGACACCGAGGACATGTCCGACGACGTCATCCCTCTGGCCGACGTGCGCAACGCCGTGGCGCTGGACTGGGACGCCAACGACGGCTTCATCTACTGGACCGACGTCACCACCGACTCCATCAACAGGGCGCTGTGGAACGGCACCAAGCAGGAGGTCAGTGAGCCCGTCTTAAGTTTACGCAATACTGCCCCCTGCTGGTGTGGAAGTGCAACAGCGTCTTTAAATCTCGCCTCGTCCCCGTCTCTCCAGGTGGTGGTCGACACCAGTCTGGAAAGCCCGGCCGGTCTGGCGATCGACTGGCTGACGACCAAGCTCTACTGGACCGACGCCGGTAAGCGGACCGCTTTCCTTGAGTGGCCATCTCTGGCAGCACGCCGCCGTATACATTGGCATATTTTTATTTATAAACAGGGTTCGTACGGTCATGGAAAACCTGGAAAAGTCATGGAATTTTAAAATGGTCATTTCCAGGCCTGGAAAAGTCATGGAGAAAACTCAAATCATAAAAGTTTTGGAAAAGTCATGGAAATGTGTTATAATCACATGTTCATTTACTCCAAGTTTGAAATAATGAATATGTTTTTTAAAGAAAAATGCTCAAAATACGTAAAATGTTCTTAATGTTTCATGTGTTTACCGAGATTTCAGTTTGGTCATGGAAATTTGGTTTAAAGTCATGGAAAAGTCCTGGAAATCCACTGATCAAAATGTGTAAGAACCCTGTAATTACTACACCTGTGCCGATGTATACCTGGTAAATTAAGATACTGTCCAAAAAGGAAAAATACAAAATTATAAAATAAATAAAATACATGTTTGCTTCCAGGTAGATAAAAGCATGTCAGCCCTTTTTTGTATTGTGACTGGAGTCTTTGATGTTTGTCACAAAAGTTTGGGAAAAGTCATGGAAATTTGTTATAATCACGTGTTCATTTACGCCGAGTTTGAAATAATTTTTTTTTTTTAAAGAAAGACGCTCAAAATATAAACCGGCGTACGCTCTCGATACGCAACATGTTCTAAATTGTTCATGTTTTTACCGAGATTTCAGTTCGGTCATGGAAATTTGGTTTAAAGTCCTGGAAAAGTCCTGGAAATCCATCGGTCAAAATGTGTAAGAACCCTGAATAAAGGCTAATAAAAAAAAAATCGACTCCACAAAAACGGTCGCGTACGACGTCGCATTCCCGCCGCGGCGTTCCTGTAAACGACCCGTCTGGTTTCCTCAGGCACGGATCGCATCGAGGTCTCGAACGCCGACGGCAGCATGCGCACCGTCCTGATCTGGGAGAACCTGGACCGGCCCAGGGACATCGTGGTGGACCCGATCGGAGGGTGAGCCGACGGGAGCCGGTTCGAACGCGGCGCGCCCCTGAACGCCTCACGCCTGGTCTGACCGGCGTCCTCCTGTCTCTGATGTAGTTTCATGTACTGGACCGACTGGGGCGCCAACCCCAAGATCGAGCGCGCCGGAATGGACGCCTCCGGCCGCGTGGTCATCATCGCGTCCAACCTGACGTGGCCCAACGGGCTCGCCATCGACTACGAGACCAAGCGCCTGTACTGGGCCGACGCCGGCATGAAGACCATCGAATTCGGCAACTTCGACGGTTCCGACCGGCAGGTGAGCGGCTGTTTTGATCGCCGCGATGATTTACGCGACTAATGTCGTACTTTTTGAGTATTTTCTCATCTTTTTCTGCCTCCCGCTGCTGCCAGGTTCTGATTGGCAGCCAGCTGCCGCACCCCTTCGGCCTCACCGTGCACGAGGACAAGCTGTACTGGACCGACTGGCAGTCCAAGAGCATCCAGAGCGCCGACAAGCTCACCGGCTTGGACCGGCGCACGCTCGCCGAGAACCTGGAGAACCTCATGGACATCCACATGTTCCACCGGCACCGAGACACAGGTGTGTGTGCGGCCCGTAATGCCTCGTCAACATGCGTATAATGCGTTATTATCTGCTTATAGCACTTTATACATCTAGTTAGAGGCCCTCATAATGCTTTACGACCATAATTATAAAGCATTATGAAGCATTTTGTTATGACTTATAGGGCAAAGTATCATAATACTTGGTAAATGCTCCTTTAAGTTGAACTATTATATAATGAAATCTATGTAGGATCACTTAGAGAGACTTATATTCACATTAAATGCACTAAATATAGATTTGAATACTATGGGAATACTATGAACACTATACTATGAGATTAGTACACTATGATCCTCACATTGATATTATAATATATATATATATATATATATATATATATATATATATATATATATATATATATATATATATATAATACTTGAACTTATATATATATATATATATATATATATATATATATATATATAATACTTGAACTTATATATATATATAATACTTGATCTTATATATATATATATATATATCCTATAAAATGCTTCATTATGTGTTATGATTGTTTTTATGAAGTAAGAGCCCGACAGCCCGTTTTAAAATGTCCAAATGGGGGAATGTGTCGGTCCACTTGACGGGTCCTGTTGGACTTGTGTGGTCTCTTGTTACAAAGAAGAAGAAGAAGAAAAGAAACATTCTACCCTTTTCCGATTCTTGCCGCCTTCCCTCCGAGCTCAGATCCCGTGCGTCTGCCGACGCCGAGGGGATTACAGGTAAACCGAACCGAGGGGCGCCCGGAGCCTCGGGGGGGGGGGGGTCTCATTCCAGAGTGAGAACCTCCCTGATCTCCCTGACGTGCGGGGGCTTTCCCCACGTTCTCCCCCGAAGGGAAACTGCGTGTTTCCGCACCGCCTCCCCCTCTTTTCGCCTCTCGGCCCAGAAAGCGGGCCGACGGTTGAGCCGCGTTGCTTTTGTGCGCCTCCCCCCCTGCAGTGAGCAACCCGTGTGCGGAGAGCAACGGCGGCTGCAGCCACCTCTGCCTCCTGGCGCCGGCCCCCAAAGCCTCCAGCTGCGCCTGTCCCACCGGCATCAACCTGCAGGAGGACGGAAAGACCTGCACGCCCGGTACCACGAGAACACACGTGCACATCATCCACATACACATACAGGCAAAGGAACACCGCCACTTTGACCTGTCGACCTCCAGTATCGTTCTGTAAATCTTAAAATAACAGCAGTGACAAAATCCTTGGGACATTTATTTTACATGCCTTAAAATAATAGGAGAGGAAACTGAGTTTAAAGGGTTAAATACATGTTTGCTCTCTCCCAAAAAAGGTTCTATATTATTTCATTTGAAAGACTGGATGGTATATATTAATTACAGGGTTCGTACGGTCATGGAAAACCTGGAAAAGTCATGGAATTTTAAAATGGTCATTTCCAGGCCTGGAGAAGTCATGGAAAAAACTCAAATCATAAAAGTTTTGGAAAAGTCATGGAAATGTGTTATGATCACATGTTCATTTACTCCAAGTTTGAAATAATGAATATGTTTTTTAAAGAAAAACGCTCAAAATATGAGCCGCCGTACGCTCTCAATACGTAAAATGTTCTTAATGTTTCATGTGTTTACCGAGATTTCAGTTTGGTCATGGAAATTTCATGGAAAAGTCCTGGAAATCCATCGGTCAAAATGTGTAAGAACCCTGTAATTACTACACCTGTGCCGATGTATACCTGGTAAATTAAAATACTGTCCAAAAAGGAAAAATACAAAATTATAAAATAAATAAAATACATGTTTGCTTCCAGGTAGATAAAAGCATGTCAGCCCTTTTTTGTATTGTGACTGGAGTCTTTGATGTTTGTGTTTTTGATGTTTTGTGTGTGTGTGTGTGTGTGTGTGTGTGTGTGTGTGTGTGTGTGTGCAGGGATGAGCAGCTTCCTCATCTTCGCTCGGAGGACGGACATCCGTATGGTTTCTCTGGACATCCCCTACTTCGCCGATGTGGTTCTGGCCGTCAACGGCTCCATGAAGAACACCATCGCCATCGGGGTCGACCCCAAAGAAGGTGTGTGTCTTCTCTCGAGTTTTAGAACGCCTTTTTCTTATTTAATTGTTTCATTAAATGGAGTCCCTACGTGTGTCTGTGGCGCCTCCTGCAGGTAAAGTGTATTGGTCCGACAGCACGCTGAAGAAAATCAGCAGATCCGACATCGACGGAAAGGCGCAGGAGGAGATCGTCTCTACAGGTGAGGACGGATCTGATGCTCGACGCCGCTCAGCTCTGCCCTGTCCGGGCGCCACGACTCCATCACCTCCACCTCTCTCTCTCTCTCTCTCTCTCTCTCAGGGCTGGTGACGACGGACGGCCTGGCGGTGGATGCCGTCGGCAGGAAGATCTACTGGACGGACACGGGCACCAACCGCATCGAGGTGGCCAACCTGGACGGCTCCATGAGGAAAGTTCTGGTCTGGCAGAACCTGGACAGCCCTCGGGCGATCGCCCTCTACAACGAGAAGGGGTGAGAGCGGCTTCAAGAAAATACGACGAAACTACACAAACGTTTAAAAGTTTGGGGTCACTTAGAAAAAAGGAAAAAAGCACTGTTTTTTTCCAATGAAAATGACATTAAATCAGAAATCAGAAATACTCTTTCTACATATTAATGTGTAAATGACTATTCTCTGTTTTTTAATGAAGTCTCTACAGAGGTGTATAGAGGCCCGTCTCCATGTTCTAGTGGTACTTTGTGTTATCGCCTTAGAAGACGAGCAGAGGGGTAGAACCCCCTTGAAACTCTTTATAAAAAAAAAAATATTATTTTTTTATTTAGCATTTTCCACAAACAGATTATTCCTTGACATTGAAACCCTTTTTATGTGAGCGCAGCTGAAAACAGTTATGCTGATGAGAGAAGCTCTAAAACTGGCCTTCCTTTGAGCCACAAGTCTGAAGAACAACATAAATATTTACAATGAAAATCATTATTTCTAACCTTGTCAATGTCTTGACTTTATTTTTGTATTAATCTTGTATTCATTTAGTAAATAAAAGTGAGTTTTCATGGAAAACACAAAATGTGACCCCAGACTTTTGAACGTTGGTGTAGATTCTCGCGCCCTCTGACCCCCCCCTGTGTGTTAATCCTTTCCCCAGCTACATGTACTGGTCGGACTGGGGGGAGCACGCCAAGCTGGAGCGCTCGGCGATGGACGGGTCGGACCGCGTGGTCCTCATCAGCAACAACCTGGGCTGGCCCAACGGCCTCGCCATCGACACGGCCGGGGCGCAGCTGCTGTGGGCCGACGCCCACACCGAGGTCAGCGGACGAGAACGGGCGAAGTCGCGTAAAGGTCAAGCGGCCGACGGCGTCCCGGCGGTAATCCCTCCCTCTCCTCTCCTCTCCTCTCCTCTCTCTCCTCTCTCGCTCTTCCAGCGCATCGAGGCGGCCGACCTGAACGGGCAGAACCGCCACACCCTGGTGACGCCGGTGCAGCACCCGTACGGCCTGACGCTGCTGGGCGCCCACATCTACTGGACCGACTGGCAGAGCCGCAGCATCCAGCGGGCCGACAAGAGCTCCGGCACCAACACCATCACGGTGCGGGCCAACCTGCCGGGCCTGATGGACATCCAGGCCGTGGACCGGGAGAGGCCGCTGGGTGAGTCTGATCAATTATTAATAGGCTGATATTTACATACCCTGCAGACTGGTCACCTTTCGGCGAAATGTATGCGTGTCTGAGATTGGAGTGAGACAGGGAGAACATGCGATGTGGGGATTTTCACAATAAAACATCTTTGATGGGACAGAATCATGGAACAGAATCATGGAACAGACTTATATAACAGGCTCAAAGATTAGCAGAGCACACAAGTAAAAAAAAAAAAGGAAGTTGGTTCATGAGTGACTTTAACCACATATATATGTTGTATATATACATATATATTTTATTTTATTTTGTATTTTATATTTCACTTTGCATACTATACTTTATGCACAGTCACTTTCTTTCTTATCTATAATAATAATCTATATTTTATTGTGTTTAGTTTATTGGTGCTACTATGTCAACCAATATCCCCTTGGGGATTAATAAAGTATATTTCTATATATAATGATAATGTATATTTGTTATTATTTATTAGGGCCCGATCACTGAATTATTCAGAGGACCTTTTTTTCTTCCAATGTTTTATTATTTAGATCAAAAGGCCGTAGTTATAAAAGCTTTGAGGCGTCATCAAACAACGTGGATGTGGAGTGGAGACAAAAAAAAATCATTAGCCCCCTCATTCACACATAACTGTGTGATTGCTACTGTTAAATAAATGAAATAGCTCCTTCCATCTACAGGGTTCGTACGGTCATGGAAAACCTGGAAAAGTCCTGGAATTTTAAAATGGTCATTTCCAGGCCTGGAAAAGTCATGGAAAAAACTTAAATCATAAAAGTTTTGGAAAAGTCATGGAAATGTGTTATAATCACGTGTTCATTTACACAGATTTTGAAATAATTAATATGTTTTTTAAAGAAACTAAATGTACTACACTAAATGTTCTAAATGTTTCATGTTTTTACCGAGATTTCAGTTTGGTCATGGACATTTGGGTTAAAGTCATGGAAAAGTCCTGAAAAAGTCATTGAAAAGTCATGGAAATCTATTGGTCAACATGTGTAAGAACCCTGCATCTATTTATGCTGTTATTTCATTAATTTCCACCTCCATGTCGATATTTCATGACCTGTATTTTGTTTGTTTTCAGCTTCACAGCTGATCAAACATCCCTCTCTCCATCTCTATTTTTGGGATCTTTACTCCCAAATAGAGCTGATTGTGTCATGAGGGTTAGAGTTGACGGTTAATTATTTCTTTCTTTCTTATATTTATATTTTATTCTCGTGTGTTTTAGTTCATTGGTGCTACTGTGTCGACAAATTTCCCCTCGGGGATTAATAAAGTATATTCTTCTTCTTCTTCTTCTTTTAATTGCACGTCGCCATGAAACGGGAAGACGAAGCCGCTTTATTTTCATTTTTTACCTCCTGTTCGTGACCCGTGACTCTGTCTCCGCCTCCCAGGTTTCGACCGCTGCGGCCGGAGGAACGGCGGCTGCAGCCACCTCTGCCTGCCGCGCCCCAACGCCACGTCCTGCGCCTGTCCCACCGGCGTCCTGCTCAAGGGCGACGGCAGGTCGTGCGACGACTCGCCCGAGTCCTACCTGCTCTTCTCCAACCGGGTCAGCGTGCGGCGCATCTCCCTGGACACGGACGACCACACCGACGTGCACGTGCACGTGCCCGAGCTGCACAACGTCATCTCGCTGGACTACGACAGCGTGGACGCCAAGCTGTACTACACCGACGTCACGCTGGACGTCATCAGGTGGCTTTTTTATTTATTTAAAGCCCCACTATGTAGTGTTTCCCTTGTAGCGCCCCCTTCAGGTACTTAACGTGTACTTCAGTGTGGTAAATACCCAGTTACCATAGATCAGGTGTGGTGAACCTCTGGCTCTGAGCCATATATGGCTCTTTTGAGTTTGAGTTAAAAAATAATCTCCTTCGCCCCCTGTAACTTTCTCTCTCCTCCAGATGACAGCAGCAGTAATGTCAGGTCCCTTTCTTAAAGACGTCTTTGTTCTTTCTTTTTTTATATATATATATATTTTTTTTTATTTTAAGGCAAGTACACAAAGAGATGTGATACATTTAGCTTTTTTCTTTTTCAACCAACAGCCTCTTAATTGAGGATAAACTAAACTAAAACTAAAATAAAACAAAAATAAACTAAATATAATGAAAAAAAAAAAAATATATATATATATATATAGTAAATGAACAGTTATATAAAATCAACGATACACGATACACAATAGCTGCTCTTTGTTCTTTTATTAAACTAAAGCTCTGTTATTGGTCGTCTCCACAGCAGCATGTCTCTCTGTCTCTACGTCGCGTAGCGGAGACAATAAAAAGTCCCCTGTGAGGTGGACTGGACTATGTGACGCTGGTCATCATGACAGAAAGCAGGTCCAAGTACATCCGGGTTCCACCGGCTACAAAATCTTAAACCGTTTAACACCTGAAGGGGGCGCTACAAGGGAAACGCTACACAGCGGGGCTTTAGATGCGGTCCGTCTGGATCCTCGGCGTGCGCGGGCCGCGCGGCGTCCTCACTCTGCCGCGTCTCCTCAGGCGCTCCAACCTGGACGGCAGCGGCATGGAGACGGTGATCAGCCAGGGCCTGAAGACCACGGACGGGCTGGCCGTGGACTGGGTGGCCCGCAACATGTACTGGACCGACACGGGGCGCAACACCATCGAGGTGGCCCGGCTGGACGGGAGCAGCCGCAAAGTGCTGGTCAACAACAGCCTGGACGAACCCCGAGCCATCGCCGTGTTCCCCAGCAAAGGGTAGGCGCCGCGCACCGACCGGGCTCCGCCCCCTTTTTACCTTACGGTTGTGTTTTGATCGCCGTGTATTTATTTATTTGTACGCGTGTCACTCGCACAAGTCAAAAAGTGGTAACCCTCCTGTTACCTTTGGGGTCAATGTGACCCCATGTTTCATGACTTTTCCTAATTTATTGGGGGAAATTGGAAAAACCTTAAATTCACAGGGCATGTTTTCAATTTCCCGTAAACAACTTATACATTTGTAAATTTGACCCCAGGCTGTTGTTCACGGTGTGAAAGAAATATCAACTTTTTTTATTTATTTAAAGGGGTATTTAGATAGTCAACAAACAAATATAAAGTGACACTCTCACTACTATGTTAGTACATTTGAAGGTAACAGGAGGGTTAAACCGAATCGCATTACAATTTGGTGGGATGATTGGTAATTATCCGGGGACCATTTGATTAGATTTTGGGATTGATCGGGTCAAAGGTCAAGGTCATGAAAAGGTCAACATCTTCTTTTTACCCTAGCACGGTAAATTTACATCCAATTGTCATGCAACTAATGCCAAAAATTCATAATTCAATGCCAAATCTTGTGATATGTGAAGCTATGCGCTCTACCTAGTGCCCCTTCTAGTTTATTTATTTATTTGTATGCGTGTTATTCGCATAATTCTAAAAGTATTAAACTGAATCGCATGAAATTGTGTGGGATGATTGGTTATTATCCGGGGACCATTTGATTAGATTTTGGGAGCGATCGGGTCAAAGGTCAAGGTCATGAAAAGGTCAAAATCCTTCTTTTTACCATCAATTTCTATCCAATTGGCATGCAACTAACAGGGTTCGTACGCTCATGGAAAACCTGGAAAAGTCCTGGCATTTTAAAATGGTCATTTCCAGGCCTGGAAAAGTCATGGAAAAAACTTAAATCATAAAAGTTTGGGAAAAGTCATGGAAATTTGTTATAATCACATGTTCATTTACGCCGAGTTTGATATAATTAATATGTTTTTTAAAGAAAGACGCTCAGAATATAAGCCGGCGTACGCTCTCAATACGCAACATTTTCTAAATTGTTCATGTTTATACCGAGATTTCAGTTTGGTCATGGAAATCTGGTTAAAAGTCCTGGAAATCCACTGGTCAACATGTGTAAGAACCCTGAACTAAGGCCAACATGTTCGTAACTCAAAGCCCGGTCTGACATGAAGCTGTGCGCTCTACCGGTTCCCCGTTCTAGTTTAAAGTCTGTCTTCATTTGGACTTTCGTTTCATCGTCTCCTCAGGTACCTGTTCTGGACCGACTGGGGTCACATTGCCAAGATCGAGCGCTCTCACCTGGACGGCTCGGACCGGAAGGTTCTGATCAACACGGACCTGGGCTGGCCCAACGGCCTCACGCTGGACTACGACACCAGAAGGTCCGAGAGTTGTGGAGACGTTCTGAATATCGGACGTGTATCTTTTATATACGTTTAGACTAAAACTCTGCGATTGTTTTCCCCTCCAGGATCTTCTGGGTGGACGCTCACCTGGACCGCATCGAGAGTTCGGACCTGAACGGGAAACTGCGCCAGGTCCTCGTGAGCCCGGTGTCCCACCCCTTCGCCCTCACGCAGGTACCCCATCGCCACGGGGCTGACTCCGCCTCCTGGCTGCCTCCTCCGCTCCCCTGCTCTCTGCTCACCCATCGGCTCACCGTGTGACACCCCCTCCTCCTCTTCCTCCTCCTCCTCCTCCTCCTCCTCCTCCTCCTCCTCCTCCTCCTCCTCCTCCTCCTCCTCCTCCACTGGTCGCCCCTCCGCCCTCATGCTGAGCCTCATTCGACTGAATCATTTTCTTCCACTTCTCTTCCACTCTGACCCTCATTTTTCTTCTCCCCCCCTTTTTTTTCTTCCTCCCATCCCCCTTCTCCTTGTCTGTGTTTTTCCCTCTCCTCTCTCTCTTTCTTCTTCTTCTTCTTCTTCTCCTCCGTTTCCCCAGTTGAAGCCGGTCTCCTCCCCTTTAACCCCTTTCTCCCGACTCTCGCAGCAAGACCGATGGATCTACTGGACGGACTGGCAGACTAAGTCCATCCAGCGGGTCGACAAGCACAGCGGGCGCAGCAAGGAGACGGTGCTGGCCAACGTGGAGGGCCTCATGGACATTATAGTGGTGTCGCCGCACCGGCAGACGGGTAAGGGCCGCGGCCACGCCTCCTGGTGGCGGAGCGCCGCTACTGCGGCCGAGCGTTCGGGTTCTGGGGCGCGAGCTTGAGGTGCGGAGCGGGTCGTGACTGTTTAGTTACCATAGAAACGGATAACCTGGTATCAAAATAACACATACCCACGTTGAAAATGTGATTATAGTGTACTTTAACTCAAATTACACTGTTTTGGTATAAAATATTAATACTTTCATAAGAAATTTTAATGTTTCTTTTCATGGTGAATATTTTTCCAAGAAATGTCTGTTTGTTTAATTCTTTATAGAGTAAAAAAAAATAACACATACCCAAGTTGAAAATGTGACTATAGTGTACTTTAACTCAAATTACACTGTTTTGGTATATAATATTAATACTTGTATTAATTGTTTTAATGTTTCCTTTCATGGTGAATTTGTTTCCAAGAAATTTCTGTTTGTTTAATTCTTTATGGAGGAAAAAAAAATAACTTTAGTGTACTTTAACTCAAATTACACAGTTTTGGTATAAAATATTCATACTTTCATAAAAAAATTTTAATGTTTCTTTTTATGATGAATTTATTTCCAAGAAATTTCTGTTTGTTTAATTCTTTATGGAGAAAAAGAAATATATATATATATATATATATATATATATATATATATATAGTGTACTTAAACTCAAATTACACAGTTTTGGTATAAAATATTCATACTTTCATAAAAAAATGTAATGTTTCTTTTTATGATGAATTTATTTCCAAGAAATTTCTGTTTGTTTGATTCTTTATGGAGGAAAAAAAAGAAGTTTTCCAGATCGAGTTCGGTCAAAATGCCGAACTCGACGCTTCAGAGCGGTGGGTGGCGACATCCACGTCTTAGGGGCGTTGCCGTAGCAACTCCACAAACTAAGTGAATGGGATTCAATCGGCGGCTCGCATCCAACCCGAAGACGATTAGTCGTCTCCTCGTGGACGTCCCCCCTCACCTCCTCCCCCCTCACCTCCTCCCCCCTCACCTCCCCCCCCCCCCTCTCTCTCAGGTACCAATCTCTGTGGCGTAAACAACGGCGGCTGCACTCACCTCTGCTTCGCCAAGACCAACAGCTTCGTGTGCGCCTGCCCCGACGAACCCGAAGTGCGACCCTGCTCCACCAGTGAGTGACCGAGTATAAACCTCGCCACGGCGTCTGACTCTTTTTAGAAATTGGTCGTAGAATAATCGGTCCTGGGACGTGGAAAAATCTGGTAATCCATGTTGTAACCGCAACCTACGTTGTTTTCTCTCCTATTATTGTGACAAGTGAAAATAGTTCTTTTGCCAGGATAATTTTAGATTTATTTTAGTTTTAATTTTTATTATAATTTGTTATATATATATTTTTTTTTTATTGTGTTTTTTGTCTTCTTTTTGTCAGGATTAATTATTTTAAATGTTGTAATTAAGAAGAATATAATGTAGAAAAATACATATATATATGTATATGTATGAACAAAGAAATGGTGAAAAAATATATATATATATATATATATATATATATATATATATATATATTATTTTCTTCTCGCTTGCCTTTCAGGACCTCCATATTTAGTCCCAGTAAATCAAAACAAACACATTTCCAACGACCTCGTGCCCTCGGGTTCTGACCCGCTCGTCTTCATCAGTTTCAGGTTACATCCCCACGTCTCCTGACCGAGGGACCAGCAGCACCCTGATCCCCAACAAGCTCCCCAAAGCTCCCACGGACACCCCGCAGGGAGGAGCCTCGCCGGTCAAGTACGTCCACTTGTCCACTTATCCACTTTTTAAACAGAGGAACTCTTCTTGAAGGGTTTTGTGACGCACAAATATAATCAATAACTTTGCAGAAACACCTTAAATATCCATAATCAGAGACATTTGAGTTGCTCTGAAGCCTGTTCGGTGAGGCCGGCGTGTCGTCTCCCCCTCAGAGGGGTGTCCCGTCATGCCAGCTGATGTCTGGATGTATTAAGTTCTTTTCTCCCGTTGTTTTTACAGCTGCACCGACAAGAACCTGAACATGGAAGGCTGCGTGAGCAACGTGGTGACGGCGCCTCACGGTCAGTACCTCCGTGTGCTCGCAGTCTTAAAGGGGCGGAGTCTCTTTTTTTCTTCTTTTTCTTTTCTGAAAACCTGTGACATATATATGTATATATATATATATATATATATATATATATATATATATATATATATATATATATATATACACACACACACACACACATATGTGTGTATATATATATATGTATATCCTAATTTGCACAAAGCGTTTTGCAGTGAATGCAAAAAGAAATGTTTACAAAACAATATATATATATATATATATATATATATATATATATATATATATATATATATATATATGTGTATGTATATGTGTGTATATATTTTTTTATTTTTTTTGTGCCGTATACTATATATATATATATATATATATATACATATATATATGTGTGTATATATATATAATATACACACACAGTATATGGCACTTAAAAATAAATAAATGTGAAAGTAAATAGATTAATCAATATGAATCAGTTCAGAGTGTTACATTTACAAAATGTGCAGTATTTCTATGACATATTTATCGCATCTGCATCTTCCAAAGTCTGTAATGTCCCTTTAAATAAGCCCCGCCCCTGTAATGTCTCACTGTGACTGTAACGTCCGGCTGCAGGGGAAGGACTTCACATCAGCTACGTGATCGGAGGAGTCCTGACCATCCTGGCTATCCTGATCCTCATCGCCGCCTTGATCATCTACCGGTCAGTGAACGCCCCTCGGCGCTCTCGCCCTGAAACGCGCGGCGCGTAAACGACGTACGTGCGGCCGACCGTGTGACCCTCTTCCTTCCACCCCCATCGACAGACATAAAAAGTCGAAGTTCGCCGACCCCGGCGTGAGCAACCTGACCTACAGCAACCCGTCGTACCGGACGTCCACGCAGGAGGTGAAGATCGAGGCGTCGCAGAAGCCCCCGATTTACAACCAGCTCCGATATAAGAAAGAGGTAACGGGACAGGAAGTGGAGGCGACACTTTTGTTTTCCCGAGTTTTCCACGCCGGATTCGACTGTGTTGGAATATTGCAACGTCTCTCTCTCTCTCTCCCTCTCTCCACACTGCAGCTCTCTCATCCCTACAACTCCCTCTCTCCCTTTATCTTTTGACCCACTTGTGCCGCGGAGAGGTAGTTACACAGCATGAAGGCGTGCCCCCCCCCCCCCCCCCCTATGTCTTTCACCGCATGCCCCTCCCCCCCATCCAAAGTAACAGCATCAGAGCTAATCAGGGTTTTCTACCTCCAGGGGGCCGTGCATCCTGTCCTCTCCCCCTGCAGGTGAGACGGGTCCAGAGAGGAGAGGACAGCGAGAGGACGGCCGCCTCGTGTTTTTATTTATCGCTATTATATTTGTGCATAAAGGGCCGAGTCCAACGCCACGTTTTATTGCATCCCGTCGCACCAGCTGTTGACACGCTGGGGACTTATCACGGCTGCTCCTCGAAAAGCTTCGGGGTGCTTTCACTCTGGTTTCCCTATATGTGTGTGTGTGTGTGTGTGTGTGTGTGTGTGTGTGTGTGTGTGTGTGTGTGTGTGTGTGTGTGTGTTTATTTCCATGCTGGAGATAAAAAGCGACGAGGCTTCAAATTATTTCCGCTACCAATAATTTGTCGTTCGCTGCAGCTCGACTTCATCCGCTCTGGGAAACGATGACATCATCTCCTCTTTTAGTTTTTGTGCCGTAAGATCTGACTCCAGAGCAGTTTACGAGTTTCACGTTCTGGCAAACGCGATAAATCTTCAGGAATATCGCGTTTGTGCGCCCATTGGACAGCACAGATACATCGTTTATGTAATCTCGTGTTTTTAGGGTTGTTTTATGACGTCTGCCTCTCGGATGAAAAATAAATAATAATGTGCTCCATCCCTTATGGAATAAACCCCCCAAAAAAGGGAGGGATTTTTATTTGGCAGAAAAATCCAATCTCACTCAAATTTGAACCGATTATAATTATTAGAAGATTAGCAGATTCACGATGTTTATTTTCCCACGTGTGTTAAAACGCTTGTTTTTTTTCCAATAGGAGGCGAGAACAAATGCGTAGAACCGTGAGGCATCATTAGAGGTGCTGATTATGCAGCTGCGGCACCTTGAGAAACTAACTCCAGAGGTTCAGCGTGACTAAACGGAGCCCGCTGTGCATGGTGTTGTGTTTGAGGGCGACGTGTTTTTCTGAGTGTCGTGATTAACCCCCACGAGGGAAATCCACCTTGCCCACCTTGGACTGATGAAAGAAATGTGACTTATAGTTGTTATTTATGGGGGGAGCAACCAATTATACACCACTGGTCCAAAGTTTAACAACACTTTCCCCATTGTTCCAGTTTTTATTGAGGCGTAAGCCGTGAATGACCTGCGTGGTGCAGAGGTCAGAGGTCAAACTAAGAAGTTGAGGTTCCCAAAAACTGAAAAATGCTGGACATTTCAGAGCCTTCAAAGTAATTAAGGGTTAAGGACGTGCAGCTGGGAGACGTTTGTGAGCCTCGTTTGATTTCCGTTGTAGAAAGAGGGAAGAGAGTCGTACCGGCAACATGTAGATTACAGGCCAGGAGTTTTATTTAAATTAGTTTACCCTGTTGCCTTCAAATTTACTAAAATGTTTTACCCCTAGGGTCAACTTGACCACAGCAATTAAAACCTCCAGAAAATTATTAGAATTTATATTGTTTTCCAAGTTTAAGTGTGAGGTACTTTATGTTTGTTTGTTGACGACCTAAATAGCCCTTTAAATAAATAAAAAAGTTGATATTTCTTATATGTTTTACACAGTGAAAAACAGCCTGGGGTCAAATTGTTCAGGACAATAAAAACATATCATTATGTGAATTTTATGTTTTCTCAGTTGTCCCCAATAAATAAGGAAAAGTCATGAAATATGAAAGAAAATATATATTTATTTTTTTAGAGACGTTAAACATTGAATGGGGTCAAATTGACCCCGAAGCTAACAGGAGGGTTAATCAAATAAAATGACGCTTTAATTTCAGAGTACACTAATAGATTAAAGTGTGTACATTTCAATAAGAAACTGGAGACGTGTAGCTGTTGTTAAACGTTGGCCCGGTACCTGAAGGTGGATATCCCTTTAAGAAAAAGAAAAAACAGCTCCGCCCCTCCCCCGTCTAACTGCCCCTCCTCCCTGTCTCCGCCCAGGGGGGCGTGGACGGCGGCTACACCCAGGAGAAGATCCGCATCGTGGAGGGCGTGTGCCTGCTGGCCGGCGACGAGCTGTACTGGGACGACCTGAAGCGGGCCAAGCCGTCCCGCGGCGGCGGGCTGCACGCCTGCATGCGCACCGACACGGTGTCGCTGCAGACCAGCAGCGCCTCGCTGGACGACGGCGAGACGGAGCAGCTGCTGCAGGAGGAGGCGTCCGAGTGCTCCTCCATCGCCACCCTGACCCCCACGGCCGACACGCCGCGGCGGGGCCACGCCCACCACCCGCACAGCCTGCCCGACACCGGCTGGGCCTCGGCGCGCAAGCCCTCCACCGAGAGCGAGGTGTGAGGGAGCCCCTCCCCCTCCTAACCCCCCCCCCCTCACCCCTCACCCCCCACCGCCCTCCACACTCCGCCTCAACCTCTGTTACCTAACACACACACACACACACACACACCTGTATTTATAGCATATTTTTTAAAGGTACAAATGAAACTTGTCACAACTAAGCTCCACAAACACACTCCTGACACACACACACACACACACACACACACACACACACACACAGTCCTCCAACAGTACCCCTCACTGCCTGATAAACTAATGAGCATGCTGGAATAAGAGAGCAAAAGGACTCTGGGGAGGAAGAGACACGCGAGCGTTATCCGTTAGCCGGAGTTTATTTTATTTTATTTTTTCAGGACGCAAACTCTCACCGCGACAAACGCTTCTCCTCCGTGTGCAACGCCGCTTTGTTGTCGTTGTTGTCGTTGTCGTTTCTTTGTGGACATTTCGTTATTTTGGACGACGGCAGAGCGCCGCGACGCTCTCCTCCAACGCCACTCACGTCTTTTGTGAACTCCTATTTATGAACGTTGTTTTTGTTTCTTCCTCTTTGTTGTTGTTGTTGTTGTTTTGCTTCTTTCTTTTTTTTACTTGTGGGTTTGCTGACTTTTTGAGAGAAGGAAAAAAAGGACCCCCCCCCCCCCCAGGCGAGAGAGTGTTGCGTTGGAACCGGACCCGGGGGTCCACCAGTTGTATTTATGACTGTGCCAAAAGGGGGCGGGGCTTCAGAGTCCCCACGCTTCTTTCAGCACTCGCACTTCAAGAGCGACGTATCTTAGTCACGGGATGTTTGTTTGTTTGTTTCCCTCACTCAGTGACCCCCCCCTCCCCCCCCCTCCCTCTAGATCCTCATCTTACAGCCTCCAGCAGGTCAAAAGACGGGAGTAGAAGTCATTCAAGAGTCATCTCAAAGAAGACATTTTCATTATTTCTTTATCTCGCCATGTGACCATAGAGGACGCCCTGATGAAGCTCCGCCCCCCCGAGTGCCAAACACAACGTTCTTTCTACGCCTTCAGCTGTATAATAATGTTTTATCCGTTCCCCCAAATCCTCAAATCCTCACATCGTATAAGTAGCACTCGGCTCTTCGGCCATGCAGATACTTGTGGTTGTCTTTACTCAGGTGTTAGATGGGGGTCTCTGAGATTTCTGATGCCCTCAAATGCTACATTTCTTTTTGTGGAGGGGTGGAAAGGGGGGGGGGGGTATTCTCTCAAAGCAAATTCTCATTGAGTGTTTTTCTCTCATCGGTCTTTCTAAAAAAGAAACACGCCTGAGGTCAACGAGCCCCACCAATGACCGTCTGCAGGAGCACTTACAGTCTGAAGGTTTCACTCTTTTTATTGGAACGACAACAACATTTATAAGAGCTAAATAAATAAATCACTCTTGGGCCTGTCCGTTCTCACGTGGCACGGATACCGGTCTAAAGGCCGGTCTAAAGGCCGGTCTAAAGGCCGGTTACAGGTGTACATATTAGACGGACAATTTGAAAGAAGAAGAAAAAATAACGTGAATTTTGTACGATTTTGTCTACAATTGTCAGTGTGATTTTTATTTTTTTTTCTCCTTCATTCTGGAATATCAACACAACCAGCGGCGGCTCCTCTCGGGTCTCCGTTGGTGAAGTTTCAGAGGCGAACATAATTATTTTTTAAACTGTCAACCAAAAGTATCTGCATGGTTAAAATCCCCGCCGGAGGCAAACGAGGAGAACGTGTTTAGTTGTTTTCGTCATTTGAGTTCAGATCCACGACTCGGTCTCACCAGAGCGTAACTTAGCAACCCGTCGGACAGCGAGGGTTACCGATTAGAAACACTCACTGACAACTTACTGAAAGAAAAGAAAAACAGGAACTTTAATACAAGTCAAGATATTATTATGCATCACTTTAACTTTCTAGAGCGCCGATCTTTCCCGCCCGCCGTTGACAAACGGCTCCACGGAGACACTATATTGCTATATTGACAAATATATCGGTTTAGACTTTATAGAACCACGTATATTATTACTTTTTAAGTATCTGCCTCGAGCTCAGCGACGTGCTGATTTGCTGCTAGACGAAGCACTGAGGCCAATGAAAGAGGGTCTTGGCAGCTACGTAGAACTCCGGTCTCCTGGCTCCGCCCACACGGCTCCTGGCTCCGCCCACGCGGCGTCACAGCGGCCCGGTAGCCAATCACAGAGGCTCGTGGCCCCCTCCTCCGACTCTGCTGCGAAAAAAACTGTACAGATTTGATCACGATGCGGAGACAAGCGAACATGTTCTGGTTAAGATATTGTGTTGATTTTAAGTTGTATAGTCTTTTGTACAAAGGGATTTCATGAGCGTTTTTAGACTAATTTTACTCACTGGAGAAGATTTTTTTATTTTTATTCCCCCCCCCGCTGGATTCTTTTAACCACTGTTGTTTCCAAGCCTTGTAAATGATAGGGAAGATGCCAGTTATTTAATAGTGCTCTTTTTGTTTTTTTGTTTATGAAATACTGGTTTGCGTATAGCTGTTGTAAAGTTAACAAAAAAGAGGTATTTATGATTTCTGTTTGGTTGTCACTTGATGTGTAAATATGAGAAGACTGTATATGTATTTCCATGGCAGTACTAACAAGCTGTGTTGTGTGATATAGTGAATGATCCCTTTGCTATCTTTTAATATAAAATTGCATTTGCATTTCAATGAAACATTTGGCTCGCTCGTCTCTGCACCAATGAACACATAATAATGATATTGATACAATGTTGCATAGTTTTAGTAGAATACAATTAGAAAATAAGTCATGGATACGGAACTATTTAATATCCAGTAAATATTCAGTGTGATAAGAGAAGTGTCTACTCGAGTGAATGTCAATCAGAAAGATAAATTAAGAAACTTCCAGGTCCTGACCCACAAACCCTGGACCACCAAGACCGGGAACGAGACCAGAAACATGCATTCAGACTTTGGAATAAAAAGTTTAAAATACACCGTTTTTAATAAAGTATCACATGATGCATCTTCAGGATAATTATAATGTTTACCACAAGGAGGCACTATGAATCCTTGACTACCTCACCCACCTATGCTGCTGGTTTAAAGTGTGTGTGTGTGTGCCAGCCACCAGAAAAGTGTTCATCATATCATACAGCTCAGAAAAGGAGGTGCATGCTGGGAGACATGGAAGGAAGAGAATTTAGGAATATATATATATATATATACTCGAGTGGGGGATCCAGCTGGGAAGAAGGTGTGTAACAGATTTGTTTCGGGCAGTGAAGAGTCGACTCAGAAGATTATATTTTTTTCAGGTTGTATTTGCTTCTGCTGCTGAAGACAATAAAACAACACATTGTCTTCCTTCTGTACATCAACTTCCCTCAGCAATATCAAACTATTATGAGGGAAAGACGGGGCTACGGAAGCTTAGCGGGTACAGAATAGGTGACACTCAGCTTCCGCAGGAAACCGATTTGTATAAATAAGGCTAAATAAATAACTCATTAAAATCACATTTCTCACACACTGAACAGGAAAGTTGAATTTTAAATATAAAAATAATATAATACATTGAAAATAATAAATGACAGTGTATTTTTAACTCAGTTACAGGAGCTTGAGCTCGTTTTTTTTAGAGCGCTAGCGCTGATGGAGAAGGTGTAGTAACAGGTGGGATACGCAAGGTGGCAGTAATGCAAAAGAAATTATGCGGGCCGCCGTTAAAGAAGTCACTGAAGAAGACCGTCTTCCGGCGTGGGAGCCAATCAGCGATGAGCTTCAACAAACCCACTGATTTCAACGAGGAGGAACGCGGCTGCG
This sequence comes from Liparis tanakae, assembly GCA_036178185.1. Taxonomy (NCBI): domain Eukaryota; kingdom Metazoa; phylum Chordata; class Actinopteri; order Perciformes; family Liparidae; genus Liparis; species Liparis tanakae. Next base: position 26,064,082 of record CM070104.1, on the reverse strand, counting down.
GACACGGCCAGCGACACTAAAATGTATAACGAAGACAGAAAAGACGACGAAAATAAAGCACCTCACCGTCTCTTTGTGAGTTCATGTTTCTTAAAGGAAGAACTCTCGTTTTTTATTTACTGAAGCGACTGTTTGGTGCTAGTGCAGCTAACCAGCTAGCTTAGCATTCACTTTTAAGCTAACTCTGCGAACGTTAGTCGATATTTGCTTTTGTGCTACATAACGCTAAGTATCGGGAGCCAACAGTCTCATTCGTTGTCACAAATAACACGTCACTTGTTTTTACATTTTAGTTTTTCACAACAGGCAAGCTAGCATTCACTGAGATGACCACGTGTTGTGCATGGCTAAAGCTAACCCGCTAATTGCGTTTCTCCCACGCAGCTGGTGACTCTCATGACGTCACGTCGCAGAGAGAGGAGACTGGATGGCGCTGCCTCTTTTAACTGAAAGGTGAGTGCAAACCCAGCCGACACACTAGTGTCTTCCCAACACATCTGGAAGGTCAGCGTGGGTAGCGGGTGTGAGAGTGATGAGTTGCACTAATCAGTCGGGGTGTTTGACGCAGTGGCATCAAGACCCCGATCCGACAGACCTGAGGACACACGCTGTGCACAGGGGCCATCTGACTCCACCCGGCTACCTGCTTTAATGTTTTATTACCCCAAGAACATGTGATTTTAACAGCTAACGTTTTTTCGTCATATTTCATGACACTCCTCTACTAATTATGGCATGATGTGTATGATCCTACTCAAAAGTATGTATCTGCTGTAAACCAGCATCAGATAACATCAATATCTTTACATGACATGTCATTTAGCAGACGCTTTTATCCAAAGACTTACAATAAGTGCATCAACCTAGAGTACAAACTAAGAACAACAAGAATACAGAAAGTAACATTTCCTCAACATAGTCGAACTACAAAAGTACCATAATAAGAGATATTTAAGTGCCACTGAAGTGCTAATCTGTGTTTTAATCCAGATGTAGTCGGAAAAGATGTGTTTTTAGTTTCCTGCAGAAGCTGTAGAGACTTTGTGCTGTCCTGATGTTATCTTTAGATGAAATTGGCATTTTGAGTTCAGACTGAAATATAAGATGCATACGAATATCATAAATACAGCAACACCATGAATCGGCTGTAAAATCTTTATGAATACATATGTTGTTTTTGTTTTAATGGGGTACTTCGGCATATATCTAGACTATTTCATACTAATATCACTGACAGCTACCGTGTTGACATTCGCAGTGAGTAAAGAATACCCAACTAGAATCTCACACAGCATTTTATTTGTTTAAGAAACCTAGCAAATGTTAGATTCCATATCTAATTGGCTAACAGTAAGTTGGTCAGTGGTTATTGGCCTTTTTTTGTTTCAACTACAGTTAAAGTAAACATTTTTGCATTTTCTTTTGTCGTGCAGAGGACTTGCCGCCAACTGTCATGAAGAGACTGGATGGAGCTGCCTCTTTTAACTGAAAGGTGAGTGCAAACCCAGCCGGCACGATGGTGTCCCAACACATCTAGAAGGTCGGCGTGGGTAGCGGGTGTGAGAGTGATGAGTTGCACTAATCAGTCGGGGTGTTTGACGCAGTGGCATCAAGACCCCGATCCGACAGACCTGAGGACACACGCTGTGCACAGGGGCCATCTGACTCCACCCGGATACCTATTTTATAAGATTGTTCTGTATATATTATGTGTCTACACATAACATGACAGTGGCACTTAAATATCTTATTGTGGTACTTTTGTAGTTCGACTATGTTGAGAAAATGTTACTTTCTGTATTCTTGTTGTTCTTATTTTGTACTCTAGGTTGAAATGCACTTATTGTAAGTCGCTTTGAATAAAAGCGTCTGCTAAATGACATGTCATGTAATGACACAAGATTGATTTAGTAGAGCATGTTTAAATTGCTTAATTTTTGAGTAAAATGTGTTTTTTAACAAATTGTCTCTACACTGTTTGTTAGAATGTGTTATTAGTTATGTTAATTAGATCTAGGATTTCATGAGACTGATTAAATCTATTATTTCAAGTAATGCTGATTTTTGTCTGTTTAGCGTCACACAAAAACATCTGTTTGTTGTGGGATGTTGACGATCTGATGTTGCGAGCACAAGAAAGCATCGGTAACTGATTTATTTGGCGTCTGGTGTTCAGACTTTGAAACGGTTTGAATGCGTTTGTCTCCTGCAGGAATGCTGCCAGCTGTCTTACAGTCGTCACAGTGCAGCTTCATGAGTGAAGACTCCCGTCGCCCCAACATGGGAACGCAAGGTAAACACAAACCCTGCAGTCCCGATGGTTTCTCCCAACACACCTGGGAGGTCGGCGTGGGTAGCGGTTGTGAGAGTGATGAGTTGCACTAATCAGTCGAGGTGTTTGACGCAGTGGCATCAAGACCCCGATCCGACAGACCTGAGGACACACGCTGTGCACAGGGGCCATCTGACTCCACCCGGATACTTTTATATACGCCTGAATTCTGTATATATTATGTCTGTGAACATCGAAACACGAGAGAAAGTTGGCAATACATTGTTATTGTGGAACTCCAATTAAAACCAGTGTTGTATCATTCAGACTTATTATTCCACTTTTGCATTTGAGAAGGCTAAACTGTATAATTGGTTTATTTTGTGTTCTTTTGTTTGAGCGATTCAACTGAACCTCCTGATTTCTTCTTATCGATGGTATATTTTCCAGTATCTGGATTCTGATGCCGCCTCTCCCTGTCTTGGTTTTTGAAGTTCGCCATCTCGCGCTGGAAGGATGCTGTGGCGTTCCTCTGACTATCTGCACGCTGACCAGGAGGCCACTCAAGGTACGGTGAGCACTATATCAAGTTCAACTCTAAAAAGGGTTTTCATGATGGATCAAACCAAGGAGGATCAGAAGCTACATTTTTCTTCATTTTCTTTGGGAGACATGGAGCTTAATGTGATGAAGAAAAGTCATATAGTTCACATCGTGACTGACCTCAGTGATGAAGATGAGCAGTGTTTCAAACTTTATGCACAAGCCAACATTCTGACATGTAAATGTCATGTGTACAGAAGACGTTAAAACTTCTGTATACAGCCTACTGCACTCTGTATACAACCTACTTTTAATAGCCACAAGTGACTTTAACTGCAGTGATTTTACCTGTGTCCTTGTATTTAATATATTGTTGTTTTTGTTTCTTTATGGACTCATGAGTCTGGAATAAAATAAATATATTAATATAGCACAATTATCTCCTCACCAAAGTCTTTGTTTTGATTCAGTCACCCGTGGAGTTTTCAATGAGGCTTTTTAATCGGGCATGTTTTCCATGCAACGTGACATCCACTGCAAATATTAAAATAACATCCAAGTCCTCTCATCTGTGTTATTGGCATAATTCCAGATTGCTTCGGGTCCATTTCATTTGACGAATGGCGTGACGTCAAAATGAGGAAATTGGGTCACGTGCCCAGATAAAAGGGCGTCAACACGGCGGCTTGTCTCGATGATGACAAAACATTTATTATCCCAGAAGTTTTCTGATGGTGTTTGCTCTATTCATTCAGGGTTTATCAAAAACCTTTTTAAAAATGCTTAACCTTTAGTTAAACTGTAGAAGTCAGAATGACTTTCAGTTCCTGGTCCCACGCTCGTTCCTGCTCTGAATAATCGGTCAGATTAGGCACGTCTGAGTAATTCTCACTTGTCAAACTGAGAACTTGCAGATTGACAGTGACGGTCTCGTAGAATCACACAAGTCACCGCCTGAGACGGACTATTTCTTGGTTTCCGTTCTTCTCAGTGAATGATTCTCTTCTGTTGGCTGTTGAGACTGACCCCTCTTGCTCTGCTCCACCCTAGGTGCTCTGGCAGGGCGCGGTGCAGCGGACAAGCCACTGGGAATAACTCGTTGGAGGACATCGCTGAGGAACCTTAGTGTTGGAAAAAGTTCTACGGGGAAAAAATACACGATAACTATTGAGCTGTACTTGTCGGAGCTGGTTTACTTCACACACGACGGGAGAAGCAATTTGCATTATTGAGACCGTTAAAAATGTATCTTCCCGTAACTGTCTGTTCTCTCGCTCCGATGGGCGTTGCCGTAGTGGAACTGGGAAAGAGGTTTTGGGTTCGCCGCTCCTGCGGCTTGGAATTTGCTGCAGACTGACCTGGGAACCGGTCTCTTTAGGCGTTTTTTAAAAATAGATTAAAAAAACTGGAGAGAAATTCATCTAGTTGTAAATGTTTTCTATGATGGAGGTGTGTGCTCCTGTGTGAGCTGGTCGTGTTGACTTGAGTCTTAGTTTTTGGTTTTATTTCATGCTGTGATTTTGTTCTTTGTTTTTCATATCGTCTGAAACTTTGTGTGACGCGTTACTGCTACCGTCTTGGCCAGGACGCTCTTGTAAAGGAGATTTTTAATCTCAATGAGGCATTTCCTGGTTAAATAAATACAAATAAATAAATAAAGTAGCGTGTCGACCGCCGCTGGGACCTCACGCCGGTGAGCAGAACAGGAGGAAGTCTGGATTAATCCTCAGACGCGTTTGGGCTTCACCGTCGGCGCCACGCGCTCGCCGTAGTAAACGTGCGCAGCCGCTATCGTGTCTGCGCGCGATAGTCCCCCGTGGTCGGTAATCCCTCGGAGTCGGCGCGCGGGCGTCCGTCTCCTCAGGTGACGGTGGATTCCTCAGGAAGGGATTTCAGTTTGCTTTGCATCATCAGAGGTTCTCTCTGGTTCTGTCAGAGGCCGGGCTCGGGCCGGTGCTGTTGGGTTCCATGTGCTGAGAACCAGACTGGGAGAGTTTCTATTGCCCCAATGTGGAGTCATGGGTGTAGTAGCCTTAAAGGATACATTGGGTGTAGTAGTCTTAAAGGATACATTGGGTGTAGTAGCCTTAAAGGATTCATTGGGTCTAGTAGCCTTGGGTGTAGTAGCCTTAAAGGATACATTGGGTTTAGTAGCCTTGGGTGTAGTAGCCTTAAAGGATACATTGGGTGTAGTAGCCTTAAAGGATACATTGGGTGTAGTAGCCTTAAAGGATACATTGGGAAAGGATTCATTGGGTCTAGTAGCCTTGGGTGTAGTAGCCTTAAAGGATACATTGGGTTTAGTAGCCTTGGGTGTAGTAGCCTTAAAGGATACATTGGGTGTAGTAGCCTTAAAGGATACATTGGGTGTAGTAGCCTTAAAGGATTCATTGGGTCTAGTAGCCTTGGGTGTAGTAGCCTTAAAGGATACATTGGGTTTAGTAGCCTTGGGTGTAGTAGCCTTAAAGGATACATTGGGTGTAGTAGCCTTGGGTGTAGTAGCCTTAAAGGATACATTGGGTGTAGTAGCCTTAAAGGATACATTGGGTGTAGTAGCCTTAAAGGATACATTGGGTGTAGTAGCCTTAAAGGATACATTGGGTGTAGTAGCCTTGGGTGTAGTAGCCTTAAAGGATACATTGGGTGTAGTAGCCTTAAAGGATACATTGGGTGTAGTAGCCTTAAAGGATACATTGGGTGTAGTAGCCTTAAAGGATACATTGGGTGTAGTAATGTTAATGGATACATTGGGTGTAGTAGCCTTGGGTGTAGTAGCCTTAAATGATACATTGGGTGTAGTAGCCTTGGGTGTAGTAGCCTTAAAGGATACATTGGGTGTAGTAGCCTTAAAGGATTCATTGGGTCTAGTAGCCTTGGGTGTAGTAGCCTTAAAGGATACATTGGGTGTAGTAGCCTTAAAGGATACATTGGGTGTAGTAGCCTTAAAGGATACATTGGGTGTAGTAGCCTTAAAGGATACATTGGGTTTAGTAGCCTTGGGTGTAGTAGCCTTAAAGGATACATTGGGTGTAGTAGCCTTAAAGGATACATTGGGTGTAGTAGCCTTAAAGGATACATTGGGTTTAGTAGCCTTGGGTGTAGTAGCCTTAAAGGATACATTGGGTGTAGTAGCCTTAAAGGATACATTGGGTGTAGTAGCCTTAGTCTTGATGAACACTTGGGTGTAGTAGGTGTACTGTTTTCATTTCACTGAATAAACATTTACAAATTAAGTTTTTACGGTATTTGTGTTTTTTGTTTTATTTTTAAATTTATTTTAACAGCCTCTCGCCCCTCATGAGGACACACTCTAGAGACCAGGTGTGTTTCTCTAGTTGCTCTCATTAGTTTCAGCTCTATATTTAAAACAACAGTAACATGTTTGTCCAATGAGGATGACGACGTGTTGGAGAACATTTTCTAACGCGTGCTTGTGTTGGCGTTTTCATTTATTTTTAAAGTTTTGGTTAAAGAACAATGAGGTTTAACACACTGTTTAAGTGTGAGGTCATCCGTGTTTACCTGCTGCTGCAGTAACAGTCTGGAGTCTGTTCCAGATGTTCAAACGAGCAGCTGCTGACGTCCCGGCTGCACCGCCCTGCGTTCACCAGCAGGTGGCAGCTGGACACCGGTGTTCCTCCAGTGGACAGACGCTCTTTAGTCACAGGTGTGTAGTTGAGCACCCACATCTCTCTGGATCTACTGTTGCACCAACACCGACTCCCACTGGGGGGGGGGGGGTTAAACTTCTCTTTAATTCTCTTTAATATCTGCAAATTGTCTGACACATTATCAAAGTCGAGTTGTTTTTCCCTGTCTAATCCATTTGCTCAGAGTATTTCAAATGAATAATATGCTCCGAAGCACTAATTGTGTATCCTTGAGGAATTCCAGATGTATTGCATAACGCTTCTAATTAAACCTCACACATCAATAGTGTCAAATAAAACTTTATGTGATTAAATGCCGACCGTATTCACTGCATTTAAAGTCTCCCCTTATCTGAATACAGAGTATGTGAAACGGCAAGCTCGGATTTTAAATTTTTATTTTTTCTGCGGGGTGCATATTTTAATACCCGTGTGGCGGTTTTACCCGGAGACAACCTTTCCTCCTGACCTCCAGAGGTCGGCGGGCCATCGCTTGTCTTTCTGTGAGCGTATCGCCTCCAGTATCGTGTTTATAAACTTCTTCTTCACAGTATTATTTAAAAAAAAAAAAAAAAAAAAAATCTTTAACTGCAGGGGACCCTGATAATATGAAAGGGTACAACTTTATCACAGTCCGCGGAAATCTAATTTGGTATTTGTGCGAAAGGCTCGCCGTGAGTTAATTTGCCGCGGAACGCGAAGCGAATCAATTATTCATCTCGTTAAATGGGAAGCGACGCCGGGCGTCTTCTTCCGGAGCGCTGCCTCCGAAAGGTTGCGCGGTCCAATTTTCTTCTTCTGCCAGAGCGTTGGCGGGAGTCGAACCCGTCGCCACGCCCCGATGACGTCATGCCGCCCGTCACCGAGTGGGGCGACGCCCTCTTCCTGTCGGAAATCAACCCTGCAGCGTCATTTTGGAGCAGCGGGCTCAACCGTGTAGTACAGAACAAAAATCCTTTCATTGTGACTTGGAATCTCCTCCTCTTCCTCCTCTTCTTCTTCCTCCTCCTGTAAACAAAGATGTTTTCATCCTCCCGTACAATCCGTGAAAGTCGGATTGGGGTCGTGTGTCAGTCCCCATCCCCCTCGTCTGTCTGAGGATAGAGCGGTCCTCCACCTCTGTTTTTATTCGGCTTTTTATCTTTTTATCAAACTAATCCCATTAAATTTTAATTAATTTCAATATCCGCTGCAGTTCAAGGCGATTCTTTGCAAAAATAAATGGACTCTGGCGTATTTTATAACCTGGAAAAAGTTCTGAAATCCTAAAGAGAAAGGGAATTTTTTTTCTAGTTTAATGAAAGTAGCAGAGGAGCGAGGCGTCCTCTGAAGGCGCCCTGTTGCACGCCAACGTCGCCGCGCACCAGCCTCGCGGCGGCTCCTTCTGCGCTGCGATTTCTAAAGCGGCAGACAAGTGGAGCATGAAATGGCGTCATTTGAAAAGAGCGGACACAAAAGCCTCTCCCACATCGAGGGACTCCGGCGACGAGCCGAATTCAATGCCTCTCTTTCTTCTTCTCGTTTTTTGGAGCCCACAGAATCTTGACAGCTCGGGAGCCGAAAGAGGCCTCGTGGGTGTTTGCATGTCGCATCTCGAGTCGTGTATTATTTACGTTGGCCGTCGGCGGAGCTCAACGTGTCCCTTTTAATGTCACGGCGGATGGACGCTTAACCGGGAGGAAACGTCTCCGGTGGCGTTCGCACGCACGCCGACGAGGGGCTTGGGATGTCTCGCTTCCTTTGCTGCAACCTGAAAAGTTGCGTGGAGAGGCGGAGCCATAGAGCTATGACCCCGCCTCCGTTGTTGGACTCGCACAGGTGATGCGGTGATGAGACTGGAGGAAGGTTTCAGATCAAAGTCACTTTTTGTTGTTGTTGTTGTCAAGCCGCTTTGAGGAAGAAAAGAAAAATGTCCGCCGGGTCTGAATCTCGTGGGCCAGAATCCTGCTATGACTGTTTTTATTAGGTTCCTGCAAAGCCTCAACCAGATCCATGAGAGCCTTCAGAGCTCAGCGATTGGCTGCTTCTAGCCTTCATTGTTCCTATATCAGGGTTCGTACGGTCATGGAAAACCTGGAAAAGTCATGGAATTTCAAAATGGTCATTTCCAGGCCTGGAAAAGTCAAGGAATTTATATAAAAAATTTAAATCATCAAAGTTTTGGAAAATTCATGCAAATGTGTTATAATCACGTTTATTTACACCGAGTTTGAAATAATTAATGTTTTTTAAAGAAAGACGCTCAAAATATAAGCCGGCGTACGCTCTCGATACGCAACATTTTCTAAAATGTTCTAGTATATGCCGAGATTTCAGTTTGGTCATGGAAATTTGGTTAAAAGTCCTGGAAAAGTCCTGGAAATCCACTGGTCAAAATGTGTAAGAACCCTGTTATAAGACTTAACGTATTTGTTTAACGCAGCTGCTCTTCTTTAATCGTTACGTCACATTTAGCCGACTTACATTCGTGTTACGTTCGTACACCACAGCGAGAAATTCAGGGTTAAGCGTCTTGCTCAAGGACACATCGACTAGGGCGGGGATTGAACCGCCGACCCCCTGATTGAGAGACGGACCTGCTGACCCCTGACCCACAGTCGCCCATAAACATCGAAAAATAGCTTCCTATCCATCTTCGGCCGTCGGTCATTGATCGTCGCCCGTACTTTAACTCTCACTCTTTGTATTTCTTTCCTACGGGGAGAAAGCCGCTCCATCGCCCTCCTTATGGACGCTGTCCATGTGTTATTTTTCCTCCTCATCCTCCTCCTCGCGTGACTGACGTCTATAGTTCACCGATGAAATCCCTATTTTTAAATGTCAAGGGATTATACGAAGATCCGATTCTTTAGAAGACGCTTAAACATGTGAATAGATGTCGGGCGAGCCGAATCAAATCGTCTGCATTATACTCAACCTCCGTTTCCCTTTTCACACGACGCACGCCAACGCCGCGTTCTCGGCGTTCCCTCCTCGGCGTTGTGGGGGCCGCTTTTTCACGGCTCTCTGCCGGTCGTCGTCTTGTCGATTCTTCGCGGTTCGTTTTTGCATCTTCGCGGCCTTAGGGGGGGGGGTAAACGTAGACGTGCGTTAAAGCGAGAGCGTCGCCTCGTAGCTTAGCTCCCGCTTCGTCACGGAAAACTTCGGGCGACGACATCTGCATTGAAATCTATTGACGGATACAAATGAATCACTCCTGTCTTCTTCTTCTGTTGTCCGTCCCTCACGGTTCTCCTCTTCCAGTGGAGGGTCCTCTGAGCGCGAGGCATAACGAGGCAACGCTTCACGCTGGCGGCGAGCGCCGCCTTTTGGCGTAAGTTGACGGCTCGCGTTCAAAGGGAAAATATAAAAGCGTCTCGAATAAACCGACGTTCAATACGACGTGTTCCGCCGAGATCGATTCCCGCTTTTAAAGACACGCCGTTTGCGTCCACGCAGCTCGTCGTGTCTCTGGGCCAATCAAAAACGAGGAAATCTAAAACTGGAAAAAATTAGATTCTCACTCAAAGACTCCAGTGACTCCTTCGAAGCGGTTTGGGAACCTTTCGTAAAGTACTTAGACGATGCTGGAATAAAAAAAGTAAACTGACAGAGACCCTCTTCCCACCCACAACCCTTTTTTTATAATTACATTTATTTTATTTTTTGTATTTTGTTTTTTACCATATTATTTCTATTTTCTATTTGTTGTGTTGGTATTGGGGCTATTTCGGGATTTTTTTTGTCTTTATCTGAAATTGTATAATTGTTGTATCTTACTTGTGGGTATATATATATGTATATGTATAAATCTACCTGTGATATGGCTAATATCATATCTGATGTTCTTAATAACTGTAAAGTTAATTTTTATTCTTTATTTGTCATAGTTACAGGAAGATAATGTCAGTAAAAAATATATATATACATGTTGTTATTGTTCTGCAGATAATGTATCCTTTAATAAAAAAGAATAACGAAAAAAAAGAGAGAAAAAAACGAGGAGAGTGCGTCCCGATGTTGCAGAGGAGGCCTTTCAGAAACACCCCTCTGCTCTGAAATCCGAGTTTAATATTTAGTCGCAGCTCATGAATACATATACTCACCGGTGTTACCTGGGCACCGGTGGAGCTGATGGAGCAGTCTGGAGGTGTGAGCCGCCGGAGTCATATTTTATACAAATATGTCCTCCAGGAAAGTGTATGTGGGCGGATCCAAAGCGATTATTATTTCACTCTGCTCTCTGCTCATAACTCTTTCACAGCCTCCCCCTCTTTTTTTTTACCCAGTGCTGAGCAGGGAGATCAAGAAAAAAAGAAAGAAATGAGCACGATTACATCTGCAGTCGCATAAAATATGCAACAGGTTGCACACGGGAGGACACGTGCAGCTAAAAAAAAAGAGAGGAAATATTGTAATCTGTTAAAATGTCTCCTTGTTGGGGTGAAATCTGTGCGAGCGCCCACTTGACCTACAGCTCAAAGTTCCTTGTACGTACATTCGGGCGTCTCCGGGCGTCAGCTGACCTGTAGCTTTACATCACGGTCTGCCAGTGGGTAGTTCAGTGGGCCTGGGAAATGGGAGCGTTCCTGGGAAAATCCACCTGTGCCTGGTGATTGCAGCTTTTTCTAAAGGAGCAGTATCGGTGTGTAGTTCAAGGGGCATGGGCCTGCAGAGCGCCTCCCGGGGTACAGTGTACAGTAGATGGGTAGCTCAGGCCTTCCAGTAAATAGAGAACCAATGAGTTCAGGATATGACGAATAAGGGAACCTTTACAGAAAGACTGCGTATTGAAGTGTCCTCGGTTCTGCTGCTGCTAGAATACGACTACTGGCTCGTTTCACCAGAAGTGATTCACGACATTTGTTGAGCACAAAAGGCACAAGGTTGCATTTTAAAGCGCTTTTTTTTGTCGTGGACGAATACTATCTTTGAATTTACCAACAAAAAAAATTAAGTATCTTGAGAGTTGGCGGCGTGGCACGGCGAGATACGCCGACGGGAGCTAATTCAACGAGTTGTCACTTGACGAGCTTAACAGATGTGTTTATCGCGCGCGCCGACATCGCTGGGAAGCTCTGGGAAATAAATGGGGTGCAGCCCGAACCCTTCCCTGACAAGATGCCTGCTTCGTGCAAAGAGCAGAGGGGATTATTATAAGCCGGGCTCCGAGGCCACGCGGGACGACGATTGTCGCGCGGCGTGTCAGACGGGACGACCGCGCCGCGCGGCGGCGGCGGAGGCAGCCGCTAAACCGCTCCGCGTTGTCACGGGAGATTTGGATGCTGAATGGATGCTGACATTAACCTTCCCCGACGTCCCCTCGCTTCCTCAAGACGTCCGTCCGTGATGGATGACCTCCCCCCCCCCCATCCCTTGACGCACGCCGTACCCACAGCGCTCTGCACATTAAGAGCATATCCTCAAACGCGTTAGATGGTCCCGTAATGGGAACTCGGTCTCATAACCTCCTGCTTGATACCTTTTTGCTCTGATCAATCTTGGTTTGGGTGCCTCTGAGGTAGTTGTGAAATGTCATTGCCATGAGGTTGGAGGTGTGTGTGTGTGTGTGTGTGTGTGTGGGCTACAGTCATAGTGCTCTGGCTCAGAGTGCCGAGAGGAGACATTAGTTATTATGTGTGACGGGTGTTGCATCTGTGATTTATTCGGTGCTGCAGCCCAGATTGTGCCGCTGCATTATGCCGACATCGCGGCTTCGAGCGTGACCCACATTCCTCTCTGCCCCTCTCAACTCGTCTTCCTCTCCTCGTCTTCGTCCTTCCAAACGTGGCGTCCGCTCTCGGGTGGAGGGAGCGGGCCGTCCGGTGTGACCGCCGCTCATCACCGGCCTCGGCTGTGGGACCAGGCCAGAGGGAGACGGGACAGCGGAGAGCAGATTTTCGCCACATGATGTCAGTGAGGATACACAGTTTGATTGCTGATGTCACTCTGGTGCGTTTAATGAAAATGACAACAAGATTTACAAATCAGGCTGCAAGATTTCGGTAGATCGATGAGACGTTCAGGGAGCCCGGGTGAACGGAAACATCTGCGTTTGATACGCTCCCGCACTCTAATGTGTCTCCCGTCTGCATCTCAGACGATGAGGAACTCCAGACTGACATGGACTCTAATGAACGCTGTGGAGTCGACTGTCCAGGAACGGTCCCGTCAGCCAGGAGCCTGTTGGATAAGGGAAAGTCCCAAGTCTTCCAGCCCCAGTCCAAGCCAAATCTCAAGTCTTCAAGCTACCGTCCTAGTCAAGTCCCTAGTCTTCTAGAGAGCAAGTTCCAAGTCTTTTAGAGGGCACCTCCAAGTTGAGTCCCGAGTCTTCAGGCTACCGTCCTAGTCAAGTCCCTAGTCTTTCAGAGGGCAAGTCTCAAGTCTTCATGCTACTGTCCCGGTCAAGTCTCAAGTCTTTTAGAGGGCAAGTCCCAGTCAAGTCTCAAGTCTTCAAGCTACCATCCTTGTCAAGTCTCAAGTCTTAAAGCTACCGTCCCGGTCAAGTCACAAGACTTCTAGACTAGAGAGCAAGTCCCAGTCAAGTCCCAAGTCTTTTAGAGGGCACCTCCAAGTTGAGTCCCAAGTCTTCAGGCTACCGTCCTAGTCAAGTCCCTAGTCTTTCAGAGGGCAAGTCTCAAGTCTTCATGCTACTGTCCTAGTCAAGTTCCTAGTCTTTCAGAGGGCAAGTCTCAAGTCTTCATGCTACTGTCCCGGTCAAGTCTCAAGTCTTTTAGAGGGCAAGTCCCAGTCAAGTCTCAAGTCTTAAAGCTACCGTCCCGGTCAAGTCACAAGACTTCTAGACTACAGAGAAAGTCCCAGTCAAGTCCCAAGTCTTTTAGAGGGCAAGTCGCAAGTCTTTTAGAGGGCAAGTCCAAGTTGAGTCCCAAGTCTTCAGGCTACCGTCCTAGTCAAGTTCCAAGTCTTCTAGCGAGCAAGTCCCAGTCAAGTCCCTAGTCTTTTAGAGGGCAAGTCGCAAGTCTTCAAGCTACCATTCTTGTCAAGTCTCAAGACTTCTAGACTAGAGAGCAAGTCCCAGTCAAGTCCCAAGTCTTCTAGAGAGCAACTTCCAAGTCTTAGAGGGCAAGTCCATATTGAGTCTCTACAGTCCTGTGACTTGAGTCAAAGTCTACGTCCCCATCTCTGAATTCTGCCCAGCCATTTGTGGGTGTTTGAGTATGGAAATGACCGGCTAGTTGTTCGTAATGTCTGACTGACTGTGACGGGCTTCCTCGACCTCCCCCCCTCCCCCTCTCCCCCTCTCTTCCTCCCTCGTTCACTGGACTTGATCCCGCCTCTTCGCGTGCCGCACACTGCGTCAAATTGCCAAATGTTCTGCTTAATACGCCACACCGCGGTCCTGTTGCAACGCTTATCCGACATCCCAACGTAATCTCTCGGATCTCTTCATCTGACTCGCCGCTCTGCTTTCCTCGTCCAATTTATTTTCGTCCTTGCCGTCTCAGGACGAGTCCTCAGCTCAGCTCTGGACACAGCAGCTGGCTTCACTGAGCAGTAAATGCATTATATTGGATACAGGTAGCCGCGATACGGATGCTTTTGACCCTTGAGCCGAAAATAAAGAAGATACGGGGAAAGAATGGGAAATCCGATGTTTAGAAGTTACGACGGAGCCATCAATTCAAGTACAGATTCTAATTAATGGTCGCTCCAATCTACTCTCATATCTTGCATTTTAATTAAAACTGCAGCCATAAACTCTCGTCTGATTTAACGGACGACTGTCGGGCACGAAAATGTACAGATTCACGATCTTCGGCGTGGAGAACTCATCAGAATGACATAAACCCTGACTGGATAAACCCCTCTGCAGCTCCTTGAACCTGCCTCTGACCTCCGAGTGCTTTACGAACACAGCAGCGCGGCGTTCACGGGGCTGTACTTTGGTGAATACGATAAGGATTTATTTCGGCTAGAAAGTAATGAGGCCGAGGCTTTTGACCCGCGCTCCTTCCCTCTGTGAACGCTTGTACATTTGAACCCGCGTTTGCAGATCCTCCGTTTGACGAGCCGTAAACGGGGGGTCATCAAAATGGATTTTTCTTGGATTGGAAATCTCCAGAAGGTCGGCCATCACTCAAAGGGGGAGTGGGATGTCCTCCAGCTGGGGAGGATGAATGCCGATCGACGTCACGGTAGTGCAAATACAACGTATATCTACATAGTTCAGGCGTGCAGATTCTATCGGTGAGGCGAGGTAACCGGGAAAACGTGAGGCTCGATGGGAATTTCCTCCCATTTCAGTTATTAATATTCCCCCGACGTGCTGGCGTGAAACGGATATTCGACAAAAGATTTCATTTCAGATTAATCTCCCGGTCCAGTTGCTTTCTTTTTTTCTTTTTTTTTTCTGCAGGTGCAGACAGCGAGTGATTAGGAAGCAGTGTGTGGTCTCATTTGCTCGTGTGTTTGGTTTCTCTCCTTTTACATTTTGTTTAAAAATCCTGTGGGGACCAGCCCCCTCCCTCCACACACACACACACACACACACACACACACACACACACACACACACACACACACACACACACACACACACACACATTTAGATGAATCATCACTTCATCGTGAGGATTATCTCCCGAGTCAGCCGTCCCGCTAACATCACCCCTCACTGTAAGAAGCTGCACGCTGCATTTTCTCCTCAAAACGGGGTGAGGTGAGGTCGAAAAGACGAAATCAAGTCACGCAGCATATCCAGTCTTCTGAAGGTACGAGTGGCCAGGGTGTCCTTTTACTTCCTGCCCCGAGGAAATCTCCCAGGGCGGCAGAATAAAAGATGGAATAAGTGGCGTGTTGGGGGGGGGGGTAGGAGATATTCTTTTTCTGAATTTGTGGCCATTGTGAGCCTCTAAAAGGGGCTCGCCCGCTCTCCACTGGTGCTTTGTGATTTCTGCTGACCGAGTTCCAGAATTGTCCGGAAAATAAAGTCTCCTCTCCTTTGTTCAATTAGCAGGTGAGGGGGGTGTGGGTGAGTAGAAAGCCTTATGGATATTAATAGATACTTAAAACGACTCTTCATTGTTATCACAAAACACTTTTGCTGGGGATTTGTGACACTGTGCTGATAGAAACATTAATAATAGTGTGTTTTGCGTGGTTTCCATCCATGTTTGCCAGTCCTCCCCCCCTCCTCACCTCTGTAATCAATGAGCAGATGGATTCACAGTTGTCCTTCAAAATAAAAGCCCATGAAGGTGAACGTCATATATTCGGGCTACAATGCAGATTTTAGTCACGTAAGAAAGCTCGTCGCTACCGTTTGTATCTTTATGTTCATTAAATGTCTCTAAACTCAAAGTTACACAGCGACGTCTTTAGTTATTTAGAGCGCTTAATAAAGTGAATGTTCTATTATAATAACTCATCACGTCGTCCCTACAGTATATTAATACCTTCCTTTATATTTGTGAAGTGGAAGCTCTTTGACAATGGTGGACCTAGCCGTGCTATTAGCCCTCGAGGGGGCAGACACCCCGCTGGACGGCTGCATGGCAACCGTCAGTCCGCCCGGCGACTTCTCCACGGTTACAGGATTTATCGCCTGCTAATAAAAAATTAGACGATTTTTTTCTTCTTGAATATCATCAGATATATATCTCCATGGCAACGCTGCCCTCCATCCAACCTGCAGAGCGACGGGCGGATGTTGTTTCCATCCGGGGGAACAGGCGAAGAGACGGCGTGAACTGAAGCTGAACCTGCAAAGGTAGACGGGCTGGAAAGTGGTAATTGAGGTCACATTTGAGCAGTTTCTTCATTTAAATTTCCCGTACTTGGCCTTTTTAGGGTTAGAATTTATATTAAAAGTGGACAGTATATAACATCTGTGCAGTTGTTGGGTCGGCGAAGGCGACAGGAGACCCTTTCTGTAATAAATTGGAGTCAGATTTATGCAGGTCCTCGACTCCAGACTGTAGTTAGGGCTCTGTACGCTTATTTTGTCACTATAATTGCGACAGAAGCGCGACACTCCTCTATGTATTCTATGCTCCCTCTTTTTCTTTTAAATGCATTCAGAAGAGGCTGTGCAGGGGGGGGGGGGGGGGGGGGGGGGGGGATGGCAAATTGCCGCCTCCAATTGTCGCTGGTGATTCGCACATTCGCTGGTGTGTGTGAGCTTACAGGAAGTTCATTAATGCTTACACCGTCACGGCGCCGCTGGCAATTTGTGTCATAATGTTCGGGTGCAAAACTGTAGAAGAAGTGTGCACTCTGTGAACCGGTGTCTCTGGGTTTTTCTCTTCAAGATAGTGGACTTTCCCCGTTTATTCCAAGAACTAATAAGGTTTATTATATTGTGCGTTTGACGCCTGATGGTTTACACCCAGCGCTTTATTAAAAGAGTTCAGGGGTGGTACGGGGTTCTCATCCGTAGTCGTAGTCTCGCGCTCTAATGAATCTCAGCCTCTCCATCTTGACACTTCCCATATGGTCCTGGTGCGCTGGGTGCTCGTATGGCGGCGGCCTGTTGCTATGTCAACCGCGGCGACTGTAACGCCATTCATCAGAAGCCGGCGTCCGTGAGATAACTCGTGTCACGGACGCCGTCGCGCGCGTGCCGAGCGCGTCTCCAGACGTGAAGGCGCTCTGCATATGAATAACAGACACGCATTCAAGGACACGGCACATTGTAAATCATCCCTCCCCCCCCTGCACACTCCGCACACTTCTGGGTGCCTGTGATTAACAGTTTGTGGGTGAAAAGCATCACCCCCCCCCACCCCACACACCCCACCCCCCCTCTACCGCCCCTCCACCATGTAACTCCATAATGAGTTCTCTGGCGACCCTCCAGCAAACAGCCTCCGCCTCAGTGTTGGTTCCTCCGGTCTTTTCGTGGGTCGGTGGCGGCTCCGTTTCTCCGGCGCACCGCCCTCTCCGTCACTCTGGCCGGCTGGAGGTTTGTTATTATTTATTTTTATTTAACCTTTATTTAGCCAGGCGAGACAGATTAAGAACTAATTATTTTTTACAACTGTGGCCTGACAAGAGGCTAAACCTCTTGAGGGAAAGGAGACATAAATAAATAACGAATAAACGCGGTTAAAAAAATAAAAATAAACACTTAAAAGGTGCAGTTTTACGCCGGGTAATATGTTTACGTTCCACGGTCCGGTTCCGCCTGCTTAGGAAAGCTGCAGCAGCAGATATGATATCAGGGTTCGGACGGTCATGGAAAACCTGGAAAAGTCATGGGATTTGAAAATGGTCATTTCCAGGCCTGGAAAAGTCATGGAAAAAACTTAAATCATAAAAGTTTGGGAAAAGTCATGGAAATGTGTTATAATCACGTGTTCATTTACGCCTTGTTTGAAATAAGTAATATGTTTTTTTAAGAAAGACGCTCAAATTATAAGCCGGCGTACGCTCTCGATACGCTACATTTTCTAAATGTTTCATGTTTATACCGAGATTTCAGTTTGGTCATGGAAATCTGGTTAAAAGTCATGGAAAAGTCATGGAAATTCATTGGTAAAAATGTGTAAGAACCCTGCAGATAACTAAATGTTATCTTTTCTTAATAATACTACAGCATGGACAGGGTTGGTACGGTCATGGAAAACCTGGAAAAGTCATGGGATTTTAAAACGGTCATTTCCAGGCCTGGAAAAGTCATGGAAAAAAGTTTTTGAAAAGTCATGGAAAAGTGTTATCACTTGTTTATTTACGCCGATTTTGAAATAATGAATGTGTTTTTTGAAGAAATACGCTCAAAATATAAGCCGGCGTACGCTCTCGATACGCAACTTTTTCGAAATGTTTCATGTTTATACCGAGATTTCAGTTTGGTCATAAAAATCTGGTGAAAAGTCCTGGAAATCCATGGGTCAAAATGTGTAAGAACCCTGTGATATGATATGATATTCCTTTAATCGTCCCACAGTGGGGAAATTAAAAACATGTACAGTAAAAATAAACATGAACTGCTGAAAATGTCTACATTTCATACATCTAAGAATTGAACCCCCCCCCCCCCAAAAAAAAAAAGGGCCGACTCAACCGTAGCATCCTCAGAGCGTTTGTGCGTTCTAGTACATGTTTGTTTTTGGTTGTGTTTGTTTTTTCTCCCGATAACCGAGAGCCCCGCAGTGGGCGTGATGGAGCGGCAGCTGGGCTCAGCAGACACCGCCATCACGCAGACACAACACTTCCTACTCCGGCACGTTGAACTGTTGACGAATAACAACTCGTTGGCTCTCTGCGGATCGCCTCGTGTTGCTGTGAAGAGGAAAAAAGAGGAAATTAAACCTCCGAAAAGAAGTGATAATTGTCAGATCTCTTGCCAGGAGGCCACGCTGTTGAAACGGCAACTTTATTCTCTTCATAAGTTTCACCTTTTTACTTAAGTATGACGGTTTTTACCTACTATTTTTCCACATTTCTTTCAAGTTGTATGTTTATTTTGGCAAATAATGAGTATTTTGGTTCCCACTGACTAGGTTTTTCTTCAGAAGTGGGTTTAAAAATGTTAAATGAACAATTTTCATCCTCCTTATTTATTTTCCAGTGACAGAGCGTCGGCGGATCTCACAAACCTCACCGAGACGCAAGCGTCAAACACTCGGACGACCGCAAGGTGTGTGATGCTCCGAAATCTGTATTTATGGAAACATATTAAGTTTCCTTCTTTAGACTTGCTGAGTCAGCACGGGAAGTTCAGGGGGGGGGGGGGGGGGGGGCACTGAGACCCTCAGAAGATGCTCAGCCGGCCCCGCTGCTTGTCTTCTTCTTCTTCTTCTTATTGAATGCGGCCTGTCACAGAGATAACGCCGTATCGTCTTCCGGGCGATCGCTCGGCGGCCCCCGACGACGAGGCCGACGGCGGTGACAGCCGGCTTGAAGATATCGCCGTGGAAACCTTCTGAGCTTCCCGAGCGCCGCCTTTCATCTGGACCTCAGACGGAAGGAGAGCGTCGCCTCCATCTGTACAGACCCGTCTGCTTCTGGCCGCCGGCTCAGTTTCCCCACCGCCGCCATCGCCTGTCAACCGTCTCCCTCCCCCCCCCCCCCCCCCCTCCATCATCATCATCATCATCATCATCATCCTTCGCTGAAAGTAAGTGCTGAGGTTTCTTTTCTTCTTCTCTTTTTCCGGCGAGTGTAAACAAAACAGTCGAATTTACGACCCGACAGTCCCTGTGGAGCCGACCCAGAGTCATTTAATCCGTTGTTGCTCTGAACTCAAGAAACAGGACGTTTAAAACATGCATTAGAGGCCTTTCTAAAAACATGAAAGCACAACAAAATGTTTTTTAATAATAATTAAATTAATAATTTTATATAATAATATAATATATATATATAAATAATATAAATATAATATAATAATAATAATAATATAAATATAAATATAATATATATAATAATTTAATAATAATTTGAGGGCCGGAGAAACCCTGCAGCCCCGCGCTCTTAATTAAAATCTGCATTTGACTTTGCCCCACTGAGGCTCTGGGAGCCTAATTAATTTAGCAGGAGTGAGGCGGGAGGAGTTTATTTATCTTCTCTTCTCAGAGTGAATATGGATACTACCTCATCTACTGCCTCCTCCACGCCCGACGCCACCGAACCGCTCTCCTCGCCCTCCTCGCCGTGCGCTCCTCCCCCGAGACCCCGACTCTGCGCGAATGTGTCGGACGCGATTAGCCGCGCGTCTCTCGCCGCGGTTAAATTAACGGCGTTTGCGGGCGACACGACACGTACTGTGTTCGCCTCTCACAGCGTCCACCGACTGGGGGGGGGGATATGAGTCGCCTTATCAGGGTTCGTACGGGCATGGAAAACCTGGAAAAGTCATGGAATTTGAAAATGGTTATTTCCAGGCCTGGACAAGTTATCGAAAAAAGTTAAATCATAAAAGTTTTGGAAAAGTCATGGAAATATGTTATCACATGTTCATTTACGCCGAGTTTGAAATAATTAATGTTTTAAAGAAAAAAGCTCAAAATATAAGCCGGCGTACGTAAAATGTTCTAAATTTTTCACCGAGATTTCAATTTGGTTTATTTGGAAAATTTGGCAATTTGGTGTAAAGTCATGGAAATCCATAGGTCAAAATGTGTAAGAACCCTGCCTTATGTATTAAAATAGTTACTGGAACTCATGGCATAATGATCCAAAATCCTCTTTTTTTGCTTTAGTATTCTGGGAATATTTATTTATTTATATTTATATTTTTTTTGGTTCACAGTATGTGTATCTTGTGTTTGGGAGAGAATGAAAAACACAGAACAATTTCTAAGTTGGCTGTGGCGCGCGCGGCGAGCAGCCGGCCGGCGTGAGCTTTGATTGGAGCCCCTCAGAGCGACGCTCTTCTTCTCCGCGATGCTTTATTCATGAGGCGTCCGTCGCTCCCTCGGGGCGACGTCGGGGTTGTTTCCAGCTCTCTGATGGAATACTGGCGCTTTCTCTTCTTATACAGAAGAACTCAAGAAATTGTAATGACTTGCATTGGAAATATATCATACGTGCAGCTTTATTTAAATTATTTTTCTTTTACCCAGAGGTATTGTGGGTAGACAGAAAGTGGAGCAGACTGCAGAGAGGGCACGAAGCCGGGGAGCGGCGTTATGCAGCCGGATGCAGTCTGACGCGGACTTTAGCTTTGATACAGACACGATGCATCCGGGCCACATTTAGAAAACGGCGTTGAGCCGGTGTTCTGTCATTTCATGCTACTTGTCAAGAACTGCTACCTTGTGGTATTGCGCATGCGCCGAGTCGATTTTCCGAGTTTTTTGACACGCCCATCATGTTTTGCCACCCTGTCGATGCACGTCTGATAACGGGAGTGACATCATCAAAATCCCGATTATTTCCCGAGTTAAAAGTACATTCAGCATGTATATTGTACAGGTAGTAATAATATGTAGTAATGACATGTAGATTAATGAGTGATAAGCAGTTGCTATTTCTTTTGTGTCAACAAATTATTGCAAACATGAGTTTGTTCACATTATCATAATAAAGCACTGGTTTATTATTAGGGTATTTAGTGTTGAAGATAAACACTTTAACAGTGAAAAGTGAAACATTGAACTTTGAAAGAAAAGCATATTGTGATAGTACAATAACATCCTATCAGATAGGGTAGCATGAATCGATACACACCTATCGGTTTATGCAGCGGTAGCTAATTCTGACAAGGCAGCAAAAAATGACAGAACAGCGGGTCGGGTTTGTCAATCGAGAGTCGGCCTCAACTTACCGGTCGACTTTTCCCGTCCTCATCTGGGCTCTCGCTACACTGCAAAAATGTAAATCTAAGTAAGATGAAATATCTCAAATTAAGGCAATCTATGCTTTTTTTTTGACTGACAAGATATTTGTTCTTACAAGGCAGTTTAAATGTTGGAGCATTTCACTTGTTTTAAGAAATCTTGGCAAGTCACATTTTCCTGTTCTGTTGGCAGATAATTTGGCTTATTTCAAG
The DNA here is from genome assembly GCA_036178185.1 of Liparis tanakae. NCBI lineage: Eukaryota > Metazoa > Chordata > Actinopteri > Perciformes > Liparidae > Liparis > Liparis tanakae. The sequence continues at coordinate 26,042,181 of CM070104.1, read as the reverse complement.
TAATATTCCCTCATTTTATTACTTTTTTCCCTTGTTTTTTTAGGCTGAATTTTTGCAGTGTAGAGAGTGAAATTAAATACACAAAAGGGCCAAAATGAAGAAGAAGAAGAAAGAAGAAGAAATATACTTTATTAATCCCCAAGGGGAAATTTGTTGACACAGTAGCACCAATAAACTAAACACAATAAAATATAAATATAAGAAAGAAAGAAAGTGACTGTGCATAAAGTATACAAAGTGAAATATAAAATACAAAATAAAATAAAAAAATAAATAATAATAATAATATATATATATATCAATATATATAAACAACATATATGTAAATATAGCAATGTAAAATTAAATAATATATATATATATATATATATATATATATATATAGACAGTGTGCAAAATGCAAAGTGTGTGTATGTGTGTAGTGTAAATGAAATGTGTGCAGTGCAGAAAAAGCAAAAACATCGGAAAAGCAATCTGAGAATGCAGGTTTGGATTTTTTTTTTTACCCTTTCCATCGAGCCCTTTGAGAGGAGGAGGAAACGGCTCACTGACTTGAACTTTCCTCAGGACCTCCTTCTGAGAGCTCTCCACAGATTCTTGTAATATCTCACCTCTCGCATCACAAAGTTTCCGCGAAACCGCCGGCGGGCGGTTTCAGGTTTCCGGCCCTCCGAGGCCACGGCGTCGCCCGCCTCCCGTTTCATCCTCGCCGGAACGCCGTGACAAGCGTTCCGCTGCGCTGACCTCCGCTGACCGGCCAGGTAATATACCGGCGTCTTATTGGTACGGGACTTATGTAGATATTTGACATTACCGCAGCCGCCAGACGACCGTAGATCAGGATTTTTCTCCTCCGAGAGTCTGCAAACTCCCAGAAAGGCTTTATTAAAAGGAGTGATTTATCTAATCTGGAGTGAGTGGCGATGATGTGTGGCACCATAAGAGATGATTAAACCTCTCCGGCGCTCCTCGTCAGAATTTAAGACCCTCGCCGCCGCGACACGCCGTCCTCTAAACCCGCCGCGGTTCCCCCGTTTTCTTTTATTCCTCCCCTTTGTTCTCCAACCCTCGGCGGCGGCGGCGGAGACACAGATTCCTGAAATTGATCGCGGCGAGCGGAGTGTCACTTCGTTTCCGGTAATACTTCATAACGTCTCGCGCAGACGGAAACACGGAAATAAATGTGCGCCGCAAATCATTAAGATCGACGTCCTGCAACTTGTATAAAATACCGCCCGTGCGTTCCAATAACGGCAGTAGCTTAGTATTTATAATGCCAGGAACAGATTTAGTTTGTCCCAATACGCAGTAAAAATCTAGGGTGATAAAAAAGTACCAGGATGTTCTCCTGCATCCAGGAACATGGAGCTGATCTGGCTATTCCGGGGTTCGTACGGTCATGGAAAACCTGTAAAAGTCATGGAATAACGAATAAACACGGTTAAAAAAATAAAAATAAACACGGTTAAAGGTGCAGTTTTACGCCGGGTAATGTGTTTACGTTGACCGGTCCGGCTCCGCCTGCTCAGGAAAGCTGCAGCAGCAGATATGATATCAGGGTTCGGACGGTCATGGAAAACCTGGAAAAGTCATGGCATTTTAAAATGGTCATTTCCAGGCCTGGAAAAGTCATGGAAAAAACTCAAATCATAAAAGTTTTGGAAAAGTCATGGAAATGTGTTATAATCACATGTTCATTTACGCCAAGTTTGAAATAATGAATATGTTTTTTTAAAGAAAGACGCTTAAAATATAAGCCGGCGTACGCTCTCAATACGCCAAATTTTCTAAATTGTTCATGTTTTTACCGAGATTTCAGTTTTTTCATGGAAATTTGGTTTAAAGTCATGGAAAAGTCCTGGAAATCCACTGGTCAACATGTGTAAGAACCCTGTGCTCTGGCTATTCTGACCCACAGCTCTTTGCGCAGCAGACGTACGCGCAGGAAGGTCAAAGGTCAAAGATATGAGGAAGTGGTACGTCCCAACCTAAAAGTATAGAGGAAGAAGTTGCACAATCTTTTTTTAAAGGGCCAGCAACACGTATAGTTTTGGTTTGATGTGCTTAAAAACACCCGAAATGTCGTTGTAGCCCCTGAGCCGAGAAGAAATAGTCCCAATGGAGGGTATCCCAGAGGAGCCGATGTGTAACCACGGGTAACCGTCGGACTAGCAAAAGAGGATGTAGAGATGGCGTCGAGATACGGCCTGTACGGATAAGGAGGGTCATTGAAGGGGCCCCCAAACGTTTTCTCAGATTTAGTCCGAGCAAACCAACATTATCTTCAGTTGGACTCCTCCTCCCCCCCCCCACCCCTGTTAACTGAGGTTATTCTCGCGTATCCTTCTCTTTTTTTTGTTCTTCTTTTATAAATCTTGCCAAAACGCACACCTCCACATTAAACAACCGACTCCTTCGGTCACCGTCCATTAGTCACCGGGTCCTCAAACACACGAGCCACCTGTCAGGTGTCAGGGGGTCAATGCAAAATGTGTCTTAAGTGTCTCTTGATGTGTGTGTGTGTGTGTGTGCGCGTGTGTGTGTGTGTGTCTGCATAATGAGGCCGGGCTGCTGATGGCAGCGATGATGAAAGCAGGCTCCCTGTGTATAAATAATACAGCCCAGTGAGATTCTCATTTTCCCCCCGATTGAATCGGAATTGGAAAAGCATCCCGCGGACCCCGATGACGAGTGGTGACATCACGCCGACGGGTGGAGTGAGAACACGGATCGGACGGATCCGTCTGGGCATCCATATTCTAAATTGCTGGTGCCGTTTCTGGTGGAGGCGGGGCCAGAGTCTTTCCCCAGCATGCATTGGGGGAGAGATGGGTTATCTCGGTGGCTGTTTCAGGTCATTCACAAATTCTGGACCCAGGAAGACCTCGAGTGGGCCCCCCTCCCCCCCCCCCCATGGGCCCCCCTCCCCCCGCATCAGTACCGACCCGGACTAGACGAGACCTCGAGACGCACTCATGTAGCGCGCTCGCTTAAGGGCACTTGAAAAGAGGGCGTCGCTGCAGCTCATGTGACTCCGCCCCCTAGAGTGTAGTCGTCCTATGAGTGTAAGGGAGTTGGATATTACCGTGGTAGTAAAGTGTGTGATGCTCCAGAGACGTTAGAATGAAGTGTGCATTGACGTTATGTGTCTTTTTGTTTTAATATAGTGCAAAAAACTAAATTATTTAGTTATTTATATTAGATTTTCAGGGAGTAACTATGTTAATAGCATTGAATGACGTTTGTTCAATGGAGTACAAAGACAAGAAAACCAGCAGAAAGTCTTTTCCCACGTTGTTTACCTGGCCAGCAGCTTCCGGTGCAGTGAAGCTGCCTTTGATGCAGAGCGGGAGCAGAGCCCCCAGTACCCCCCAGTAGCCCCTAGTAACCCCCAGTAGCCCCCAGTACCCCCCAGTAGCTCGACCAACCCGGTATCGACCCACCGGCTCGATTCCCTCAGTCGATGAGAGACGATCCCCCCCCACCCCAGAGCCGACTGGGTCACGCCCGATCCATCGGTACCCTGAGGGCAGAGCCTTTTCAAATCTAAAGTGTTTGTCTCGTTTTGTAGTGATAATTACTTTAATTTATTTTATAAATAAAAAAAAAAACTGTCTTTTATAACCCTTTGCCAAAGAATTGTGGGTTAAAAACTATAAACGATTCATGTGAGACGTACCCAACGGAGATGAAACGTCCTACATTTGATTTCATCACAACACTTTTCTTGGCATAATTAAAACCGAGACAAAAATACTATTATCCGCTGATTAAAAAAAAATAAAAATATATCGCAGACGTCTGTCGAAAAAAAAAAGCAAACAAACACACATCCCTCTGCCTCAGATCGCTGAGACTCTATAATTAGAGAACATGGAGTTCTCT
>CM070104.1:26005796-26035796 GCA_036178185.1 Liparis tanakae | reverse complement strand
GAGTCGTGCCGCGTGGCCGGCGCCCACGGTCCGACGCCTCCTTTAGTTTTTTTGTTGTCTTCCTCATCATAAATATGGATGTTTTCCATATTCCCCACCAATGGGGGCGGATTTGTTTTCCGCTCCCGTCCCCGGGCGGGTTTAGAGATGACTTGTCGGATCACAGGCCGCGCTCGCTTCTTCACCGGATTGTTTCTGCGCCGCTTCATTTCCCTCCTCCCTCTGTTCCCGTCTCGTCCGAACACAGAGCCCAGACTTCTCCTTCTTTCTTCCATCTTTCCGCTCGTCATTAAGCATTTACATTACCATTCGCTCTTTTCTTGCAAATGGCCTGGGCAGCGCGACAAGTACGTGATGAATAGACGCAGTGACTGCATCGTAGGACCAGAATGAGAGGATGAAGTTCTGGCAGCTCATCGTGGTTATTACACACCGGTTTTTGTTTTTGAGATGTTCTTCAGTGTCCACGCTGAAGAACATAGACATGGCCCGAGGTGTGGGAGTTTAATCTTCCAGAAACATTTTTTCATTAAAGATTTATTTATTTCGTCACAGATGGCAGACGGTGATCAGAGGAATCGGTTTGAAATGTTTCCGGGACGCCCCAAGCTTTTTTTTTAGGGCTCACAGTGAGGTCAGGTTCTATTCCCTCCGATTTTCGGGGTAAATTCACACCACAAAAAACACATCGCAGATAAAAAAAACGCTTTTTGAAAACGAGCCGTGATTATTTTTTAAATGGACGAAAGCAAGAAGTGTTGTTATTAAACCTTCTTCATGGAACGTGTTCCCCGAGTCGCTGTAAATGTCCAGCGTTTGATCTCCACATCCGATCCATGAAGATAAGGGTTCGTACGGTCATGGAAAACCTGGAAAAGTCATGGAATTTTAAAATGGTCATTTCCAGGCCTGGAAAAGTCATGGAAAAAACTTAAATCATAAAAGTTTTGGGGAAATCATGGAAATGTGTTATAATCACATGTTCATTTACGCCAAGTTTGAAATAATTAATGTGTTTTTTAAAGAAAGACGCTCAAAATGTAAGCCGGCGTACGCTCTCGATACGCAAAATTTTATAAATTGTTCATGTTTTTACCAAGATTTCAGTTTGTTCTTCGAAATTCGGTTTAAAGTCCTGGAAAAGTCCTGGAAATCCATCGGTCAACATGTGTAAGAACCCTGAGTAATGGTAGGGCCGCTGTTCAAAGCGTTCGGGTGTTTCCCTCTCAATCTTCAGCCGTGTGTAGGTCTGAAAATGAAGCCAAAGGCCAGTAAATGTCAACCGCTGTGGTCTGACGCCCCCATCTCCACCCCTCCCCTCCCCTTTCTTTGCTCAGATCCTCCACCCCTACCGCGCCTTTGAAGGTTTCACGCTGACCGAGGTCACGACCCGTCCAACCGCCGTTGCTCGGTGGGTGGGAGTGTATAACACAGTGAGTAAACATACTTATTAACGAGTGTGTGTATCTCACAGGGAGGTAGCAACCGTTTCTAAGCCTCTCGCGCTCCCCTGCGGCGCTTCATGGAGCCGTGTCCACGTCAACCTTTAAAACGTCATGCTAACGCAGCGAGCGGGGGAACGTGCTCATGGGGTTTCGGACCGGACTCCTTTTATAAAGTCTTGCACATTTTCTTTCATAGTGTTCCAGCTTAAGAAAGTGCACAAGAGGAAAGGTCAGTGGCTTGTGAATAAAAAAAATATACAGGAAATGTCATTAACTGATGTGACCGCCCATGGAAACACAGCGTGCGTTAGACAGAACTTCAGGCTTAATATACAGATTTTTATATAATTGTCTACCCCCCACCTTCTGTTTCACTCAATGTTTTGCATATTTTAAAAAACGACAATTCATATAAATTTATATAGAAATATATATATATATATATATATATATATATATATATATATATATATATAAATAAATACAAATGTATATAAAACATGTATATAAACATTCATATATATGTTTTATATATATTTGTATTTATTTGTTTTTATATTTATTTATATATATATATGTATGCATTTATATATATATATATATATATATATATATATGAATTTATATATATGTTTTATATATATTTTTATGTATTTGTATTTATATTTGTATATATATATATATACTTTCTAATATATATATTTATATATATATATATTTTTTTTTTTTATATAGATTTTTTTTGTATTTATATATATTTACATTCTTTTAAAACATAGAACGCCGAGTCTCTTCCACATTGTCAAAGTTGGGGTGGTTAATGTTGGCACGAGATAAACGTCTTTTCTACTCATCCCAGAATAGTTTCTGGGCACCAGCCTCTTGGTCTGTTTCATCTTCGAGTGATTCTATCTCGATTCAACGTGACCAAAAAAAAAGAAAAAGTGTCCTAATTGGGACTGAAACTGTAACTTTCCATATCTCCACCTTCCACCCTCTGCTCTACTCTCTCTGCTTCCCCTCTCATCATGACGTGCGTGCTTCACAAGTAGTTTATTTAGTTTGATACGATGGCTGGAACAAATTACAGAGCCTAACATTGTGTTGACACTGACCAGAAAGTTCAGATTTTTAAAGAGGACGTGGGACGTTTCCGTGGAGCCAGTAGCTGCAGAGGCCGGTGCGACCTTCAGGCTACAGACAGACGCCGTATCAACGTTGTGTTAACCCGCTGTTCATCTTTGTAGTTCCTGAAGCCTGTAGACATGGAGCAAACATGGCGGCTGCATTCACACGTCACCCCGTACTGTATTTCGGGAGCAGACCTTTCAGTCGGGGGCTTTCATTCCTCCCCTGTGTTCAAAAGAAAGGTCATTTACGCGGCTTACGGACTAGATGAATCGTTGTAAGTGCTGACGTATAGATGTTGTCCACCAATGGATCTCTGGTGTTTACCAAAAGTCATTTCCAGATCTGTCATTTCCAGAAGCTGCCTCGTGGTTGTTGCCATGATGAACGCGTCATGTGTGACCCATTACTCCTCTTGGCTGGCGGTAGTGCTGGTGCCATGGGAGGGGAAAAAAAGGTAGAGGACGAGCCATAAGTTACGTGTCCTGTATTTCATTAATACATACATGTGCTATCTCGATCCACAAATGCTGTGTTCCCATTCAATCATTTCATTTCTATTGAGCAGAAGCCTTTCACACTGCTAGAACGTTGGCTGCATTGTCACATAAAGTGTAGTTTCCATCACTTTTATAACATCTCATTACCAAGGTCATCATGAGGCGTATTTGTTTCATTAATGCTGCAGGATGATGCTCTGTGCAGACCCGGTTCATGAGTGTCAGCCAATGGGCTCGGTCAGCCGGGGAGATGGAGGAGGAGGCTGCTTTATTGGCTCACGGTCAGAATATACTCATCTTTGAGTGGAAGTGATAATATATACAATCAGGGTTCGTACGGTCATGGAAAACCTGGAAAAGTCATTGAATTTTAAAATGGTCATTTCCAGGCCTGGAAAAGTCATGGAAAAAACTTAAATCATAAAAGTTTTGGAAAAGTCATGGAAATGTTATATTCACGTTAAAATAATTAATGTTTTTGAAAGGAAGACGCTCAAAAAATAAGCCGACATACGCCAAGTCCAAACAGGTGGTTTTGCACATAAAGGATAATAGTATATATAAACATTTATATAAGTGATTCTAAGAATAAAGATGTATAAAATTGTTTATTCTTTTAATCAAACTATTGTCTCTCATTCACTTGTTTCATTTAAGGTGTAGTGTATGCTTTGTAATTCTCCTTGTTTGAATACTTCATTTAAATTATTTTTTTCATGTATACACCGAGATTTCAGTTTGGTCATGGAAATTTGCTTTAAAGTCCTGGAAAAGTCCTGGAAAAGTCCTGGAAATCCACTGGTCAAAATGTGTAAGAACCCTGTACACCTATACTATTCAAGCCAGTCACACTGGTTCATCCCACACGGTGTTCACCACCGCGTGAGCTTCCCTGTTAATGTCAAATCTTGCATGCTGTGTGGCTCACTGACCGCTAACAGTTAGAGGTTAGCAGTAAGAGGCTAGCAGTTAGAGGTTAGCATTAAGAGGCTCGCAGTTAGAGGTTAGCAGTTAGCAATGAGAGGCTAGTAGTTAGAGGCTAGTAGTTAGAGGTTAGTAGTTAGAGGTTAGCAGTTAGCAATGAGAGGCTAGTAGTTAGAGACTAGTATTTAGAGGCTAGTAGTTAGAGGCTAGTAGTTATAGACTAGTATTTTGAGGCTAGTAGTTAGAGGCTAGTAGTTAGAGGTTAGCAGTTAGCAATGAGAGGCTAGTAGTTAGAGGTTAGTAGTTAGCGTTTAGCAGTTAGAGGTTAGCAGTTAGAGGCTAGTAGTTAGAGGTTAGTAGTTAGAGGTTAGCAGTTAGAGGTTAGCAGTAAGAGGCTAGCAGTTAGAGGTTAGTCACTAACAGTTGGAGTTTAGCATTAAGAGGCTCGCTGTTAGAGGTTAGCAGTTAGCAATGAGAGGCTAGTAGTTAGAGGCTAGTAGTTATAGACTAGTATTTAGAGGCTAGTAGTTAGAGGCTAGTAGTTATAGACTAGTATTTTGAGGCTAGTAGCTAGAGGCTAGTAGTTAGAGGTTAGCCGTTAGCAATGAGAGGCTAGTAGTTAGAGGCTAGTAGTTATAGACTAGTATTTAGAGGCTAGTAGTTAGAGGTTAGTAGTTATAGACTAGTATTTTGAGGCTAGTAGTTAGAGGTTAGCAGTTAGCAATGAGAGGCTAGTAGTTAGAGGTTAGTAGTTAGAGGTTAGCAGTTAGAGGTTAGCAGTTAGAGGCTAGTAGTTAGAGGCTAGTAGTTAGAGGCTAGTAGTAAGAGATTAGTAGTTAGAGGTTGACAGTTAGCGTTTAGAGGTTAAAGGTTAGCGCAGGAGTCATTTAGCTTAGCAACCACAACATGTTCAATAAGCTGCTGATGGCATCTCCTCACATTTAAAACCTATCACTGGAGCTCTGAAACATCTCTGAATTGAAGTTTTTTCCCGTCTCCACATGGCTTTTCTGATGCGATACGTAAAATGTGCACGTGGACGGAAACACGACTCGTACCTGACAGGAAGTCAACGTTTTGCCCTCAGTATGAACAGCAAAACATTTGCGACAAATAGTAATAATTATGTAAAAAGGAACCGTGTTGGTTGCAACCCAAACATAATCCAGTCCGTAGCTGCAGCCTAATTGAGTCACCGTTAGTTCCTTCAGGTTATTAAACTTTCTACCGGCCGTCAGGACGAGTTCACTGGTTTGAAAATGGACTCCACGTCTCACTCGAGTCTTTAAAGGAGCATGACGTTCATTTAGAGTCAGTAAATGTCAAACGCTGTGATCTGACCCCCCCCCCATAAAAACATTCTGTGTCACTCCGGGAGAACGCCAGGGTGCATTAGCCCACTTTCCTTTTTCTTGGAGTGTAACTTTGATGTAGATGTGGGGCAGAGCATCATTCAGCCCGGAGCAGCAGCGCGAGGGTTTGATCCCCGCGGGTCGGCCTCCTGGGACGCTCCTCACGCTCCTCACTCTCCTCACGCTCCTCACCGCCTCCACGCCGGGCGGCAGATTGTCTGTAAACCAGGACGCCGCGTTTGGCAGCGGGGAGGCAGCCACAGATTGGTGTGTGTGTGTGTGTGTCTGTGTCTGTGTCTGTGTGTGTGTGTGTGTGTGTCGGTATAAGATAAGATATTCATTTATTAGTCCTACAGTGGGGAAATTTCAGGATCACAGCAGTGAATGTACATTAGAGCCTTAATATAAAATAAAAACACAAAAACTAAATACTAAAATACTAATACTACTACTACTAAAATACTAATACTAATACTACTACTACTAAAATACTAATACTAATACTACTACTACTAAAATACTAATACTACTACTAAAATACAAAATACTAATACTACTACTAAAATACAAAATACTAATACTACTACTAAAATACTAATACAAAATACTAATACTAAGTTACTAAATACTAAAATACAATACTAAATACTAATACTAAATTTCTAAATACTAAAATACAATACTAAATACTAATACTAAATACTAAAAATACTAACGACCTACATGTCTCGTCACGGGGGGGGGGGGGGGGGCTGTTGGGATGAGGCGCCTTGTCATGGTGGAAGCGTCGCTTTCTATTGGTCGGCCACAGAGCCGGCAGAAAGCACGCCGCACTTCTCTCCACTTTAAACTTTTACCCTCGCCCATAATCGAGAAACGTTGTTCATTTCTTCAGGCGTTCTTCCCTTCGCACGGGATCCGAAATGCGAGCCCGCCGCCTGGAAGCCGGAGCGCCGCCACCCCCATCTCCGCGGGTTAATTGACTCTTAGAATCCATTTCCAGCTCTCGGATTCTTCCTCTGTTGGCTGAGCCGTATCAATATCACTTCATTATTCCGGCAAACAAAACGGCTCCAAACACAACAAGCCCGCGTAATAATTTCTGAACCCCCCCCCCCCCCCCCCCCCGGTACTAGAACTCCGTCTAGACTGCGGCGGTGCCGTCGGGTTCCAGGAGGCGTGTTCTCCATCTGCTCGCCCAGATAAGAACACTCGCTCGCATTTCCCTCGCACTCCCAGAATCCCGTGTGAGAGCGAAGACGAGAGACAAAAGGCCCCCGACGGGAGCTCCGCCCGCCCGCCTCCAGCATGTGAAGATGGGCCCTTTAATTAAACTTGTTGGTGGGACGGGGGAGGGGGAGGGGGTGATCGATATTGGCCCGAGGAACAGACAACAAGGCCGGAGCATTGCTTTCAGACCGCTGGTCCTCTCATCCATCCATCTCTCTCTCTCTCTCTCTCTCTCTCTCTCTCTCTCTCTCTCTCTCTCTCTCTCTCTCTCTCTTGGGGGTGCGGGGGGGGGTGCACAAACGGTGTGGTTCCATTTCTACAGCCCATTGTCCTCCATCAGGCACTACGGGATGTTATCAGCTTCAGCCAGGCTCAACCTCCTACAATGCTTCAATAGGTGTGTGTGTGTGTGTGTTTGCACGTGTGTGTGTGTGTGTGTGCTCATCCCGCAAACACAATGCTTCATTCCATGTCTCTCCCAGGGCTCCCTTTACATTTCTTCCTGTCTCATTACCCGCTGAGAGTCCTGTTATCTGTTCCAGTCATACTCACCAAGCAGACCTTTAGCCTTCACACACACACACACACACACACGCACGCACACACACCGAGCTGTTGTTAGCGGCGTAATCCTGGCATCGGTGCTCGTAATGAATACTCACTTAGTGTGTAATCAGTGTGTGCATCTGAGAGCTCACAGGCTCACATATTGACTTCATTGATATTAAAAACAAACATGGCGAACCGTCTCTGACTCCAGTTCCCTCTCCAGTGAGCGGACCGCTGTGTTTGGGGCGAGAGGCGCTGATCGCTCCGGTCATCAGGAAGTCTATTGATCCTCCGCGTTGCCCAGCGTCTCCTCAGGTGAAGGATCTCACGGCTCCTCGAAGGGGAAACGAAATCGTAAAACAAAGACACAGAAACACCGGTACACGGGGAGTCGCGTGTGTAATGAGACGTTGTTATTCAGCGTCACGCAATGCCTTCCTTTGTGATGTTTGACTTGTTACTTCGAGGAGCTGTGTGTCGCGATGTTTGTCACATGACAAACGGCATCACACCAAATATTTAAACTTGTGAAAAACATCAAGTCAGAACCGGAGAGTCAAAACGACGGGCGAGATATCGGATGACGTTTGGGAAACCGAACGCCGGTGTTCTGTCATTTCATGCTACTTTTCCAGAACCGATACCTTGTGGTGTTGCGCATGCGCCGAGTCGATTTTCCGAGTTTTTTTTGACACGCCCATCATGTTTTGCCACCCTGTCGATGCACGTCTGATAACGGGGAGTGACATCATCAAAATCCCGATTATTTCCCGAGTTAAAAGTACATTCAGCATGTATATTGTAGTAATAATATGTAGTAATGACATGTAGATTAATGAGTGATAAGCAGTTGCTATTTCTTTTGTGTCAACAAATTATTGCAAACATGAGTTTGTTCACATTATCATAATAAAGCACTGGTTTATTATTAGGGTATTTAGTGTTGAAGATAAACACTTTAACAGTGAAAAGTGAAACATTGAACTTTGAAAGAAAAGCATATTGTGATAGTACAATAACATCCTATCAGATAGGGTAGCATGAATCGATACACACCTATCGGTTTATGCAGCGGTAGCTAATTCTGACAAGGCAGCAAAAAATGACAGAACACCGGTTCTGAGGGATTCTTCCGGTAGAGCCCGGTTCTTCCTCTGAAGGTGTCACGGAGCCTCGGGCTGCTGAATGGCTGATTGTGATGCCTGTTTTCTTAATAAAGGCCAGCTGCCTGCTCAACTGATTACCTGCAGCTGTCTCTCTCTCTCTCTCTCTCTCTCTCTCTCTCTCTCTCTCTCTCTCTCTCTCTCTCTCTCCCTCCCTCTCTCTCCGGTGATAAACAAGCACATTAGAGGCCGGCGCATCGGCCGACACCTCCCCGATACACAAGGTCTTTTCAAGAATTAATTCACGTTGAGTATTTACATTTTATTTATTTATTTCTCTCTTTCTGAACGGGCCCGTGTTGGACGGCCGTGCCGCCGGGCCGCGTGCCCTCTGCCGATTTTAAATCTGTTTTGCCTAATTGATAAATGTTTTCGCTTAATAACTTGTGACAGAAAATTAATAACGCTGGTCAGAGCGTGTGTGCGTGTGTGCGTGTGTGTGTGTGTGTGTGTGTGTGTGTGAAGGTCGTGGCGGAGGCTTCCGGTTGATGGTGTATTTGTTTTGTTTTTTCTTCTTTCCTCGCCCCTCCAGTCGTGCCTAAGCAGACCCCGGCACCCTGAACCACCCTGGTGGCTAATTCTGGTCCACTTCCCGGCTCCTGAATCAGGACCCGGCCCACCAAATTACCCAGAAGGCCATCCTGCTGCCTTTGGATCCGCTGAGCTGAAGGGAAAAGACTCATGGTGTGTGCGGCAATCTGATCTTCTTTTCATCGATTTCCCACATTACCCAGAATGCCTCTTGGCAAACCTCGGAGAGTGGCCGTGAACAATTATTTCGCCGTGTTCTTTTTCTTCCCCTCCACATCTGGGATGTGGAGTGTGAAACCTGCACACAGAAGGTGGAGGACTTAGCTCGCCGATGGAGACCGATGTGGAATTTTAAGCAGAAGTTGAAAACAGAAGCAGAGTTTAAAAGAAAGTGAGGGTCATGAAGCGATACACAGCATTTAGAAAGAAACTCAAGTTTATTTTGTTCTAACATTTTCCCAGCCCTTTCCCAAACAAAAGTGAGCATATATATATATATATATATATATATATATATATATATATATATATATATATATTTTTTTTTTTTTAAATGTATTTATATATATATTATTTATTTATATATATATCATTTATTTATATATTTTATATATATATATATATATATATATATATATATATATATATATATATATATATATATATACACACACACACACCCACCCCCACAATGTTCTTGCTGCGTTGTTACATGGAGCTTTAATATTTTCCTAATCTCTCATCAGGTTAAAGGTTCGTCTCCAGGACTCGCTGGTTCTGCTCTGACGTTGTTTCAAAATGTGACCGGACCGGCGCCGATGACCAAAGTAAGCGTTGCCAGATTATCCGATTGACTTGAACTTAAAGTATCAAACAAAATAAAAACGTAACATTAGCTTTTTAAAAGTTCCACTTGTATAGTTAAACAACCTCTTACGAGTTCCCGTGTACCGTTATGTTCGGTACCGCTTCATGGCGGACTCCAACGGCCCGGGTTCATTTCTCCACCGGCCGACAGCGCGGTGATGAATCCTCGCCCTCGAGCAGGAGTTCTGCGGACGTGACGCGGCACATTCATCCGTTTATTACCTTCGCATTGAAAATGCAGAAGGTAATATTTTGGCCGGCGTGTATTTATTTATTTGTGAATGTTTGTCCGTCCGTTTGTCCGTTATTCGTCTAAATCAGACAAAACTGAGCCGATTCTTATGAAACTTGGTGGGATGATTGGTCATGACCCAAGGAACAATCGATTAGTTTTGGTGAGTGTTTGGGTCAAAGGTCAAGGTCACGAAAAGGTGAAAAACGTAAATTTGCGATATCTTGGTTAATTGGCATCCGATTTGCGTGAAACTAGTGCCAAATTGTTCATAATTCAATCTTGTGATATGCGAAGGTATGCGCTCTACCGAGTGCCCATTCTAGTTTATTTATGTATTCATCAAACGGAGGTACGCCGCAAACATCTCACCGGAGCCTTTCCCCATAATCTGTCAATGCACAGGCGGCTCCGCGGCGCCACATGTATCTTTATTAGATCTCTGGCGGCGCCGTCTCACCGCGCTCCACCTTATTCATCCGTCCGGGAGCTTTATGAAAAATTCATACGCGAGAAAAGGGGAGAAGGGGAAAGGGGGGAGTGGTGAGCCGCCCTCTCTGATTTGAAAGAAATCATTAATTTCCACACCTATTGGTATATTCCCGACTATCTCTTCAGATGTGAATCTTCACGAAGAGGAGGGGGAGGAAAGGTCCAAGTAGGCAATTTATCCGCCTGCCGGCACCGGCAGCCCGAGCATCAATACGCTCTGCGACTTTAGCCATTAGAGAGAACGATATCCCTCTTTTGGTTATTATCTCCACCTGGTCTCCCTCATTTCACAGTTCCTTGAACATGGAATAACGTAATCGGGCACTCGCCATCGGCTTCATCGACTCCCTTCACTCCGCGCGGCGGGATATCGGGAAACAGGGCGTTCATTTGAATCAAATCAAACTTTAACGTCAGCGAAATCGACGAGCGGGCGGGGTCACCGAGTCACGTAGATACACACACACACACACCGGGTTAAATAAACACTTAGCCGCCCCACAGGTCACTCGTGGCGCCTCGCCACTTGTCGATTGGCCGGCACGTCGATGAGGCGTTCAAGCCGCTCGGTCCTCGCCGTATTAGCGTTAGCAGTATGCACATAGCCGATGAGGCGAGGCGTCGGTTCTCCGGCTGGAGGCGGAGCTTGTGTGTGTGTTTGTTGCCTCTTTGCATTTCCAATGCACGGTCGCCCGAGGGGAGCTCTTTGTGAAGATTACACAGAAAAGAGGTGAAGTTGATCGATTTGACTCCGAGGAGGAAGAGGGGGATGGGGGAGGAGGGGGGTGGAGGATGAGGGGGGGGGGGGCGATGCTGAAGTTACTTTCTGTTGCCAAACTGCATCACTGTTATCACTGTTGTCTCCGTTGTTCTACGCCAGCAGATCAATCGAGAAGAGCGAGACGCTTTAAGTCAAATTAGATCCAAATGAAAAAGCAGTTTTCACTGAGTCGTGATTTAAAGTCCTTTCAGGAAGAAATGGAGTAAAATCTGAAAATATCAAATATGTGAAATAAGTTGGATTAAAGTTACAAAGTTATCATTCTGGCTAGATTTATTGAAATATTCAATATTTTTTTAAGGTTTTATACCAAAAAAAATTGATAAATAGAATATTTAGACTAAAATGTGATTAGTTTTTGGTGAGTCGTCGGCGGTGACTAGATTTAAACTTTTAATTTTGGTCTGACAAAATCTTAAGTAGCTGCCAATCAATTAACCAATCAATCAAACTCAAATCGTAACTCACACTTCTTCCCAACGTTGTCCAAAATCATAATTTAATGTATTTCAGAAAAAGTTCGTAAATATCAGCGTTTGTTTTAACGCTGTGTGTATTTTTCATAACTTGTGGCTCTGCAGCGCTTTATAAAACACGAGCTCCGATGTTGATCCGTCACATTCTATATTTTGGATGAGAACCCGACCCCCGAGCCTCGACCCCGGCGTGGGTTTTCTCCGCCCCGCGTGGCGCCTGACAGGCTGCGTGGCGAGCAGCTCCGAGCCTTCTTCATCGTCGTCATCATCACACGTTGTATGCAAAGACTCTCGAGCGAATAAAGTAAACAACTAAAATATTTATTAACCGAATAACCTTTTTTTTTCCTTCTTTTTTTTTTGTTTACAGCAAACTCTCATCACGACACAATGACATTAACCCTTTGAGGACGGCGAGGTCGGCCCCGCCGAGCGGCGAGCGCTCCTCGATCCCTAACATGAGGAGGAACAGAGGCCCACGGTGAGGAGGAACACAATGGCTCTGTGCTTGTTCTGGGAGGAGGAACTGAATCAATAACAACAATGTCTTGTGAACGTTAGATTTCTTCTTTTCTTTTTCTACATGTGTACAAGAGATTTCTCAGTTCAGTTCAAATAGACGTGTTTTTAAGGGGGCGGCGGGCGGGGGGGGAATACAAAACGAACAAAGATGCGGCGTGAAGTCTGTTCCCGGTCGACGCTCATTCTGAATCCCAAAAATCCACTTCTCAGCTTTTATTGAGGGAACACTGATCAGAGATCTGTACACACACACAGAGGCTAGTCCAATCCACGATGTCGGCCTAAAACAGTGAGAAGACAGAAAACGATGACCGATACTAAAAGGGTTAAGGCAAGAATAGAAAAATAAACAAATAGTAGAAACAATAGAAATGTTGCTTGTTGCAACGCTCGGCCCTAAGAAGCTGTGCGAGTGACACGTATTCACAAAGCCGGACTCTCTGGACCCGTCACTTTACACACTATGTACAGCAGAACTGAACTATCGCACACACAGGAAGAACAAATCAACGGTATTCATGAACACAATGGGAATTAAAAAACTGTATAATTGTATATCGTCAGGTATGTAAAAATGTTTTCTTAGGTTTTTTTTAAAGTAGTCGTCGTCATTCTTATCAAATCAATCGACAGCAATCTGAAAACCTTGTTTTCGGTAACGGCCCTTTGTACAAACGCCTGCTTCCTCTTTGACGGGCACGGATACCATTTACAGACATTGTGTGTGTGTGTGTGTGTGTGTGTGCGTGCATGTGTGTGTACGTACTTTGTGCACAGTTGACGACTTCAGTTTTACAAGAGCTGTTGTGAGGACAGAGGAGACACACACACACACACGGAGGAGTGGAACAAAACAAAACATCCTCAAGACGAGAAGCAATGTGACATGGGGGGGGGGGGGGCTGTATTACTGGAGGACTCATGACTAACAGGTGTGTGTGTGTGTGTGTGTGGGGGGGGGGGCTACAAAGACATCACCTGTCGTTTCTTTCAAAATTTGTAATTTCCCAGTTTCATTTGGAGATGGGTCCAGTCCCTGAAGTAGGGGAGGGAGACCCCGTCTGTTTGTAGATGCATGTATGTTGAATATTTTATTTTGTCGGTAGTAAAACATTTAATTTTTTTAAATATATATATATATATATATATAGCATGTAAATAAAAAGTTCCGCACCCTTCGATTTGTTTGCATGTCCAGCCGTAAAAAGCATAAATATGTAAATGCACTGAAATAACTCAAAGTAACGATTCTGGAAGTTCTTCTCTTCAACATTAACTTTGTTCTCTTTTTCTGGTTTCTGAATTTTTCAGATTGTATAGAAGTCGATGAGGAAATTACATTTTCACATTAAATAGGATACGATAAAAACGGGTCTTCTTCCGTACAGCATGATGTCCATCCACTAAATCAGTCCAGGTAAAATCACCATGAAGCAGGGCGTGTTGGGGGCGTGGCTACACTGTGACTGACAGGTTGGCGCCCGGCTGCAGCTCCACATCTGTCCAGATGCTGGGCGCCGCGTCTCCGTTTCGGGGTTTTCGGGACGTTAACGTTAAGAGATTTCCTCAAGACATTTAGTGACACGATGGGAACGACACAAAGACACAACTCAACACACGACGAAGTGACTGGTGGGCGTGTCTCAGCCACAGTCACTCACACACACCCTCGCTCGCTCGCTCGAGTTACGGCGTCACGGGCTCCACCGCTCGGTCCGTCCGGTGCACACGCTGGCATGCACGTGTGTGTGTGTGTGTGCGCGTGAGTCTGTTTCATGAATCCGAGGGGGGAGTCGTCCGATGGAGGAGGGTGGGTGGGTGTGGGGGGTGGCAGTCCCGCGGCGAGGAGGGCGGCGGCCTCAGTTGTTCTGCAGGCAGTCGAGATCCACCGAGCAGCAGACGTTCCCGTTCTGAAACGGAAGAGAGGCCGGAAGATTTGGTCAATTTGCCGCTGGTGACCGTCGCCACGGTGACACGCTGACACGCTCCGAGTCTGACCACTTGGAAAAAAGAAGAACGTGAGACGATGAGTTACACGGAGCGATTTGGCTTTGATCTCTAGAAGTTTTTTCAAGTTTCCCCCCCCCATTCATTTTGTCTTTAATACATATCTTTAACCACATTTTCTCAAATTGACTTCTTTTCTTACACTCAGGGTTTGTACGCATGTTGACCAATAGAATTCCAGGACTTTTCCATGACTTTAAACCAAATTTCCATCACCAAACGGAAATATGGAAAACTTGAAACATGAAAACTTTTTGAAAATGTAGAATTGAAACAATAAGAATTACAAAGAATACAATATACCTTAATTGAAACAAATGAATGAGAGACAATAGTTTGATTAAAAGAATAAACATGACTATACATGTTTATTCTTAGAAACACTCATATAAATGTTTATTCTTTTAATCAAACTATTATCCTTTATGTGCAAATCCATTTGTTTGGACTTGGCGTATGCCGGCTCATAATTTGAGTCTTCCTTTTAAAAACATCTGAATTATTTTAAACTCGTCGTAAATGAAAATGTTATTATAAAAAATGTTCATGACTTTTCCAAAACTTTTGTGATTTATGTTTTTTCCATGACTTTTCCAGGCCTGGAAATGACCATTTTAAAATTCCATGACTTTTCCAGGTTTTCCATGACCGTACGAACCCTGTACACTCTGAGCCAGAAGTCTCCACATCACCACTATATTCCGGAGGTCTCCACATGCATCTGTTAATTTGTAAACTCGTATTCTGGTCTATAGAACATTCGAAAAAATGGATCGTCATATATTTTCTGATTTGTGGAGATATCCAACAATCACCTCCGTAAAAAATCCTGGCTTTATAACTTTATTTTATTTCGGTTCCAGGAATGTATTCATGAGATAACGCCTCATTTGCATACGTAACCATCACATTTCAGAGAAAGATAACGGTCCTGATGCACGTTGTGAGCTGCCCCGCTGCTGCCTGCGTGGAAAGGCGGGAACGTTCTGTTTCATGTCACCGCTTTATGAAATAAGCCGGTCCGTTTATCCCATCAGCTATTTTTGGCCAACTCAAAACTCTTGTAGCTTAAAAATAAAGAAGAGGATTGGTTGTTCGTAAATGTGAGGAGGCGGTCTGAGTCACGGTGACATGTGACACTGATCTGCATATATCTCTGACTCCAGATTAAATTAAACCTCACGTCATCCGGGACCGACAGACGGCGTCGTGTTCATCTCAGAAGACGTTGCGTCTAAATAATCTAAAACTGGAAAAAATTAGATTCTCACTCAAAGACTCCAGTGACTCCTTCAACGCGACTTGGGAACCTTTCATGAAGTACTTAAACAATGCTGAAATAAAAAAAGGAAACTGACAGAGACCCCCCCCCCCTTTTTTTTTACTACATTTATTTTATTTTTTGTATTTTAGTTTTTAACATATTGTTTCTTTTTATTTCTGTTGTTTTCTGTTTGTTGTGGTATTGTGGCCGTTTCTGGTATTCTTTGCCTTTACCTGAAATTGTATAATTGTTGTATATTCCTTTTTTTAATATCTACCTGTGATATGGCTAATATCATATCTGATGTTCCTAATAACTGTAAAGTTAATTTGTATTCTTTATTTTTCATAGTTACAGGGAGATAATGTCAGTAAAAAAAAAAAAAAAAATAGATACATGTTATCGTTCTGCAGAGAATGTATCCTTTAATAAAAAAGAATAACAATGAAGACGTTGCGTAACCTCGGAGACGCTCTGACACAGCCTCCACCTCCAGGAATGTTACGCAACGCGAGGAACCCGGCGGCGGCCGCTGCCTACCTTGCACTCGCAGGTGGTGCAGGGCGAGTTGGACATGTGCCACGTGTCTCCGCTGAGGCGGACGGCGCCCGCCGGGTCCTGACACGTCTGCCGGATGTCGTAGGCCAGGCTGTCGGCGAGGCAGGGGTCGGCCACGCAGCGCGGGCAGCACTCGCCCTCCGCCACCGCCGTGTACTCGCACGCCACGGCGGGGCAGAGCAGAGGCCAGCAGTCCACCTCCCCCTCCTGAGGGGGGGGGGGGGGGGCACGTCAGTGTGTTTGTGTGTGTGTGTGTGTGTGTGTGTCGTGGTGTGTTTGTGTCGTGGTGTGTGTGTCGTGGTGTGTGTGTGTGTGTCGTAGTGTGTTTGTGTGTGTGTGTCGTGGTGTGTGTGTGTTTGTGTGTGTGTGTCATGGTGTGTGTGTGTCGTGGTGTGTGTGTGTGTCGTGGTGTGTGTGTGTCGTGGTGTGTGTGTGTCGTGTGTGTGTGTGTGTCATGGTGTGTGTGTCGTGGTGTGTGTGTGTGTGTCGTAGTGTGTGTGTGTGTGTGTGTCATGGTATGTGTGTGTGTGTGTTTCGTAGTGTGTGTGTGTGTCATGGTATGTGTGTGTGTGTGTTTCGTAGTGTGTGTGTGTGTGTGTCGTGGTGTGTGTGTGTGTGTGTCGTGTGTGTGTGTGTGTGTCATGGTGTGTGTGTCGTGGTGTGTGTGTGTGTGTCATGGTGTGTGTGTCGTGGTGTGTGTGTGTGTGTGTGTGTCATGGTATGTGTGTGTGTGTGTTTCGTAGTGTGTGTGTGTGTGTCATGGTATGTGTGTGTGTGTGTTTCGTAGTGTGTGTGTGTGTCATGGTATGTGTGTGTGTGTTTCGTGGTGTGTGTGTGTGTCATGGTATGTGTGTGTGTGTTTCGTGGTGTGTGTGTGTGTCATGGTATGTGTGTGGGGTGTGTTTCGTGGTGTGTGTCTGTGTGTGTGTGTGTGAGAATCAGCTGATCTGGCAACAGTCACAGTTCACGTGCTGATTAGTTGCCACATCTCTAATTAGCGAGGTGATAATTATCGTAGCGTTCTGCTCACGCAGCCGAGCCGCCGGATTAGACGCGGCCGCGAGCTCGGAGCGTCGCCGTGACGACGAGATTCTGCGTTTTCTTTTTTTTCCCCTGTGTCATGATGTTTTTTTCTTTTTCTAAAAAGCAAAGCGGGGATTTAATACGGCCAGCTTTCATTTCTGTTGGCAGGAAACATATGTAGCTTTTAAAGAAAGTGTGTGTGTGTTTATATTTGTGTGTGTGTGTGTGTACGCACCATGCAGCGGCACTGCTGGCAGCCGTACCGCCAGGTGGCCCCGCTGCGGTGCAGCGTGCGGCCGCCCTGGTCCAGACAGCGGCTGCTGGGCCTGCCGTCGCAGCCGGGGCAGCAGGACGGGTCCACGGCGGCGTCTGCGCAGTCGCAGGCTCTCCTCCTGCAGTACGTCTGTCCGTCCTGCAGGGGGCGAACGGAGGCAAACGCTCGTTGGCGTCGGAGAAACGCTTCAATACCGACGCGGCGCCTCGTCTCACTCGTCCTCTGAAAAGAGTTGGACCCTGGAAGAAGATTTCTGAAGGCTTGATATTTAAATGTTTCGCTATCTCTGGAAAGTTTTACGATTCAAAAAAGCTCCTCTGGACTTTTGACCAGACTCTGGCGCCGGGTCACGGCGCCGCGGGGACGCCGGGGGACAACTTCCATTCAGCCGGATAAACCAAGGCCAGCTTCCCGTAAGTGGATTTAAATGCATCTCTCAAAATCTCTATTTTTCTACCAGCTAATATATTTTTTTTAGAGCTGTGAATAAAGCGAGGATTCAACCTGCCGGGCCCGGACGCCGCTCGGCCGACCCGATGGCCCGTTCTCCTCGCCGCCTGGGCACGACGTTGTAAACCGAGAGATGTAAAAAATAAAATAAAAATGTTGCATGGAACGGCCGCTTATAAAAATGTACGTGCGCCGTTAAAGCGGTCCAAAGGGGGCGACGCGGAGCCCGAGTTTTATCGGCGCCGTGCGGGGGGGGGGGGGGGGGGGGTGTTAACGGTTACGGCCAGCGGTACGGCGCCGCTGTTCATTTTAACAACGCCGTGCCACGAATGTGAACGCGGCGCCGAGCGAAAACATCATCACGTCGTTTTGTTTTACGTCAATTTTGACGACAACTTTTCACGACGACTTTTACGACGACTTTTTTACGACGACTTTGACGACGCGCTCTTTGACGTCCTTCCCGGACGACTTCTGAGGTTTTTCCTCTCCAGCTTTGATTTTATTTTTGTCTCCTCGAGGGTAATTTAACTCGGGAGCATTTTATTCACGTGGAAGTCTGAAATACAATCTCTAATTGCACTAAATCCCCTTTTTATTTTCCTTCAAACAAAACGTTGGGAGTCGAGTGGAGGAGCTCTTTTGTTCTTACGTTTCCATTTGATGTCAAATCTTCTGGATTTCTTTTTTACCAACCCTTTCATGCTCTGCCCACTGTCATCATCCTCCGTCTTTCCCACTTGCCCCTCTCCAGACATTTCAATCGTATTACATCAATAAACCTCTCATGTTCAACAAGCCCATCTGGCTCGCCGTCCTCTCTTTCCTCGCTCACATGTGAGAATCACGAGCTTTCCTGAGCGGATGTAAACACCTGAACGCATCGCGTCCCACAGCCTGGTCGGTCCTCTTAGTCAGAACCCCTCGGCGGGGGCGAGGGCGCCGCTGTGTGTGACGTGACCTCCACCGCCTCACGCCTCACGGGACCACGCGCCAACGTTTACTTTCACTTTAACTCCCGGGACACGAGCGGCGCCCCCTGGAGCCGGCTGAGCGTCTCGCGGGGGAAGTAATAAATAATAAGTGGATGGCGACGAGGCATTAATCACCAGATGCAGAGTGAGACGTGTCAAAACTACGCACGCACACACACACACACACACACACACACACACACAAACACACACACAAGTGTCACAGGATTTGCTTCAGTCCACGTTTCACACTCCCTGGATTAGTCGTGGTGGTAAATCTAGAGTTTTATGAGCCGGTGACGCGTCGTGGATGAAGCGCCCGCGGCTGTCTGTTTTACTCCCGTGCCTACCCAGGGTTCCTCACGACGGGTTCCCTCACGGCGGGTTCCCTCACGACGGGTTCCCTCTCCATCAGTCTCGCCTCTGGGCGGAGGGTCTGAGTGGGATCGGGTGGAGGCGTTTGCGACCCGTCTGGTCGTCAATTTATCCCGTGCTTTTATTTTGAAGGTTTAAGATTAAATGGATAGATGTTGTACAGGGTTCGTACGGTCATGGAAAACCTGGAAAAGTCATGGAATTTTAAAATGGTCATTTCCAGGCCTGGAAAAGTCATGGAAAAAACTTAAATCATAAAAGTTTGGGAAAAGTCATGGAAATGTGTTATAATCACGTGTTCATTTACGGCGAGTTTGACATAATTCACGTTTTAGAAAGAAAGACGCTCAAAATATAAGCCGGCGTACGCCCTCATACTGGCGCCGCAATTTTCTTTTTTTCCCGTTGCAAGTGAACGCACCGTAACTGGTCATTTGTTTCATTTAATGTTTACTGTATGCTTTGGAATTCACAGTTTAAATACTAAATGTTCTCACTGTTTCATGGATAAACCGAGATTTCAGTTTGGTCATGGACATTTGGTTTAAAGTCATAAAAAAGTCGTGGAAATTTGGTTTAAAGTCATAAAAAAGTCGTGGAAATGTGGTTTAAAGTCATAAAAAAGTCGTGGTCAAATTGTGTAAGAACCCTGGTTGTAATATTAAAGGCATTTTCTTATGTTCAATATTTCTACACCAAAACTGGCCTTTTCCTTTTTCTGAGTTCTGCAGAGTCATCCGTCCTGGGAATGAAAATGAAGGTCACCCTTCTATAAATGTCGTGTCCGCGGTGCGTTCGGGGCCCGCGCGGTCGTCTGCCTACCTTGCAGGAGCAGACGGCGCAGCGGTCGAAGCCGGGCCTCCAGTCCTCTCCGTTGCGCCGCACCTCGTCTTCCTGCGGGCAGTCGGCGCCGCAGCCCGGCCCGGCTGCGCACACGCAGTCGTAGCCGCCCGGGAGGTTCACGCACACGCTGTCGTTCCAGCAGGTGTGCGTCTGCACACCGCACTCGTCTACGTCTGGAAGGAAACGCACACAAAGAAGCGTACGTGTCATTTGTCGGGGGGGTGTGTGTTTCAGACGAGGGTCAAGTGAGTTTTCTGAGGGGAAAACTACAAGGAAATACTTTTTCTTCTCCTTCAAAGTAACGTAATAATAAAAAAACACAACTGCACAACAATATCTGTGCGACGCGAGTCGCCGTACGAGATGTAACACCTGCCGGCTCCGTGATAACATGACACTGTAGTGACAGTAAATCCACTCGGAGCCGGCAGGCGCGGGTCGACTGTGCATGAAGGAATGTTTCGGCCCTGAAGTCGTGCGCTCAAATTAATAGAATTCAGTTTTTTTTAAAGTGGTATAAACCGATATTAAAAGTGTTTTTGGTCAGATAGGGAGGAGCCAGAGGGCTTTAGTAGTTTCTTTAATTAACCCACTAAGCTCCCACACACTATTAGTGCTGTAGTCCTTCTTCGTGAACACACACACACACACACACACACACACATACACACACCCCTTCTGGATATGTGCATGTGCTGCATATTTTAGTTTATTGCACCTATATATACACCTATTGTATATATATATATATATATATATATATATATATATATATATATATATACATATATATATATACACACACACATATATATGTATATATATGTGTATGTATATATATGCACATATATATACACATATACATATATATACATATACACATATACATATGTATATACATATACTGTATATGTATATATATACACATACATATATATATATACATGTATACTGTATATACTGTACACACATATATATATATATATAAATGTATACATACACACACATATATATATATACATATATATATATATACATATATATATATATATATATATATATATACATACATATGTATATACATATACACATGTATATATACATACACATGTATATATACATATATGTATATATACATACACACATACACAGAAACAGTGCACCTGTTCATGCCTCTCATCAGTCCCAACAGTCTCAGCCTTAGATTCTATTTTTGGATTCTATTTTATAGGCGGGGATGAAAGGATGAAATGTCCTCTCTCACATTGCCGCTCCAGGAGAAGAAGAAAGAGAAGGAGAAGAAGGAGGAGGAAGCAGGGAGCCAAGCGTCTGGGCCTCCTCTCCTCCTCTCCTCCTCTCCTCCTCCTCCTCCTCCTCCTCCTCCTCCTCCTCTCCTCCTCTCCATGACCTTCAGGTCTTCACCCTTTACTCAACGAGAGGAGCAGCCGGAGCTCGTTGGACAGGAAGCTCTGCTCTCACCTGCTGCCCACCGACATGCTTACAGGAAATGGAGGTGAGAGGAGAGTTGTATGTGTGTGTGTGTGTGTGAGAGAGAGAGAGAGAGAGAGACACACACGCCTTCCTCCAGTGTGACGGCTCTATGAGTGTCTTCATGAATGAAGTCATGTGTTCGCCCTCATCTCATGTACTGTTAGAAATGTTCCTGAAATCTGGTGTGTGTGTGTGTGTGTGTGTGTGTGTGTGTGTGTGTGCGTGAGAGAGAGAGAGAGATGGAGAAAGAGAGGGACAGGGAGTGAGTGTGTGTGTGAGAGAGAGAGGTACAGGTAGAGAGAGACAAGCACACTGCAAACTTAGTAGGGCAGCAGACAGCACGGTAGGAAGTGGAGGTTAGAGGAGAGTTGTGTGTGTGTGTGTGTGTGTGTGAGAGAGAGAGAGAGAGAGAGGGGAAGAAAGAGAGAGACACACCTTCCTCCAGTGTGCTCTATGAGCGTCCTCATGAATTTAATCACGTGTTCGCCCTCATGTAGCCGTGTTAGAAAAGTGGAGGTAGAAAAGTGGAGGAACAAATAAATAACAAGAAGAAAACAGCCGCCGCCGCCGGGGCCTCGCCGCAAGCACCGGACGCATTGATGATGGAGCGTGTCGCGTCGCGGAAAACACACAGTGACCTTGAACGCAACCTTTTGTATCGCTTCTTAAAGTCACGATATATGGTGCTGAAATACTACGACGTGGTGTTTTAACGTGTTACACTGTACAAAATCATTTAAAATCCTGTAATTCTAGTGCTGCATAATGTTTAAAAGCAAACAAACATGCAAATATTATTTGGTAAATGAAGCCTATATTATATTATTCTTTAAAGTTTGAAGTCCGTTTTAGGCTCGTTTTTTTGCGCCTAAAAGTGGTTTAGCTGAAAAAAAGCGTGTTTTGTAAAACACAGAATTGTAAGAGCGTAACGTGTTACACTGTAAAAAAATCCAATTAAAATATTATTCATGTGACTAGTTCTGCATGTTTAAAAGCTTATTATTCGGCAAAAGAGGCCTATATTATACATATTAAATCCGTTTTAGGCTCTTCTTTTGTGGTTATTCGTAACAAATGTTTTAGCGGATTTGTGTTAGCTGAAGAAAAATCGTGTTTTGTAACACATGGTATTGTGAGAACATTACATTAAACTGTAAAAAATATATAAAAATACACTATGTGTAATTCTAGTACGGAATAATGTTGAAAAGCAACGTTTTAAGTGTGTTTTAGGCTCTTTTTATGTGGTTTTACCCTTAAAAACTCAACTCAAATGCTATTATTTGTTAGCTGATCAAAAAGCTCCCAATGTGTGGGTGGATGCAGCTCCGTGAATGATGTCACGTTATTACAGGATACAGACGAGTGGCCAGGCTTCAGAAACAACCCCGCTGGAATCCACAAGAGAAAAGTCGATTAAAGAGCCGGCGTGAAGTCGACAGAGGCCAACGCATCCCCATGAAATATCCTCCCTCCGTCTTCCGTAACTCACCTCCAGCCTCCCTCTCATCCGGCCGCCTCAAACTAATGATCCTCGGGGACGATTTCCATATCCTAAGACAATCTGGAAATTGAAAATCCTGCGATGAACGACGGTTTTAATCTCAGACCTTCGATAAAAAAAAAACGCACAACTGCGGCAGAGGAAACGCCGCGAACGCGACGCACGACGAGGAGCGCGCGTTTCTACCAACTGTTCGTCTCCGCTCTCTGCCATCTGTTCACGTCTTCTCCACTCAGAGGAGACCGACAACCCAAATACGGCGTAAAAGATGCACGTGTGCCGCTGCTTATCTGTACATAGTTTCCACATGCGGGGGAATATGGGTGTGTGTAGGAACAGAACATGCACTTTAGGTGCAGCCCTCGCTTACCCATCCTGGGGAGGGGGGGGGATAAAAGACTCTCAGAAGATCCATGCGTCACACAGCAGGGCGGCCCTCGGAGCCCAACATGAATTAGTACCGGCGTTACAACAAAGTGCTCTGTTCATTTGAAATAACAAAGCCCATCCTTTACCCAGAAAGCCCCTCTCACACACACACACACACACACACACACACACACACACACAGATGAATACATCCCCGGTTCGCTGCTTTGCGGCAAAACTAGGATATCATAACAGACGACTGCGGGTGGAAACGCAGCTCGAACTGCATCTGAAAGCGTCACAGAAATCTGCGCACGGGTAAAAAAAAATGTATTTAAAAAATAGTCCTAATCACCGAAAAGAAACGAAACAATTATTTGCGATTATGTACACGCAATTACTTCTCCAAAGAGATGCTGGTAACTTCTCATCCGTCCCCGTTTCACGCCGCTCCACGCTCACTTTGTCACGGCCCACATGAATATGTATGAAACAACACAGTTAATGTCCAACGCCACTTGTGACGGATCTGAGGAACGGGGGGCGTGAGTCATTAGCTGCAGATATGTGTGTGTGTGTGTGTGTGTGTGTTGATTTATTTATGCGACGATCTTCGAAGAAATCTTTCTGATTGGAAAAGTTTTAGGTTGTAGAGAAATGACACTGACCCGAGGAGCTGATGTAAAAGTTGTGTGCTTAAAAAAGAAAATGAAATATCATTGAAGCTCTCACGCTTCATTTAGGTGAAAAGAAGTGTGTGTATCAATCGATGCAGCACACGACAACGTGCGATGAAATAAGCTGAGCGGATGAAATATAACGGAAATCTCCAATATTCCTCTGCTATGTGCACACCACGTAGTCGGGGGGGTGTAAAAAGCACATTTCACGAGCTTCATGTCGATCTAATTGAGCAAGCTACATTGTCATGTGTGATGTCACCACAAGGGGGCGCCAGAGCGCACACCTTTTAAACCCCTGTGTAGCTTTCCCCTCGGTAAGTTTATTTAATAAATATTAAACTAACACATCTGATTGGTAGTCTGGCTTACCATCGGCTCCTGTTGATGTCACAGCTGGAGTGTGTGTTCCTTCATTATTCTCAGACACACACACACACACACACACTGCACTTCACACCTGACAACATCTCACGGTTTGTCGTTTTCCCTGTGAACCTGTTCTTCCGCTGATGATTCCTTTTCAGGTATCCTGAAGAAGGCGTCCTCCCTCCCGGTGGCGTGTTGGTGCACGAGTTTTCACTCTTGTCCACCTCGAAAGAGTTACTAATTAATTAGATAGAAATAATTCACATTTTGCAGCTTAGGTTGGGGAAGTATGGATGTATCAGAAATCCTTTAGTGTGTCACTGAGGATTATCTCTGGACTGAGTTGAATGTGAAAAGAGAGGCGAGGTGGTTCATAGCCGTGAACGCCGACACCGTCTCCACGCTTCCGTCTCCGACTCTCTGGCTTCGTGGGCGAACGACTCAAAGACGCCGAACAGCGAGGTCATCGGGAACGTTTCATCGCGATCCGGAGCGGCGAAGGTGAGAAGACCCGGCGGGCGCGTCAGATCACAGAGCCGACGAGGTCACGGCCACGCGCCCCATTGTTCAAGAGAGGATGAACGAGACGAAGAACGAGGATCCAGCGTGTGTGTGTGTGTGTGTGTGTGTGTGTGTGTGTGTGTGTGTGGTTTACATTCCCGGTGCGCTCACCAATGCAGGAGCTGCCGCCGAGCAGGTAGGAGCCATTGTCATGGAAACCACTCCTGCATTCACAGTGGTACCAGCCGGGCAGGTTGACACAGCGGGAGTGGTTGTGGCACTCAATCAGGCCCTCTGCGCACTCGTCGATATCTGAGGACACACACACACACACAAACACACACGGACAGATACACACACACACACACACACACATTATTTTCTGAGCAACGAAGCCTAACCCTGAAGCTTTTTTCTTCTTCCGTGTTCTTTGATCTGTGCTGGTGTCTGGTTGCAATCAAGGAAAGGTGAGGAGATGGAGGAGAGGAGAGGGAGAAGAGGTTAGGAGATGGAGGAGAGAAGAGGTAAGGAGAGGAGAGGAGATGGAGGAGAGGAGATGGAGAAGAGGTTAGGAGATGGAGGAGAGAAGAGGTAAGGAGAGGAGAGGAGATGGAGGAGAGGAGATGGAGGAGAGGTTAGGAGATGGAGGAGAGAAGAGGTAAGGAGAGGAGAGGAGATGGAGGAGAGGAGATGGAGAAGAGGTTAGGAGATGGAGGAGAGAAAAGGTAAGGAGAGGAGAGGAGATGGAGAAGAGGTTAGGAGATGGAGGAGAGAAGAGGTAAGGAGATAGAGAGGCGATGGAGATGGAGGAGAGGTGAGAAGAGGAGATGGAGGAGAGGTTAGGAGAGGGAGGAGAGGAGATGGAGAAGAAACAACGAGGTAACAATGGTTAACACGCTGCAGTATGACGTGGAAAGACGAGCCACATCAACAGAACTAGTTCCTCCACTCCTATTCCCACCCCTCCTCCTCCTCCTCCTCCTCCTCCTCCTCCTCCGTCACAGATCACACACTTATCTCGATACAGACAAAAGAGCTGTGTGTGCGTGTGTGTGTTGTAGCCTGGTGTGTTGTTGGTAATAAGCCATCACATCTGTCGTGGGGGGGTTGGGGGGAGGGGGGGGGGGTGTCTCCCATCTGTCAGTCTCTGGGGTCAGGGATCGGGTCAGAGCGACACCAAAAGATTCTCTCTCTAACATCCCACTGAAACACGGCGAGATTAGAGGCGACTGTTGGCTTCTAGCAACAAAAGAAACAGAGTCTCTTTTGTCCTACAGTCCCCAAACGCACCAGATCATGTTTATCGCAGCACGGGACTGAACTCTCTTTCACACCGTGACATTATTATTGGTGTTGAAGCTGTTTTCTTCTTCTTCTTCTTCTTCTTCTTCTTCTTCTTCTTCTTCTTCTTCTTCTTCTTCTTCTTCTTCTTCTTCTTCATATCTTTAATGTACAAAAGATTGTGGCACAAATCAAAAACAATGATATACGATTTAAATATGGAAATTACATCAAAATGAAAACTGGGGAGAAGAAAGGAGGAGGCGGGCCAGTGAGGAGAGAGAAGCTTATGCAGCTTGATCGAGTTCAGATATTGTGTTTGACTGTGAAAGTCGACGGTTTTCATCAAATGTATGAAACAATTGAATAAAGAGGTTCAGAGCGCGAGACGGAGGAGATGAACACGGACAGCATCTGGAAACAGAAATCGCTGAACGAGCAGAAAATGACACACTTGTCAAGAATAATTATGTTATCCACGTCTTATTATTTACGTTTGACATTTATGATTGCAAAGCAAAAACAACGTCCTTTTTTAACCCTGCAAATATATAAATAAAATCACAGCGACCATTGGTCACTGTAGGGGCAACAGCTGTCTGCAACATATATATATATATATATATATATAGTTAAATATATATTTAGAAATAAATATGCTAAATATATATAAATAAATATACAGATATATAAATAAATATATATACAAATACATATATATGGATATATAAATAATAATATATAAATATAAATATATACATAAATATATATTTATACATACATTTTAATATATATGTATTTATAGATAATTATATCATAAATACATATTAATATATGTATTTATTAATATATATATAGTTAAATATATATTTATAAATAAATATACTAAATATATATACAGATATATATTATATATATATATACAAATACATATATATGGATATATAAATAATATATAAATATAAATATATAAATACATATATATTTATACATACATATTAATATATATATATGTATTTATAGATAATTATATCATAAATATATATTAATATATATATAGTTAAATATATATTTATAAATAAATATACTAAATATATATACAGATATATATTATATATATATATACAAATACATATATATGGATATATAAATAATATATAAATATAAATATATAAATACATATATATTTATACATACATATTAATATATATATATATGTATTTATAGATAATTATATCATAAATACATATTAATATATGTATTTATTAATATATATATATATATATATATACATACATATTAATATATATACATGTATATTTTTATTTTTTTATAAATAAACATATATATACATATATATACATATATAAATAAACATACATACATATATAAACATACATATATATATATATATATATATATAGTTTTTAGGTTTTTTTGCGTTCACTGCATAACGCTTTGTGCAAATTAGGATCATGGCTCAACGAGTCCATCAAAATAAATAAAGATTTCTTCATGTTTAATTTGACTCCCACATGTTCCCGTGTGGAGTCCCATGTAAACACTTTCCCGTTTTGCCTGAACAAATGAAGGTTTATTTTCCTTGGAGAGCGCCGTGTAAGGAAGCCAAGAAGAGAACGCCGAGCTGGAACATCTCCAGTTCTCACCCCGCGTTCCTTCCTCATAACAATGATCCTACCCCCCCCACCCTACACCCCCACCCTACACCCCCACCCTACCCCCCGCCATGATCCATGCAGCGGCTTTCATTCGAGACGTTTCACTGCCACAACCAAATGCTAATTTCATCTTGTTAGAAGAATGCTTATTGTGTCTATAAAAAGAATGAAACAAAGATGATCGAGGGACACTCAGACACTGTGTGTGTGTGTGTGTGTGTGTGTGTGTGTGTGTGTGGATAAAGTACAATACGCACACACCCACACACAAATACACACACACAAAGGAACATCAGCACAGGAAATGTCACAAGGGGCATTCGCAGTAATGTCTCTGAGGACAGAAACAACAACAACAAACACAACAACAACAACCAATGTGTGTGTCGGTCGCTACCTGCTGGTCTGGGACCAGCAACACGAGCGTTCAATGAACATCCTGCTGGATCACAGACTGTAGGAAGGAGATCAGATGTGTGTGTGTGTGTGTGTTTACATTATATTACCTGGACTTCTACACATGTCTTGCCCTTTTCAAAACAAATCCAGCCCAGGGTTTTAACATCTTTTTTTTTTTGAGTTCATCCCTGACGATAACGTGCCCCTTGAAATTAAAAACCAAAGCCATTTATTAATGACTACTGCTCAAGTAGTGTATTCATAGAATCTCCATCACCGCCGTCAACCAAAAACTCTTCGCGATGAGTTTTCCTCACGATGATTGTGGAGCTGATCACCTGTCAGACGCCCAGCGAGCTCATCAAAGACCCAAGAAACCCAAGTTATCCATGGACCGCCTCTGGACTGAGCCTGGTACCCGAGCCTGGTACCTGCTTCTGAACACCTCTTATCGGAAGCATTTCTGTGTGTTTCTCTTCTCTTCCAGTGGAGTCACACGAGGAAAAAAGATCTCCTCCCTGCCAGGATGGAGAGGCGGAATAACTCGCCCTATATGTTACAGACCTGAGCGTCGTGCCAATCTGCACCGGTCCTTTAAACGTCGCTCGGAGCGAGATCTCACTCGACACTTTGATGTTCTCAACGTCTAGTTTGACACTTTTGCACTTTGAAGAGCTCAAAAAGTCCCATTACGCTGCGTATGCATCAGAAACACCTTTCCACCCACTGCTGCTGCTACTGTCTAGAACTTGACACATCACCCTCCTCCTCCTCCTCCTCCTCCTCCTCCTCCTCCTCCTCCTCCTCCTCCTCCATCATCATCTCCATCCTCCGTCTCGACATCTCACAGGACATTGTTCGCGTTACATTGACTTATTGACAACGAAGTATTCACAGTGTGTGAACCCGGGAGTTCACACACAGGTCACCGGTCCTCCCCCCCCCCTCCCCCTCCTCCCCTCTCCCTCCTCCCTCACCCTCACCCCGAGTCAACTAGAGGAAGAAGAGATCAGCGAAGAGATGGACTTTCATATTCAGATGTTTCTGATACTCCCACTGTGGGCGCCACGGAGGAGGTGTGTTACATCACACAGGAAGGAGGAGAGGGGGGGGGGGGGTGTCTTCCCGGATCTCCTGCAAACGAGATGTCCATTAGGAGGGAATTGGGGAAAAGGGGGAGAGACGGACGTAGACGCAGAGAGACGGGAGGCTCCTCCCCCGCCCAGCCTCGGGGCAGCAGGCGGGGGGGAGGAGCCTCATTAGCGGGGAGATGAGTCCATATTTTGCTTCCTATGGGGAGGGAGGAGAGAGGGAGGGAGGGAGGGAGGGAGGGGGGGTGTTGCGCAACACTTTCCCCCCCTCTTTTTCTTTGCATAATCTTTTTTTTCTCGCCCTTCACCCGCTGTGAGAAATGCGTTCAAAGAGAAGCAACAGAATCATTTTCAGACGCAATGAAGACATTTGTTTCATCCAATCCTGTTAGGTCATCAATATTCAATACACACAGTGAGAAGAGAGGAGGGGAGGGGAGGGGAGGGAAGGAGAGAGTAGAGGAGTGGAGAGGAGAGGAGAGGAAATGAGTGGAGAGGAGAGGAGGAGAGGATAGCAGTGGGGAGGGAAGATGAGAGGAGATACGTGGAGGGGTTGGCGGGGGAGAGGAGAGGAGGAGAGGAGTGAGGAGAGGATAAAAGTGGAGGAGAGAGTAGAGGAGTGGAGGGGAGATGAGGAGAGGAGGGGATGGGTTGGGAGGGGAGAGGAAATAAGTGG
>CM070104.1:25970796-26000796 GCA_036178185.1 Liparis tanakae | reverse complement strand
TTGGTTGAAAAGAATATGTAATACACAGCGCTGTGCCACCAGTGTCTCATTTAATATATAATATGTACTATTACTTTTATGAACTTACTTACATTGTATTGAATATTTATTGAATAACTATTTTTTTAATAAATATATATACACACACACACACATACATTCACACTTTCTATTCATAGTAAAAAAAAAAAATTAAGTTGTTTTCTCGGAGAATATATATATATATATATATATATATATATATATATATATATATATATATATATATATATATATATATATATATATATGCTCTCCGAGAAGATATATTATCTGTCTCTCTTTTAAATAGAAAGTATACGTATATATATATATATATATATATATATATATGTATATATATACATATATATATATATACATATGTATTATATATATACATATGTATTATATATATATATATATTAAATATATCTAATAATTTGTATTATAAATAAATAAATATACATTTGAATAATAATTTGTATTATACATAATAATAATAATGTATATATATACAGTATATACGTTCTTCGAGAAAATAACTTTCTCTTTTCTTTTCTCTTCCTATAAATACGTATCATACTGTGATGCTTTTCCATTCCGGCAATAAGATTGAGACGAGAATACAGATGTGCCGCTGCTGTTCAGCCGCCTCAGTGGGGAGCATCCCATACCTCTGAAGTGGAGAGGTAATTCCCATCCCATACAGTAGCAAACAAACTCGGGAGGCCGCACAATCTACGGCGTTCCATCTCCTCCTGCGGCGGCAGAGATGGGATTTCTCTCCGTTTCCTCCAACCAGATTTGTTTTCTTTCTTTTTTTGACCGTTGATGCTGCAGATCGCCGTCACGCTCCATTGCAGGAGAAACTCTCCCCTCTGACACGGAGGCAGCCGCTCATCACCTCAGCCCCCCCCCGCCCCCCCCCCCCTCTGTCTGTGCCGTCGCATGAACCCTTGATCACTATTATTACCCCCCCCCCCCATTCCTCTCCTCTACCCTCTTCTCATCTCTCCTCGCCTCTCCTATCCGCTCCTCTTTCCTCCAATCCTCTCCTCTCTCCTCCAATACTCTCCTCTCCCCTTCTCTCCTCTTTCCTCCAATCCTCCTCTCTCCTCCAATACTCTCCTCTCCCTCTTCTCCTCCTCTCCTTCCCTCCTCTCCTCCCTCTCCTCTCCTCTCTCACCCTCCCTCCCTCCCTCCTCTCTTCTCCATTCCCTCCTCTCTCCCTCCTCTCCTCCCTCACCCTCTCTCCTCCCTCCTCCTCTCCTCCTCCTCACTCCACCTCCCTCCTCTCTCCTCTCCCATGCACCTCTCTCCTCCTCCTCCCCCTCCTCCTCCTCTTCTCCTCACCCTCCCCTCCTCTCCTCACTCCTCCCCACCTCTCTCCTCCACTCCCCTCCTCTTCTCCTCACTCCACCCCTCCTCTCCCCATGCACCTTTCCCCTCTCTCCTCCACCCCCCTCCTCCCCTCTTCTCCTCACTCCTCCCCCCCCCCCTCCTCACCCCTCCCCACTTCTCTCCTCCACTCCCCTCCTCCTTTCCTTTCCTCTCCTCACTCCTCTCCCATCCTCACCCCACCCCTCATCTCTTCTCCCCTCCTCACCCTCCCCCCCCCCATCACATTACCAGACATGTGTCTGAGAGCGGGGAGGAGGGGGGAGGAGCGTCTGCCCCCCCCCCCCTCCCCCCCTTGTAGATCCTGTGACCTCCAGCTAAACTATCTGGCTGCTTAACTGAGCCTGTTGCTGACTCCAGGCGTGCTCATATCCACCGATTTGCTATTTGAGTTTCCCATTACGGGCCGAGATTGCTTTCCAGTGGGCGGCGAGGACGGAGTCGTTCCGCTCGGCGCCGCGGCTAACGGCCACGCTCGCGGTCGTTGGGCGTCCGAGGATCCGTCTCGGAATTAAGAGCGGGGACATCGCGGAGAGAGACGATGGATGTTACAACCAATTAGTACGGAGGAAAAAAAGACGTGTTCATAAAGAACTGACCTAAAGAGTAGAGCAGCTAAGCGCTACTGAGAACATAAATACATCAACACTGATTTAAATACGTGATATGGGTCACTCTCAACCCTGAGGGTGGATTAGGAAACTAATTGGGGGAAGAAAAGAAATCCTTATATGTTATGTGTAGCCACATCCAGGGTTCTTAGGATTTCCAGGACTTTTCCAGGACTTTAAATCAAATTTCGTATAAACATGAACAATTTAGAACATGTTGCGCGTTTTTGAGCGTCTTTCTTTAAAAAAAACATATAAATTATTTCAATGAATGAACATGTGAATATAAAAACATTTCCATGACTTTTCCAAAACTTTTATGATTCGAGTTTTTTCCATAACTTTTCCAGGCCTGGAAATGACCATTTTAAATTCCATGACTTTTCCAGGTTTTCCATGACCGTACGAACCCTGCACATCTTAGGATATGAATGATGCCCTGGGGGCGGCGGGACCACACCATTGACTTTAGCTGCGTCAACAATGAGCCACATGTAAGAAAAGGACCTTAATTAAGATCTTTTAGCTCGTTGTTTGTGTTTTATGTTGCATGAATGGAGCGATAATCTCACAGATTACCTCCTCTGTTGCTCTCCTGAAGGTTTCTTCCTTTTTTCTCCCTGTGAAAGGTTTTTGGGGGTTTTCTGGGAGTTTGTCCTGATCCAATGTGAGGTCAAAGGTCAGTGATGTCGTATGTGTACAGACTGTAAAGCCCTCTGAGAAACATTTGTAATTTGTGATATTGGGATATACAAAATAAACTAAATTGAATTACGACAGCATTATATACTTAAACTAGAACAGGCACTCGGTAGAGCGCATATCACAAGATTGGGCCGCGCTGTGGTAAAAAAAAGATTTTGAGCTTTTGACCTTGACCTTTGACCCGATCGATCCCAAAATCGAATCAAATGTTCCCCGGATAAGAACCAATCATCCCACCAAATTTCATGCAATTCAGTTTAATACTTTTTGACTTATGCGAATAAGACGCACGCATACAAATACACGGCGATCAAAACATTTTCAATGCGAAGGTCATAAAAGGTCAAATCCGGAATGTTTTTTTGAGTTGTCCCACTTTGAACACGTGCACGTCTGAATGTGTGGGCATTAAACTGAAACCTCATGTGTTTTTATGCATGAAGACTCATTTTGTTTTCTGTGGCCTGCCTAATGGCAGGAAGCCAAACACATCATAAAATGAAGTACTGCATATCTACAGCGATCCATCAAGGCCACTAGTTTTATCGTAAATAAACTACACAGCGTTTATTGAAAGAGCTGCAATTTAAAAACATTTATATGCTTGATGGTTAAATAAGTGACTATTTGGTAGGAAAAAAATAAAGATGATTAATACATAACGCATAAATCTGCCGATGTATCCATTGGTCTCCATGTTTGGAAATAGTCAAAATGTCCATTCCTGTTTCATAAAGTCAAAGGTGGTGTCTTTAAACATCTATTGTGGTAAACAATATTTAGTTTATTATGATATTAAAAACAGAGGAAATCAGGAAAAGACAATTTCCTGCCATTTCTGCAAGAAAAATCACGAATCAAAATAAAAAATTATTTATTTATTATTTATTTGTTGTTGATGGACTTATTGATGAGTCGACTCACTGTTGCCGCTCCGTAATAATGTTCAAATGTGATAACACTGGATGCCACGGCTTGTTTCGCATTTTTTTCTCCGCCCCTTAGTGGGGAACAAAAAACGTCTGAATACAGCCTATAAATCTGTATTCCAAAAGATTATTACACAAAAAAATGGGGCAGGACTCCGACAGACCCGCGGATAACAGAGCGCTCCTGAACAGCCCATCAGGGCTTCTGACGGAGGGCGTGGCCGACTCCTCTTCATCCGTCTCTCCCCCAAACCCCATCCGAGAGGAAAAGGGGAAAAGAAAAAAAAAAAATGCGGTGTACGTAGAATAATCTGCAGAGGATCCCCCGCTAATGAATGCAGGGTGTGGGGGGGGGGGGGGGGGGGACTCGGGAGAGAATTAAGGCCGAGCCGCTCCTCCCCCATACATATGAGGAGGCAGCTCACCCTCGGCTGTACTCTCTGTTGGGCATTTACTGAACATCACAGATAATGGCCGCACTTACAAGACGGAGAAAAAAAAAAAAAGAAGGACTCGGGGCCAGGCGGTCAGCATGGATTAAAGTCGCGTTAGGAAACAGGCCACACACACACACACACACACACACACACGTAATGTATCTACGGAGGTTTGAAAAGGGCGGTTGATCAATACCGCTGACACGGCAATTAATTTCGCAGAGTGCTTTTTTTTTCCCGGAGAGTTCTCGCTCCGGGACGAAGCTCCGCACGTTTGAAATTGCTCGAGGACGATGGCCGACCGGCATCGAGGACCACGTGTAACTTGAGATTTAAAAAAGCGATTCCGGGTTACACGCCATTACGGGCGTGCTTAAACGGCACGCCTAACTGCCATCAGAGGCCACCGTTAGAAACTGTCCCAGGATCTGTTGCTAGGTTACGCACACACACGAGAGCCCCCTTAAAATGAGTTTCCGCGAGGATTGCGACTGTGATCTTTCGTGAAACACGGCAGTGAACTACAGCACCCACAATGCTTTGCAGCTAGAGCTGCAATGTGTGATCAGGAAGGCTTCATGACCGGACGGAGATGACACTCGGGTGTCACGAGCAAACTGACAACCACATTTATTCTTCTATTCTTCTTACTTTCATAAAAAAATAATATATATATACATTATATTTCAAGTTCTAGTCATTTCTTTTGTGCCATACAACATGCAAAAACAAATATGTATCCAATGCTGAACAGCCTGCGTAATGTCCCTTTAAAATCTGTGGATCTCCATCTGAAAAGTTAGACTAATCTCTTTTTACTATCCTCTTCCAAAATATCACTTTTATGAATACCTACGAGTAAAAAGCTGCCTTAAAAGAACCAATGCTCTATTTAGTATGAACGTGCATACTAAATATGAAGAAAAAAACTAATTCTTGCCACCTGCTCCTTATCTTGATGAACCAACTCATTATAATAGTGCATTTAAAAAACAAGAATTAGCATTTTCTTTTGCAGAGTTTCTGGAAATATGGTTTAAAATAGCATAAACACTCAAAGAGTAAATAAAGTGTGATGCACACAATTTAATAAAGAAAACGGTTCTTGCGTTCCTTAAAAAAATAAATCATATTTCATGTTCTAGTCATTTTTTTTGAGCTCGCAGAATACAACTACAATATAAATATAAATATATATATAAATATAAATATATAAATCCAGAACTGAACAGCCCTGCGTAATGTCCCTTTAAAATCTGTGGAGCTCCATCTGAAAAGTTAGACTAATCTCTTTTTATTATCCTCTTCCAAAATATCACTTTTATGAATACCTACAAAGTAAAAAGCTGCCTTA
This sequence comes from Liparis tanakae, assembly GCA_036178185.1. NCBI lineage: Eukaryota > Metazoa > Chordata > Actinopteri > Perciformes > Liparidae > Liparis > Liparis tanakae. The sequence continues at coordinate 25,995,341 of CM070104.1, read as the reverse complement.
AAGGACCCACATTATTCCTGCCACCTGCTACTTATCTTGATGCACCGACTTATTAGAATAATTGCACAGAAGTGGGGCGTTAAAAAAAAAGAAAAAGAAGAATGAATTAGCATCTTCTTTTGCAGAGTTCCTGAAAATATGATTAAAGACCAAAAAAAATAATAAAGCGTGATGCACACGAAACACGCAGAACGCCGATGAACAGGGAGGAGCTCCGGTCCTTTATCTCTGGGATGAAGGAAGTAAAGAGCCGGAGGGAGGAGTGATTATTGGCCTTTGAGTTCATTCATCACGAACACGGCGCCGATTAAACGTCCGCGTTGCTCTGCGGCGTGCCGGGCGATCACAGCATCCACGCAGGAATGATTTCTGAACGTGGGATCGATAAGGAGTGCATCCATCCTTCCATCCATCCGGCTGAAAGTGTTCCGATGAATACAAATAAACTTTGGAGAAAGTTTGGAGAAGATAAAGAGTCGAGTCGATAAAAAAACGCACCGGAGCAGTTCTGGGGAGGCGGAGCTTTGGAGTTCCTCTTTTCTTTCCTGAGCACAATAGAGAAATATCCATCTCTGAATATCAAGTGAACAGGAAAATAAAAGAGAACACAGTAAAAAAAAACCTCCTCCTCCTCCTCCTCCTCCTCCTCCTCCTCCTCCTCCTCCTCCTCCTCCTCCTCCTCCTCCTCCTCCTCCTCCTCCTCCTCCTCCTCCTCCTGGTGTTGAATGAATCAGTGAGTGGCAAACATTAACTGGCCGTCCACGCCACGACTGGATGATTTTTATCTATTTTCATCTGCGGAAGAGTCGCAGGGGGGCATGAACCTATCAGCGCGGCGAGGAGGGAGGGGGGAGGGGAGGAGGGAGGAGGGAGGAGGGAGGGGCGCCCTTGGCGGCGGGGATGTGAGGAGCTTTCAGAAACCGAGTAAGGGTGCTGCAGGGGCGCGCTCCGCCCTCCCTCCACCCGAATCCATTACCCGGAGCTGACGACACCGTTCCCTCCGACCTCTGCTCCGTCACCGATAAGGGGAAGTTTACCGATGCAGCGGCGCCGGAAATGACCCGTGCAGCTGGAATCGGCAGGAGGAGGAGGAGGAGGAGGAGGAGGAGGAGGAGGAGGAGGATGCATCCCATCAGGTCACGGCGGGGGAATTTGATTCGAGGAGGAAGATTGTGTCCAAAGATTTGATCTCATGGGGCGATGCTCATTTTTCTGCTTTTGGTTTGGGGCATTTCTACCTACAGAGGACGTTTGGCTGTTTACTTTATTTACATCCGTCCGCAGAAGAGATTAAATGCAAAGCCGAAAAAGAAAAAAAATACAATCTTGCAATTCATTGGACGATATCCTCCGCCACCGAATCCCAATATAAGAAGAATGGAGTCGGGTTTTGTGGCCCACAGCCTCGAGAAGCGAGGCGTCTTCTTTAATAATCACCGTAACCGTCATCCGGCAGACGTTTTTAATATAACACGCGAGGGTGTGACATTTGAAATAATTCGTAAAAAAAAGAAAAGATGTTGACCTTTATAGTTAAGTCACCGGTTCATCGCGTTCCAGAGAAGTGACCACGCCCTCGGCCCTCGGCTCGAGAGCTGAAGTCGATCACAAGTCGATGGAGAGTTCGTCTTCTTCGTATCTCCTGCATCCAAACACCGCCGCAGTGGGATAACGATCCCGACGGATTATAATCCAGATTATGCCGCGAGGAACGGAGCTCCGGTTAATGGAAGTCAAGGGACAAACGGTGCCACGTGTTAGCGTGCAGCCGATGTTCATAAACGGCGTCTTTTTTAACCTCGGGTGATTCTGCTTTTTTGTTGTGAATTATCTTTAATCGTTCGTTTTTTTCCCTCTTCTTCATCTATTTAATTAGTCTCAGTGAGATTAAGATCTATTTTCCAAGCGCCTGAAATAAAACCGGTATTCAAATTTAATTACGAGGATCATGAAATGAGAATCAGATAACGAGAATGTTTACTTTCCTTTTTTAAAATGGTGCGTCGGACCGGTTCTACGGACCCGACGTCGAAGGATAAAACAAGAGTTACTACGACTAAAGTCAAACTTCATCACAGAGGGTTAGGGTTAGGGTTCACCAGCCCGAGTGTGGATGGGGAGACAATAAAGGATGTTTCCATCGTCAAGGACGACTCGCAATCATTTCAGGGATGGAAAAAAGAAATCCTTTCAAATCTATTTAAAAAAAGGAAGTTATTTTTACATTCTGAGTCAAAAGGAATATGAATCTCGGAGACAAAACACACTAAATATGACGACTGGGCAGGAGTAAAGGTTTGAAGAAGAGGAGGATGAAGGAAAGAAGGGGAGTAAAATGATGGTGGAGACAGCTGTGAATGGAAAGAGAGTTGAGATGCAAAGAGAGTTGAGATGCAAAGAGAGTTGAGATGCAAAGAGAGTTAAGATGCAAAGAGAGTTAAGATGCAAAGAGAGTTAAGATGCAAAGAGAGTTAAGATGCAAAGAGAGTTAAGATGCAAAGAGAGTTAAGATGCAAAGAGAGTTAAGATGCAAAGAGTAAAGATGCGAAGAGAGTTAAGATGCAAAGAGTTGAGATGCAAAGAGAGTTGAGATGCAAAGAGAGTTAAGATGCATAGAGAGTTAAGATGCAAAGAGAGTTGAGATGCAAAGAGAGTTGAGATGCAAAGAGAGTTAAGATGCATAGAGAGTTAAGATGCAAAGAGAGTTGAGATGCAAAGAGAGTTAAGATGCAAAGAGAGCTGGGATGCAAAGAGAGTTAAGATGCAAAGAAAGTTGGGATGCAAAGAGAGTTGAGATGCAAAGAGAGTTAAGATGCAAAGAGAGTTGAGATGCAAAGAGAGTTAAGATGCAAAGAGAGCTGGGATGCAAAGAGAGTTAAGATGCAAAGAGAGCTGGGATGCAAAGAGAGTTAAGATGCAAAGAGAGTTGGAAACGTACCAGGCAACTGAAGTTAACAGATAAAGGAACATAACACTTAAATACTCTTGTGGAACTTGGTGTATATATAAATATAACATCTCACTTACTCTCCTCTCTTATTTCCAGCAGCTTTCTTGGAAGCACATTGATATCTCCAAGCCTTTCTTTGATGAGCTGTGTGTATGTATGTGTATGCGTGTGCATGTGTGTGTGTGCGTGTGTGTGTGTGTGTGTGCGTGTGTGTGTGTGTGTGTGTGGCCCTCCTCATATCCTGCCTGGCATAAATATTTCACTAATTAGCTGAAAATAACCTGTGTTGGTGTGATACATCAGATTTCTCCACCAGGGAACAGAATGCAAACTGTGGTCAGTATATATATATATATATATATATATATATATATATATATATACTATAGTATAGCAAAGAGAAAATTTGTCCTTTTAATGCAGACGTGGTCCAGGTGGGACCGATTCAACCGTGAGCTCCAACTTCAGCCCGTTTTTTATTTTATGAAAGCCTATATTGGTTTTCCTTTTGGCAAATGGACCATAACGAGTATTTAGAATCAGCCGCTAGCGGCTCCAGTTCCCAATGTACCTTTAAATGCAGAGACAAGTATGGCAGGATGACTCCTGAACTGGTCCACAAGCTCCTGAGTATCAGTAGCTTCTTTAATATTTCACCTTTTACACTATCATGGAGACTTAAATGTGTCAGATTTGAAATGTTTTGGCCTTTACGTCTTAGTTCCAAAGGCAAGTTCTCATAACAACACATAAATAAATCTGAAACATGTGTTTATGTGGTAAAAGTAATGGATTCATGTTTTAAAGTTTTCCTCGACAAGTATTTATTTCCTCTACTTGTCCATTGTGTGTGTGTGTGTGTCTGTGTGTGTGTGTGTGTGTGTGTGTGTGTGTGTGTGTGTGTGTGTGTGTCGCCTGCAGCCTGCCATAAATCAGTCAGGGCCCACAGATCTGAACTAAAGTGTTCTGGAGCCCGGAGCCTCTGGGCTTTGTGCTTTTCAGTCACAGTCGAGAAAGCCGTCTGCTCCAAAAACATTTTATTTATTTATTTATTTTACTCTCCACACCAACGCGATGCGCCAGGTGGATTTCTTTATGCTATTAGTGCGGGGCGCAAATTAAATTCACTATAATTCAGAGAACATTTGGTTGGGAGCAAAATGTTTTGAATTTCCAGTTGATTGGACGAGGGAGAAGGCATCTGGAGAAATGAGGCCAACGCGACACACGCACACACACACACACACACACACACACACACACACACACACACACACACACACACACACACACACACACACACACACACACAGCCCTATTGAGGCAAATACAAATGTATAACGTGTTGACTTTATTCACTTTTAAAGTCTTGAAGCTATTTGATTGGTTAACAAGTCCAATCAGCACCATACATTCGCTTGAGGGGTGTTTTATGTTCTTATTGTAATACACAAACACTATTCTTATTTGTTTTATTATTCAGTGTTAACTAATCAAATTGTATTTGTTGGGATGGGCCCTTGAAGAAGCAGCCAGAAATGTGTTTATGACCAATAAACAATCGACTGTTGTCTTACCTCCCAAGAGAGGAAGTGGTATATTTTTTATAGAAATGAGAAGCAAAAGGACCGTGTAACGTGACTGATGTGGTGCGCTCGTTATGTTCGTGATGATTTGACTGTATGTGGACAATAAAATACAGCCGACGAGTGTCGCGCTCAGTCGGTCGTATTTGATCAAATTAAATGGGGGAGTTTTGAGGAGACGGCGATGCGTTAGGCGGGGTATTCGCTGGTGTAAAACATCAGCGGATGATGTAGAGTTGAGTCGTCTTTTGAGTAAGCGATGCAAATGGTTCCGGGGTTTTCTAAAGCCGGCGCGTCGCATCCATCAAACCCTCCCGCCCGCGAGGTCTGTTGAGAAAGCTCATTCCAGGAGACACAAAGTGCTTCTACGGGCCGTTTGTCTAATGGTCACTAAATACGGGCGCACAGCCAAGTTGAGACTCATTAATTCGCAAGTGCCGGGTCACGATAACATGGACTTCTCTCTCGTTGGCAATTACAAACGATTATTACACGAGAAAGAGTTAAATGTTGAAAGAAGGGTGCATTTAAATATATGTGTATATATATATATATATATATATATATATATATATATATATATATATATATATATATATATATTTAAATATACCCTTCTTTCAATATATAACAAATATATAAATATATATGAATATATAAATAACTATATATAATATAAATAAACATATATATATATATATATATATATATATATATATATATATATATATATATTTATGAGAAATATATAAATAAATATGTATACATATAATATATATATATATATATATATATATATATATATATATATATATATATATATATATATATTTAAATATACCCTTCTTTCAATATATAACAAATATATAAATATATATGTATATATAAATAAATATATAATATAAATACACATATATATAACTATATAATTATATACATAAATATATATATTTATATACAAATATATGTAAATATAGCCTTCTTTCAATATATAAAAGAATACAGAAATATATGTAAGAGAAATATATAAATACATATGTATATATATATATATATATATATATATATATATATATATATATATATATATACATATATACACACATCTAAATATATATATATATAGGCAAACTAAAGCAGACAACCCAACACTGAAAACAGGGAAACACCTCCCAAGTCTCAAGACGGAAAGTAAGACCAACCATGACACCATCAGGGATGAGTAACTTTCAAAAATAAAACAGGAAACCAAACTATTCCCAAACCGCTTTGCCCATAGCATTTGCGTAAACAGAGTGTCCACCAACCCAAACACTGTGAAACAAGACAAACCAGTCGGTATGTTGAGATAGGAAAACAAAACCCTTGGGATCTGACGGAGCATCTCCGCCCACATTGCTCGAGGACTCCACCGTCTCTCAAGCTGGCAGCGTACTAGTATTGAAGATTCTAGTCTGTATTATTGTGGTTTTCGCCATCGTCTGACAAGCATCTCCGATCTCACAAAGAGCACTCTTTTCACACATTTAATACGGCGCTGGCACCGGACTGACGGGAGACAAAAGCAACGCCCCGGATCAGATAGAACGAGGACGGCGGGCTGGATCCCCGCCTGGTGTATTAAATGACATCACAGCCGTGGATCTGATAGAGCGCAACACAAGAGAGGAGATTCGTCTCTTCGCTGCCACATCTAACGGCAGCGAGCGGGCGGACTCAAAATAATTGCAGCGAATGATAATTGCGACAAAAGCTTCAAAAATAAGGAGCTTTTTTATTTTACTTCTTCTTTCTTTTTTCTCTCCTCACACACATTTGCAATTAATCAGGGCTTCAGTACGCCATGGAGGACTCAAAATTACTTAAGTATAAATAAATAAATGCATGAATAAATATAAGAATAAATAAATAAATGCTTAAATAAATGTATAAATAAATGTATAAATGCTTAAATAAATGTATAAATAAATGCATGAATAAATATAAGAATAAATAAATAAATGCTTAAATAAATGTATAAATGCTTAAATAAATGTATAAATAAATAGATAAATACAGGAATGAATAAATATAAGTTATAAATCAACAGAACATCATTCAATAAATATATTTCTACATTTCTGTATTTCTTCATATATTTATTTCTCTATTTATGTGTCCACACGTATTTCTTCATTTATTTATGTGTGACATTTACGTGTCCGTATATTCAAATGAGCTGGGCGGTCCGTCCCTCTGTCTAAAGCCTGAAAAGAGGGAATGAAGGGGAGCCGTGATTACGTCAACAGGAAAAATCAAATGCTTCAGACTTCTAAAAAGGGGGAAACGGAGGCTTAATCCAACGCCCCCTCTTCAGTTCTCCACCTCCTCTCTCAGAGTGCGTCCGCCGGGGTCTCGCCGCCATCGCTCCCGGAGGGTTGCGCAACACGGCTCCTCTGTGATTAGATCCGAGGGAGTCGATGCCTTTGTCCTCTGCCCCCGCGGTTTAGACCCTCTTTGTCTGGACCAACCAGTCCCGGGGAATGAAACGGACCATTAACGAGATTAGCTCGCCTATTCCGCCCGGCGACAAAAGGCCCCGCGGCGGCCCGCTGATCATTAGGCCGGCGGCGGCGGCCGACGCCGATCCATAATCGGACGCCTCGCTCCGATTGAACCGCTGTGGCTTATGACATATGGCTTCTTTTATGTCCACGGGAGAAATTAAATACAAATAAAAGAGAGAGAAGAAAGGAAGAAAGAGTGATTAAAGAGGGAGTCTGACCCCTCGTTTTTTCTCTCACTTCCAGTCAGCCCAGACAATCAATAGCAGTGGAATGGGGTTTTGAGATGGAGGCCGCCAGATTACCAGGCCTGCTAACAAGAGCACTGTAAAAAACCACGAACCCTGAACTCGTCGTGTTTATATCTATTCTCGCTTCTCGGGTCCGATGGCAACGAGAGATTTCAAAGTCGCTAAAAAAAGAAGAAGCTATTATAGAAGAAGAAATTCGAGCGTGGTAGTGGAATAAAAAAAAAAAGAGGAGAAGCTTTCACAGGTGATAAGCGATTGTCACTCAGCTTTTCACACGTCGAGCTCATCAAACACTTCTTTTTTTTTTATAGCTCGAAAAAAAAAAATATTTCTGCTTCGAGTCGTTGCTGGAGGCGTGGCCACACACACACACACACACACACACACACGCACGCACGCACGCACACACACACTTTTTTCCGCCTTATTAACATTCGCGGGGACCGACCGCGAGGAGCTGCGGTCGCACTCAAGACTACCCCCCCCCCCCCCCCCCACACACACACACACACACACACACACACACACACACTCACACACACTCGTATTCCTGAGAGGAATACGGTGATGTATGAGGGGAACGAGAGGGGAGGCGCAGGTCGATTGGCCGACACTGTCGCCATCCCGCGGTAATGAGATCTCCGGGGGGGGGGGGGGCTCGCATAATAATACTAATTGGCCAGGATGGGAGAAGGTAAGACGTACAGGGGAACTTTTTTTTAAAGTGTGAATGTCCTCAACCCGAATCTGACAAATATCATGGATGAGTCCGACTGAGACGCTCGCCTGCGGGTTCCTCGTCACCGGCTGATCTCAGGTGGGCGACCCGATATGTGTTTGGCTATAAAAGTTTAGGGAAGGCGGAGACAGCAGGAGATTCACGTGATGACATCACGCGGGCGTAACGTCCAGGCGCTGTTCACACCGATGTCGTCCACGGTCCAAACGTTGCTGGAGACACCTGCCTCTCATGCAGACTGAAATGTGGAGGTAGTGCCACGGGAATTATCTTCAATTGTGTGTGTGTGTGTGTGTGTGTGTGTGTGTGTGTGTAGCAAGAGCCTGGAGACAATCCAAAAGGTAGAGCACTGTGTGGAAGGCACTTTGCAAATTGCATTGATCTCCCTCTAGACCCAGAGTATGTGTGTGTGTGTGTGTGTGTGTGTGTGTGTGTGTGTGTGGGGGGGGGGGGGGGGGGGGCAGCTGGACACACCTGCTTCTTCTTTCTAATCCTGTAGTTTTGTGCTTTTTTCCTCTCTCGGCCCGAATCATCCGTTCTTCTTCCTTCCTCTTGCTTACCTCCTCCTCTTTTTTTTATATATATATATATATATATATATATAAATATATTTATAGGAGGCGCACATATATATATTTTATTATCTCTCTCTCCCTCCACTTCCCGTGCATCGCTCTCCATCTTGCGCCCCCGGCGCCGTCCTTCTTCTAATCACGACATTATTAGTCGTCACGGCGATGAGCGTCGGCGCGGATGCAGAACGTGATTCTTAACGAGCGAGACGTCGTGATGCGGCGCGGCGGGCTCAAAAGTAACCGAGGCGGCGAGTTATTAATTATTTTTTTTTACACCTGTGTTTAACGATCAGAGGACCGGATTGGAGGATTTTTTATACTTATACGAGGGCTACGGCAGGTCTCATCCGGTACCTCATATTTTAGTGAAAGTTTTGTTTTTGGAATATCGAAAAGCCGGATGAGGCTTGACGCTCCTTCGTCTCGGGGACACGGTTACGAGAATCACGTGAGCGGGATTCCCTCGATGCTCGTGGGATCTCGCTAATTACACATTAAGCCGTCGGGCTGCAGATCAGACCGTTACGTTATTAGTACGGACTGAACTGTGGCCTTGATTGTTTTGGGAGATTCTGAGTGAAGTAATTATTCAGATGCAGTCAAATAATACAAAAAAAAGGTTAACTCTTAATTGTTAACTTAATTGTATCCTTCAAATAAGCCAAATCTGTTCCTCCGTTTATATATCGTGCATATGAGAAATGAGGCTTATCGGGCGATGGGAGTTATTTGATGAGTGGAAAAACGTATAGTATGGGATTCTTAATAAGTGAGAAATCGTGATGCAATAGTCATACTGTCATATCAGTAACTAAAAAACGTCTTCACGAGGAAAGGAACGTTTTAAAAGCATCAGGGCTGTGAGGTTTCCTCCATGTCTCCAGTAACCATACATACAAGAGTTTGAATTGCATCAAATATGAATCTAGTGTCATATGCAAGGAACAAATATGAGATATTTTCAAATCTACTGGTCGATGGGTTTACTGAGCGTCGCCCTCTGCTAATAAAAGGACCGGCTGCTGAATACCAGGCATTGAAACACAGCTTCATTCATCCCGGTGATCTATCCTGTTGCCATGGTGTTTCCCATCAGATCGTATCTCGGACTTCCCGATGTCTGAGACGGAGTGCTTCTCCTCCGTTCACCTTCACGGCTCCACTGTGAGCACGGCTGTTAACACTCAGGAGGGGGGGGGGGGGGGGGGGGGTCTGCAAGTCTACATATTATGTACACTTGCACATGTAAATAAGGAAGTCTTATGTTTAAAATAATGCATATAGAAAGATCATTTACATTGTGGATATTAGGGAGGAATATTCCGATTAATTGAGATCCTAGCTGGTTTCCTGTCTAGGCTCTTATTCTGAAGTCTAAAACCGGAAGCGGAAAGCAGCCGTTACTTTTTAAGCTCACTGAAAGGAGACTGTAAGTACGAATGTTATTGGCGAGACATTAGATTGACTGCCTGATTATTGGAGGTCGACAGAAACTTTAAAGCAACCAGAAATGATAACAAAATACTCATAAATGCATCCCTAGTGTTGAGACGTCCTCCACTTAAACGTATCGCTCCATCCAGACTCTTCTGAACGCCTCTTTTACTCTTTTAGTCTCCTAAAGGCCCCGCCTCATCGTCAGGGACCGTCCCACTGCGGCAAATACACCGCGGGACGGAGTTCCCGCGGGACGCGGCCGAGTGGACACGGGGTCTGGAAGTGGAGAGGTTGTGTCCACACACACACACACACGCACGCACACGCACACACACACACACCCTCAGAATGTCAAATGGGCTGTAAACAGCTCCGCAGCTCTTTTGGCAGACGTTCCCCGGCTACAAGGTCACTCGACTACGACGGGGGAAACAAACGCCAGCGCCAGCTCCCAGAGTGCTTCTCCACGCGCCAGGTAAACACAACGTACATTTCATTCATTGTTTGTTCTTTTTTTTTTTTTTTTTCTTTACGATAAAGGAGCCGTTAAACGCCGCGCAGATGGGAAACCGTCCGACTGCGGTGAGTCGGGCCGGCTGCAGATCCGTCGTCAGGCGTCACAGTCACGGGGTTTATTGAAGAGGGGCGGCCGATGGAAGTGGCTCGTTTGTTATAATACAAATTATTTCTATTTATAATACAAATTATTAGATATATTTAATATATATAATACATATGTATATATATATATATATATATATATATATATATATATATATATATATATATATAGATAATATATCTTTCTATTTATATATAGACAGATATATATATATATATATATATATATATATATATATATATATATACAGGGTTCTTACACATTTTGACCAATGGATTTCCAGGACTGTTCCATGACTTTAAACTAAATTTCCATGACCAAACTGAAATCTCAGTATAAAGATGAAAAATGTAGAAAATGTTGCATAGTGAGAGCGTACGCCGGCTTATAATTTGAGCGTCTTTCTTTAAAAAATAACTATTCATTATTTCAAACTTGTGATTATAACAAATGTCCATGACTTTTCCCAAACTTTTATGATGACATTTTTTTCCATGACTTTTCCAGGCCTGGAAATTACCAGACTATGACTATTTTAGTTAGGCATCACAGTCACGGGGTTTATTGAAGAGGGGCAGGTGATGGAAGCGGCTCGTTTGTGCCGAACGCCAATGTTTACCGCCGATGATTATTGGCAACGCCGTCGGCGCGGACCGGGACGAGCCGTCGGCGCCGGGAAGTAAAATGTCAACGGCCGGATGTTTGAACCCTTCAAAGCAGAAACGATGAAGAGGACCGGTGTGGTTTCTGGTTTGGTAATAAAACCGTTTAGTAGTTTTTTGGGGGGGAAATTAGTGCGGTTGACTTTTTACTGACAAAAGAGTCGCGTATCAAACGACTGATAATGAAGTTTGGCACAAAATAACAACTTCCACGGGCCGGCCAATCGGAAAACGGCATTTTTAATAAAACTCTGCGGGCGCATTTTTTTTATCCGATGACGGATTTGCAATCTTATTGCCGTTTAATGATTTCCCATTCAGGGGGACGCCACGCGGTGTCTAATAGCGTTATGCACCTCTTGCTTGCAGAGGACACACTCAATTTGCATATGTATTTTCACGGGGGGGGCGAATGCAGAGCATTAAAAAACTATCCGCCATGTAAATATACCGCGGCGTCCCGTCAACCGCACTCATTTATAAAAAAAATAAAAAATAACTAAGTGTTTTTTTTGCCTGAACCTAACTCACTGGGTGAAGTTTATTTTATTCTGAAGGACACTCGGCAAAGGCGACTCTAGAGGCCTTTTCTATTCCAGCGGGATGAACGTGTGAACATGATATCAGCCTCGGTGCAGGCGTGTAGTAAATCAGGCAAGAAAACATGAAATTAAGCGGGTTATTAAAATTACAACACAGTGTGAGCCACATACTAATCAAAGGCACTCGTGAGCACTGAAGAATAAAGCATCTTTTTTTTCAGTGCGTGTATTTTTGTCGAGCTAATTATCCACGTCAGAATGTGTACATTTTCGTTTATCGAGCCACTTTTCCACTTTAATCAGCGGCTCTCTATTTCCTGAAGCTGACAACAGCTGCTTTAAGTATTAGTCCTGAGTGCACTAAAAGGTTTAATTGTTTTATATCTGCACATGTACTGTACACAACTGTCAGTGCTGTATGTACAACACAGGGTTCTTACACATTTTGACCGATGGATTTCCAGGACTTTTCCATGACTTTAAACCAAATGTCCATGACCAAACTGAAATCTCTGTATAAACATGAACAATTTAGAACATTTTGCGTATTGAGAGCGTACGCCGGCTTATATTTTGAGCGTCTTTCTTTAAAAAACATATTAATTATTTCAAACTCGGCGTGATTATAACAAATTTCCATGACTTTTCCAAAACTTTTATGATTTAAGTTTGTTTCCATGACTTTTCCAGGCCTGGAAATGACCATTTTAAAATTCCATCACTCTTCCAGGTTTTCCATGACCGTACGAACCCTGACAATACACCTCCCTCTCTCCCCCCCCTGACCCGTCAACAGGGAGCCGGGTGTGCAGCGATGGAGAGGAGGCGCACATGTGTGTGAAAAAAAAGAAGAAGAGAAACAGACTGAAACTGCTCCAGGATCAATTCTCATCATCTCCGCCCAGCTGCTGCCCGGTTAGGTGATGTCGGAGGAGGCGTGAACCAGAGCGACCCCCGTGTCAAAGGGTTTGGGGTCTGCTGCATTAGTGTGTCTGGGGGTGGGGTGGAGGGGGGAGGGGGGAGGTGGGGGGGGGGGACTTACCCCTGCAGATGGTGCCGTTGCCCACGTAGCCCGGCTTGCAGGTACACAGGTGTCCTCTGATGGTGTTGGTGCAGATGGCGTTCCCGTCACACAAATGTGGTCCGCTGGTGCACTCGTCATGCTCTGGGGGAGGGAGGGAGAGAGAGAGAGAGAGAGAGAGAGAGAGAGAGAGAGAGAGAGAGACTGCACAGTCAGAATAGACTGAGTGTTTGCAGGGTTCTTACACATTTTGATCAATGAATTTCCAGGACTTCTCCATGACTATTTCATGACTTTAAACCAAATGTCCACGACCAAACTGAAATCTCGGCATAAACATGAACAATTTATAACATTGTTCGTATCGAGAGCGTAGGCCGGCTTATATTTTGAGCGTCTTTCTTTAAAAAACATATTCATTATTTCAAACTTGGTGTAAATGAACATGTGATTATAACACATTTCCATGACTTTTCCAAAACTTTTATGATTTAAGTTTTTTCTATGACTTTTCCAGGCCTGGAAATGACCATTTTAAAATGCCATGACTTTTCCAGGTTTTCCATGACCGTACGAACCCTGGTTTGTGTGTGTGTGTGTGTGTGTGAGAAAGATGGAGAGGTCATTGATTAAAAAAAAGAAGATGCTAATTTCTGTTGGAGCTGAGCGAGAGGGCGGTCGACGGACTGGTTGGACGAGCCGGTTGGACGAGCTGATTGGCACACGGCGGGGCGCTCCCTCCCTCGGCCAACTTTCTTCACGGCCATGTTTTCCAAACGGCTTGGCACGTTCAAAGAGAATTTTTTTAAACAATTCTGTAACTTCCAACAAGGTCCAAAAAGGCACAGCTGCTTTTTCCTCGCCTGCATTCATTTGTGAAACCACTAGGGGGCCGGGGTGTGTTTGATACGTGCCAGGTGCGCTGACTGATTGCACAGCATCAGCAGCAATTAGCCTAATGATGTTGGCTAAGACGCGAGAGCGAGACACAAACAGCATAGATAAACACATCAACACCTCACATCCACCAAAGAAAAACGCGTAAACAAGTTTTTCACGACACTTTCAGATCGCCGACTCCGGGGATTCTCACAACTGGACATGGAAAACGGTCGCTTTAACTTTCTAAATACGTCAAGACGACGCGAGGCGAAAACGACCCGAATAAAAGCTAATTAACCTCTTGAGAGCGACACGCCGAGGGAAACACATCTCTCATCGCAGCTTCTTGTGAGATCCAAAAGCACGTTTCATGATCGGCTTCAAGGAAAACACACGACGCGTAGTTGTGAAAACCATGGCAACGAAACCACAGGGTTCAGGGGAGGAAAAAACATGACGGAGACAACAGGACTTGTGTAAATATTACTATTATTAAATAGTATTATAGTATTATAATAGTATTATTAAATAGTATTTTTTGTATTTATTATTAGTAATTTAGTATTAGTATTTTGTATTTGTATTTTATTAGTATTTTAGTATTTAGTATTGTGTTTTTATTTGTATCTTTTATTTGTATTTGTATTAATGCTCTATGTACACCCACTGCTGTGATCCTTGAATTTCCCCACTGTGGGACTAATAAATGAATATCTAATGTTATCTTATATCTTATCTTAAATGAACACCAACCACCCTGAAAACTGTCTCAGGTCACATGAATAAAGTCTAAATATACTATCCTCCTTGCAAAAATGTACAAATTCGACGTATCCAGAAACATACAGCAGTCAATATGCAGCATGCAAAAGAGAGAATGGTGAATAATGTAGGATATCGTGAGCACCGATGTTAAAAATCACGTACACAGAAATGTAGGGATTTAGTCGAGTTCAAAACAGCATCAATTCTGTAGAAAGCTAAACATTTACTTCCTGGCAATATTCAAAACGTGTTTGGCTGGAGGAGAGGAGTCTGACTTCAGAGGGAGATGGAGTTTGAAACAACCCGTTGCTCACACAACTCTGAGGAGCATGTGCATGTGTGTGTGTGTGGGGCGAAGCAGAGGAATAACTTAACTGATCACATCAGGAAGGAAAAATCTGGTGCAATTTAAAAAACAAAAGAGTTTAAAAACACGCATCTGGAGAAGTTTAGAGTTGACGGTATTGATAAAGGAACGGATTATGGGGCCAAATAGTTTGTTTGTTTTAGTTTTTATCTATACGGCTCTCCAGGAAAAAGTTTTTAAGCAATCATAGGTTTGTGCACTTATAAGCTGGATAGCTTCAGCCTTTCGGTGGTTGTATATTTTGCTGATGGAAATAAATAAAGTCATTCATTCATTGCCGTTTCCCCCTCAGACTCGGCTCTCGTGTCGAATATGAATCCATTTATTTGACTTAATCCCCCACAGAGGGGGACCAGAGGCAATATCAAGGTTCAAGGTTTATTATTCGCCATCTGGGCCTCGACCAGCGGGCTCTCCGAGTCCACAGAGGTGCAAACACACTGTAATAATAACAACTCATATAAAAACACTGTGCATAAGGTGGTGGAATACACAGAGTTGGGTACAGTTAAAAAAACACAGGTTATCAACATAAAAAAGGAGAGGGCAGAGGTCAGTAAATAGATGTTGTTCCTGGCTTGTGAAAAGAAAGAGGGGGAAGAGGACGGTTATATTATGTTATATGGGGATGTTGCACTTTTGAGAGGTGGGGGACTTTATTTGGGGATATTTCTGATTGGATTATTGCACATTTTCTCAGATACACATTTTTCAATATTTCTGTTATATATCAGGGTTCTTACACATTTTGACCAATGGATTTTCATGACTTTTCCTTGATTTTTCCATGACTTTAAACCAAATTTCCATGACCAAACTGAAATCTCGGTATGAAGATGAAAAATGTAGAAAATATTGCGTAGTGAGAGCGTACGCGGCTTATATTTTGAGCGTCTTTCTTTAAAAAACATTAATTATTTCAAACTTGGCGTAAATGAACATGTGATTATAACAAATTTCCATGACTTTTCCAAAACTTTTTTGATTTTATTTTTTTCCATGACTTTTCCAGGCTTGGAAATTACCATTTTAAAATTCCATGACTTTTCCAGGTTTTCCATGACCGTACGAAGCCTGTATTTGAAATATAAGATTTACATTAGTGTAATGTGATAGACTATGACTACTTTCGTTTGTTGCTTTTCACATATTCAAACATATTTTCATCGACAGCTGATCAGCGTTTCCAAGCGTTGGCTCAAGGCAAAAGGGAACGAGGGGGCGTGTTTAGTGCCGGAGGCGGAGCTACACAACTTGAGCTACTTCGACTGTTTGCTAAATAACCTTAAATTGACCCGCGTGCCATTGGTGTGTGGTTGGATCTGATCCCGGAGAAAGTTTATGGATTTAAAATAAATAAAAATATTTTTTGACCTTCGCATTGAAAATGCGGAAGATAATCGCCGTGTATTTGTATGCGTGCGTGTTATTCGCATAAGTCAAAAAGTGTTAAACCGAATCACATGAAATTAGGTGGGATGATTGGTTATTATCCGGGGACCACTTGATTAGATTTTGGGATCGACCGGGTCAAAGGTCAAAGGTCATGCAAAGGTCAAAATCTTCTTTGAATCGCATGAAATTTAGTGGGACTATTGGTTATTATCCATGGACCATTTCATTAGATTTTGGGATTGATCTGGTCAAAGGTCAAGGTCATGAAAAGGTCAACATCTTCTTTCTACCATAGCACAGTCAATTTTTATGTTCATAATTCAATGCCCAATCTTGTGATATGCGAAGGCATGCGCTCTACCGAGTGCCCGTTCTAGTTTTAAATGCTTTAGGTTTTGAGCTGGAGTGTCCGAGGAAGATTTTAAAGGTCTTTGCTTTGAGGAAGCGATTCTATTTAGATGAATCCCGGTCAAAATAATAATGTTGCCAAAATATATGCCAAATATTATCTTCCGTTTTTCTCCATTCCACTGTATCGGTGTGTGTGCGTACCACGGGATGCTGAGGTCACTCTGAGGTCGTCTGCCGGCGGAGATACGAGTGTTTGGAGCGAGACGACGGCAGTGACACGGATTATGCTGCAGGAGTAGTCTGACAAGTAAATATGCACATTTATTTGTTTCCTTTTCTTGTGGAAGTGTGTCTCTGTGTAACTCCTGGAGTATCCTCCGGTTGGCACATGTCATGGTGCAACAACGACGTCAAATGCTATGAATGATAATTTATTGCTAAAGAGTCACCCTGTTCTTCCACTTTCTCTGACGTGACTTGAACCCAGCATGAGCTGCTGATGGTTATATTATGGTGCATTTGAGGTAACTGGGAAGTTTCTGACATCTTGAGAGGAATTAATGAGAAGACGGTGTTGGTACCAGAGCCTGGACTTTGAAAATAACTCTTACTTTTATTATTATTAAGTATTTCCAAGATGATTTTTTTCAGTTCCTCAAATCACCACGACTGAGGGTCCTGCAGCAGCGCTCCACGTTCTCGTTTTACGGTGAAATAGAACGTTACAAATGTGTTTTAGGAACAACTTTAATGCGGTAAAAGAGGAATATGCGGCCGAGTGTGACCGAGCTTCACCAGCACTGATTTGGCAGCTGCAGTGGGGGACCGCTCGTCTCCCATTGGTTGATTTCTCAGTGCTGGAATTTAGCGAATGTCATTAGGAGCGTGAAAAGGATTATTTAAAAAAATACATACACTACCGTTCAAAAGTTTGGGGTCACCGAGATTATTAGTGAATACATTGACAAGGTTAGAAATAATGATTTTCATTGTAAATATTTATGTTGTTCTTCAGACTTGTGGCTCAAAGGAAGGCCAGTTTTAGAGCTTCTCTCACCAGCATAACTGTTTTCAGCTGCGCTCACACAAAAAGGGTTTCAATGTCAAGGAATAATCTGTTTGTGGAAAATGCAAAATAAAAAGTAATAAAAGGGTTTCAAGGGGGTTCTACCCCTCTGCTAGTCTTCTAAGGCGATAACACAATGCACCACTAGAACATGGAGATGGGCCTCTACACACCTCTGTAGAGACTTAAAGACATTAAAAACAGAGAATAGTCATTTACCACATTAACTATGTAGGGAGTGTATTTCTGATTAATCCAATGTCATTTTCATTGGAAGAAACAGTGATTTTTTTGCTTTTTTCTAAGTGACCCCAAACTTTTGAACAGTAGTGAATGTTTTATTGATTTACATGTGTTGTTATCCCACCAGGGAAGAGCATACATGAGGGCAATTGCAGATTGAAATTGAAAACCTCCCCACCCCACCCACCAAATGTAGAGTTACAGGCTATGTAACTTAAACATTCTGGTACACTCAGGGGACAGAGATGTAGACAAAGTCAAATAACTGAAAATGATGAGTTTTTCTCTTTTTACAGATGATCTGCCTCATGCTGTCAGGATACAGGGACAGCTTTATGCAACAATACTAAACACTGTATTCCAAGTCACCGACGGCAGATTTAACAGGGCAGGGATAAGTGGCAACGCGCAATTAGAGACAAAAATGGGTAAATCAGATGAAAAAGGAACATCAATATTACAACATGATGTAATAATTACGGGTATCTCCGCTGCTCATGAATACGAGATTAATTCATTTTCCGGCAACATGTTTATTAACTCGCCACTTACGGCGGAGCTTATCTCACTGATTGGGCTGCAGTGAACGCGTCTCCAATTCCAATCCATAATACTTTGTGATTATGAAACAATAACGGGGGCAGCAGCAGCAGCACCCTCTCCCCGGAGACGGCGGTCCATCACACCCGGGAACGGGGTCTTTAAGTGCCAGTCAGGAGCCGGGCCCCGAGGCGGCCTCCGCTCGCTCAGGCATACACACACACACACACACACACACACACACACACACACACACACACACACACTCGCTCAGACACACACACTCGCTCAGACACACACTCGTCATTAATATGCAAACGATTTGGTGGGGAGTCATGACTAATACATTCCCTGTAATTAATGAGTGGTGCTCATGAAGCCCCGGAGCAACGAGGAGAAATTATTTAGCTTTTCTCTCTTCCCAAGGACCCCCCCTCCCCCCTCCCCCTCTCTCCCCCCCATCTATAAAGAGGAGGTGAATGTCAACCGTGCTGGTTGGGTGGCGCGGGGAGTTTACGTGGAGGTGATATGAAATGTGGGGCTAGATTAACAGCGGAGTAATAGAGGAAGAGTTACATTATAAAATATTCAGTGTGTTAATGTGCTGTGAGCTTGAGGAGGAGGAGGGGGGGGGGGGGTAGTGCAACACAATAAAAAACGCCGACGTCCGCAGCCGCTTATTAATGCCGTTTTTATGTCCGCTGGCCACATTTTTTAAATTATGGAGTTGCAGATGCAGAGGATTGATGGGTAATCAGCCAAAGTGGAAGGAAAAAAAAAACTGCAGAGCTGAACAAGAAATACATCCGCCCCCCCCCCCCCCCCCGAACGCACTTAGGAGCCTGAGCAACAGCCGGAGCAACAGCCAGAGCAACAGCCGGAGCAACAGCCGGAGCAACAGCCGGAGCAACAGCCGGAGCAACAGCCGGAGCAACAGCCAGAGCAACAGCCGGAGCAACAGCCGGAGCAACAACCGGAGCAACAGCCGGAGCAACAGCCGGAGCAACAGCCGGAGCAACAGCCGGAGCAACAACCAGAGCAACAGCCGGAGCAACAACCAGAGCAACATCAACAGCCAGAGCAACAGCTCTATATACTTTACACAATCATTTTAGGTATCGTAAGTAGTTGCATCGCTGTAGGATTTGTTTGTTCTTCTTTTAACTGCCCCCGGTGGCCAATAAAGGAACTGCATTTTGAATGAGCCTTAAAGCTGGACTGAAACATAAATTACAGCTCGCGCAGATTAAATAATACAACGCAGAAACCATCAGAGATTTATAGAATCCAGCGCTCGTATAATTCGAGAGCTTCTCCGGGTGACGGATGACCGTGTCGACTCTCAGACGTGACACTGGCGGCGGCGAGCTGCCTGGAGATCACCGCGGCCCCCGTCTGCACGCGCTGCCCGTCACTCTCAGCTTCGGTCTTATTAGCGATGATTATAGAGCGCCGTGCCGTCGGGGCACCGGGCATGTTCAGCTGACCCCTCCCTCGCCCCCCAAAGTGCAGGGCTAATGATGCGTAATGACTGATCATCAGGACGGCGGGCGGCGGCCTCTGCCTCCGCCGCCGCACCGGGAGAACAAAAGGGTAAGAGGAGGAGCGCAGGGCGGGGACGGGGGTTATTTCTCATTACATGGAATTACTGGCAAAAACAATATGTTCTTCCTCAATGAGGGGCAGCACAGAAATAGAGCGCCATCCCAAATCACAGCTCCCTATTGGGGTAGTTTGGTGAGCAGTGAATCTACCCAGAAGCCTCTCTGGGGGTTTTCATCCATCACCTTTTCACCTAATAACAAGGGTGCTAGCAAGAACCCAGAGAACCCTTTCATATTACAAAGACTCCCTCTATCAGGGTTCTTACACATGATGGATTTCCATGACTTTTCCACGACTTTAAACCAAATTTCCATGACCAAACTGAAATCTCAGTATAAACATGAACAATTTAGAAAATGTTGCGTATCGAGAGTCTTTCTTTATAAAACATATTTATTATTTCAAACTCGCCGTGAATAAACAAGTGATTACAACAAATTTCCATGACTTTTCCAAAACTTTTATGATTTAAGTTTTTTCCCATGACTTTTCCAGGCCTGGAAATGACCATTTTAAAATTCCATGACTTTTCCAGGTTTTCCATGACCGTACGAACCCATAACCTACCCAGGGTTCCCTGACAAGGCTCTTAAAGGGCCGGTGCGGATGTGGTGCAGCGCGACTCACAAAATGGGACTTGATGTGCGTTATAAAAACAGAAATTGCGATCACAATGTAAAATAAACTGTTGTCTGAGTATTACCGTGAATTTTGACATTTTTTATAGTCCGATTTTTTTTTTTTTATAGTCCGATTTTTATTCTGAAGAGAGACTTGAACATCTTTTGTAAAGCGAGTACAACTATAATGTTGTGAGTGTACTGCTGAGGCCCAGTCATCTGTCCTGGACCTTTTAAAGCTCTCTCTCTCTCTCTGCACTAACCATCCCTCTTCCATCCAGTAAGTACTGCAGCAGCTTTGCCTCCACACAATACATCGTGCTTTCATCCCCCTTTAGGTTTGACTCATAGCTTTGTTCTTGTCTCTCGGTTTCCCGTTAGGTTTTCTCATTACACATATTTCCCTCAAACTGGATCGTTGATGTCAATTCAAAAGTGTTTTTTTTGTCTGCAGTCGCTGTTCATGTCGTACAAATGACGTCTGCCGACATTTCTACGTTCATATATCTTCAGCGCTCGCAACCATTTCGGAAAAAGAGCTCTGCCTAAACCGTGATAAAAGAGATGGACTCTGTGTATCACGGGATTTATGAGTAAAAAGCAACACCTCATGATTCACTTTGATACTTTGCATAATAAATTCCTGAAACACGTGCTCATCTCTTTAGCTTTAACGCTGTCTCGTTCAATGATGTCAAACAGAACACTTCAGTAATGTGAAGTTTAATGACCAGTGAAAGGCCCGTAAAAAAATAAAAAAAGAACGCGGCAGGATACTTTCCGTCTATATTTTATTTTTTTCTTCTTCTCCTCCGTGCTAATGCAAAAGTTGTCATTTTCACTTTCAGCCGTGGCCTTCACGCTCACCTTGACGGGATGTGAACGCAGCAGAGATCTGTCCCGTGTCACAGGGGGACAAATATTGATTGCCTGTCATAGCATTTAGCCTGGAGGACATGGATTTCCATAAAATAGGTTGGGAGGAAAAACTCAGAATTTCCTCCAGTAATCCATGTGGAGTTTAAGAGGCTGTTTTATTTTGACCCGACAGCCAATTTATTCCAGCTTACCCAATATAAGGGGAATAAGAAAATGTCATTAATGCCGTTTAGCTGAAACAAAGCGGCGCTTAAAGGGCCGCTTGCATAGCGCCATGACATTACATTACGCTTTTATCCAAAGCGACTGACAATAAGTGCATTTCAACCTAGAGTACAAACTAAGAACAACAAGAATACAGAAAGTAACATTTCCTCAACATAGTCAAACTACAAAAGTACCATAGCAAGAGCTATTCAAGTGCTACTAAAGTGCAAATCTGTGTTTTAATCCAGATATAGTCGGATGACACCGTAGGTACCTACATGTAGTCAGCTGACTTTTTAAGATGGCTCCTTTCTCTTTAAGGATGCAGATGGACTTCAATTTCCCTTCATCACCAATTGTTTTGATCCCCAGGGAATTATGTATTGGTCCGTATGTTTTCAGCTCCGCTTGTCTGGAGCTCGTCTCGCATACCGCTGAATTTATCAGCCTAATTTATTTGTTGTGCTCATTAGTTGCCGTATGCTCGAGGACCTCTCGTGGTTGAAGTGGCGGATTAACCCTCGATTTTACAATCGGCTCCTTCCTCAGGAGAGAAATGTCATGTATTGCAGACGCATTTAAATGAATGTTTTACATCGGCAATGACCGCCGACTCCTCACTACTCTGGACCGGCTGGTAGAACTAAGTGTTCATCAAACTGCTTCAGCTTGGACTATTTTTCGCTACTGATTACATAGTTCCTCTCCATATGTAAACGCTAAGATGAGACATGCACCTCTATATGTTGTGTGAAGCTATCGTTTAGTAAATAACAAACTAAACCGAGCATCCTCGGTAGGAAGGAAGAGAGCAAGTTCAGCCGTAAGCAGCTAACGGAAAAATATCCCACGGTGCGTTTGGCTAATAAAGCTAACATCTAACTGGAAAATCCCACGGTGCGTTTGGCTAATAGAGCTAACAGCTAACGGGAATATTCTACGGTGTTTTGGCTAATAGAGCTAAGAGCTAACTGGAAAATCCCACGGTGCGTTTGGCTACTAGAGCTAACAGCTAACGGGAATATTCTACGGTGTTTTGGCTAATAGAGCTAAGAGCTAACTGGAAAATCCCACGGTGCGTTTGGCTACTAGAGCTAACAGCTAACGGGAATATTCTACGGTGGCTTTGGCTAATAGAGCTAATAGCTAACTAGAAAATCACACGGTGGGTTTGGCTAATAGAGCTAACAGCTAATGGGAATATTATACGGTGGCTTTGGCTAATAGAGCTAACAGCTAACAAGAAACTCCCACAGTGCCTTTGGCTCATAAAGCTAACAGCTAACGAGAAACTCCCACGTTGCCTTTGGCTCATAAAGCTAACAGCTAACAGGAAAATATACCACGGTGCGTTTGGCTAATACAGCTAACAGCTAACGCGGCTAATTCAGCTAAGAGCTAAAGCAACTAAACCCACAGCAGGACTGAGAAACAGTCAACACGAAGAATGTTGTGAGCGCAGTCGGAGAACAGCAACAGAAACAGGCTGTAAACATCAAGAGATTCAGCCTGAAGACGGTCGTTAGGGGAAGCTGCCTATTTGCAAAGGGAGCAACACTAGCATTCGTTTCAGAGTTGTGTTTCTAGTGACCTGATGAGTGTGAGCCCCGTGGTTCTGCATCTGACTCTTCAATAACTATTCTCTAACTTTGTCTGCTTTAGCACACAATGGTTTTTTTTAGGTGGTTCTGGGTCGAAATCCATAACCTACTCCCTGGAAAAGGGACTTATAAAAATCGGAAGAGTAAACCAAAACCAAACCAACAAACACTTGGGTTGGAATAATGTGTGGGTTTGATATTATGGGCAAAGTACAACGTGTACAAGTTGTTTTTTAGGGGTCATTTGTGGGGACTTCTACAGCTGGTGGGTGGCAGCAACAAGCCGATGATGGGACTATACTGCCAAAAACAAATCGATGTTCCAAAACGGTCTTGTTTTGTCCAAGATTTTTTGGCAACGGGGGTATTTTGATTTATCTTTAAAACTACATTAATGTCCCACTGTTATACCAAAGTGCTTTACATTAAACTTACGCATCAAAGCACACACATTTACAGGTAATGCAGCATCATTCAGACGGATGAGCGTAGTAAATAAGTACATTTTGCAATAAAATGAAGAACGGGCCGGCGGTGGAAGTGCCTCCAGAAGAGAATCTACTGAGGTGTTACTGAACGTGCTGTTAGAAATATTAAGCACTAAAGACATGGCTATTTAAAAACACACATGGTTCTCACTATGCTGCAAATATTCTCCATTTACATCAGGAATAACGGCCACTTCTTTAGCGGCTTTAGTGTGCTTTATGGCGCCCCGACACACACAGCTCATATCGTCTCCGTGCAGCAGCAATGTAACGCAGTTTATTAACTTCCCGATGAAATATACAGCTCAAGGCGCCAGAGATGCTTACAGGGTTCTTACACATGTTGACCGATGGATTTCCAGGACTTTTCCATGACTTTAAACCAAATTTCCATCACCAAACTGAAATCTCGATTTATACAAGAAAAAGTGAGAACATTTAGTATTTAAACAATGTGAATTCCAAAGCATACAGTATACATTTAATGAAAAAAATGAATAAGAGACAATATTTTATTTAAAGAATAAACATTTGCTTCACGAGCTTTGGCCATCCAACTTTCCAGTTACGGTGCGTTCAATTGAAACTCGGAAAAAAAAAAAGAAAAT
>CM070104.1:25963296-25965796 GCA_036178185.1 Liparis tanakae | reverse complement strand
ACGTGAAAAAAAGGGGGAAAAAGTAGAAGAAGAAGAAGAAGTGGGCCGCGGGCGCCAACTCCGTGTCACGGTCACGCAAATGGACCCGAAACCCCCGAGAAGAAGCTGAAGGACAAGCTGAAGGAGGTGTGTGTGTGTGTGTGTGTGTGTGTGTGTGTGTGGGGGGTATTTATCTCTCCCAGCAGATGCAGAGCAGCTCCTCGGGCTCCCAGTCAGCAGCCAGCACCGTTTACAAGCTGGGAAAATAGATTGATTGTCTCTGGATCGCGAGGCTGCCAACTCGGAGCTAATTAAAGAACACTCCTTCTCCGGAGGAAAACACCGAGCGGCCTGCTCACCCTCGAGGAAAAACACCATGCTCCCCCCGCCCGACACACACACACACACACACACACACACACACACACACAGGTGTCACCGCACCGTTACACGGGGAGATTGCTCGAGCCGCGCAGATAAACTCGAGCGGAACATTGCCATTGTGTCGGTAAAAATAAATAAATAGGCAAACAAGTCGGGGGGGGGGGGGGGGGGGGGGTTGTGTCTGTACGTCGTGCCTGACATTCAGCTCAGAGAATGTCAGGGAGGTGTAGCGGGAGCAGGACATTTCTCCGAAATCTGAATATTTCTTCTACCCGACAAGCCGTTAACAAAAGCGAATGGCCGCAGTCACCCGGCGCCGTTGTTCACCAGTCTCCTAACCTTTTCAAAAAGGCAGACGCTGAGGGATCCGCCCATCGGTTCGCGTTCATTTCATCGCACGCTTCGTTCAACATCGGATGAGTTAAGACACGGTACCCGGCGGACGGCGGGAAAAGCTCGGGCAACGTTCACATCGGGGAGATTTATGTTTCCTCGTATGGGAAGATGGAAAGTGAACATATCGGTGTACAACTCTGTGTTGCTATCGGTGTGACAACGCTGTTCTGATGAGGTCATGCAGGGGACAATAAGTCAACAATAATCAAATGATTGAGCTCATGTCCATATATATCCCACGATTAGTCAACAACTTAAAAAAATATTGAAATAAAGCCCATGTATCGTACAATAAGTTGCTAAATTAAATAAATTATATATATAAATACATATATATAAATATAAATACTAATAAAATATACATAAATAAATATATATAAATATTAATAAAATATACATAAATAAATAAATATATATATATATAAATATATATACATATAAATATATATGTATATGTGTATATGTATATATATAAAAAAATACATATATATAAATACTAATAAAATATACATAAATAAATATAAATATTAATAAAATATATATAAATAAATATATATATATATATAAATATATATGTACAATGTGTATATGTATATATAAATATATATATATATATATATATATATATAACTGTATATATATATATATATAAATGCAATACATATAAATAAATATGTATGTATATTTATTTATATATAAATACGTATATATATATATATATATATATATATTTATATAAATAAATATATTGCGCGATAGGTCAATGAGGTGATTAGTGACAGGCCCGGTTGAAGTGTGCGTATGATTGTGCCATTACGTAATACAGATGTATATCATAACGAGTGTGTGGGCGCAGACGTACCAGTGCAGGAGTACTCGTCCACTCTGATGAAGCCGGGCAGACAGTCGCAGCGATGGCTGCCGGGCAGGTTGACACACACCGTGTTGGACTGGCAGTAATGCATCTGGGTCGCACACTCGTCGATATCTGAGGACAAACAGAGCAAACGGAGTGTATTAATAACCGGGCCGACAGGCCTCCAAGACTCAGGGCACAGGGAGCGACTGATGGAGCTCACTGAACGGCTCCAGCACCGCTAACCCAGAGCCGGGTCTCCGCGTCGCTTACAGTTATCAATTTGAGTCTCACCCTCAACACATTGCCCCAACTCATCAATCAGAAGGACAAACAAGACAACTTTTTGAAAAAAAGTCCTTTAAATGTGAAAGTCTGGCAAAGGCACAATGGTGGCCAGATGGTTACCGAACACGCCGCATAGCCGCAGCCTCGCTGGTTCCGTTCCAGCTCTCGCTCTCTCCCACGGCTTCCCGGTCGGAAGACTCTCCATCAACTATCCAATGAAACCCCCCCAAAAAAGTTGATCATGATTAATAAATAAATAAATAAGAGGAGTAGCAGGCAGGACAAGAAGGAAGCTGGAGAAAAAGGAAACTAACTAACATGGGGAGAGGAGCAAGAAAAGAAAGGAATTGAGAAGAGATGAGAGGAAACAAAAGAAAAAAAAGAGGAGAAAAATAATTATGCGTTTTTTACGCCACTGTGTCATTTTATCCTTTTGGACATTTGTGTGAGATCTAAATCATCGTATGAATGAGTCGTGGTCTAAAAAACAACAATCCTTGAGAGGAAAAGTGGACGACTGTGACACATCTAAAGGGAACGAGTCAAAAGGTGTTTCCAGGATATCGAGAGAATTGGGACGGACGTACGGTGACAGGG
>CM070104.1:25918296-25958296 GCA_036178185.1 Liparis tanakae | reverse complement strand
CTTCCTCCTCCTCCTCGTTATTATTTTCCTTCATCCTCCTCCTTCCTCCTTCTTCCTCCTCCCTCTTCTTCCTCCTCGTCCTCTTTCTTCCTCCTCTTTTTGTTCATCTTCTTGTCCTTCTTCCTCTTCGTTGTCCTCTTTCTTCCTCCTCGTTCTTCTTCTCCTTCCTCCTCCTTCCTCTTCGTTGTCCTCTTCCTTCCTCCTCCTTGTTCTTCTTCCTCCTCCTCCCTTGTCTTCCTCCTAGTCCTCTTCCTTCTTCTTCCCCCTCCTCCCTCTTCTTCCTCCTCCTCCTCGTTATTATTTTCCTTCATCCTCCTCCTTCCTCCTTCTTCCTCCTCCCTCTTCTTCCTCCTCGTCCTCTTTCTTCCTCCTCTTTTTGTTCATCTTCTTGTCCTTCTTCCTCTTCGTTGTCCTCTTCCTTCCTCCTCCTTGTTCTTCTTCCTCCTCCTCCCTTGTCTTCCTCCTAGTCCTCTTTCTTCTTCTTCCCCCTCCTCCCACTTCTTCCTCCTCCTCCTCATTATTCTTTTCCTTCCTCCTTCTTCCTCCCTCTTCTTCCTCCTCTTTTTGTTCATCTTCTTGTCCTTCTTCCTCTTTGTTGTCCTTTCTTCCTCCTTGTTCTTCTTCTTCCTCCTCCTCCTCCTCCCTTGTCTTCCTCCTAGTCCTCTTTCTTCTTCTTCCCCCTCCTCCCTCTTCTTCCTCCTCCTCCTCGTTATTCTTTTCCTTCCTCCTCCTCCTTCCTCCTCGCTCATCTTCCTTCTCGTCCTCTTTCTTCTTCCTCCTCCCTCTTCTTCCTCCTCATCCTCATTCTTCTTCCTCCTCCTCCTCCCTCTTCTTCACAGCCGTAGGAACCGACACAAACCGTTAGCTGATGATGATGTAATCCCACGTTCCTCTTTGCCTCTGAGATGACGGACGGCCCGAAGAGGGAAAGAACAAAGGACCCGTGCTGCTGTTCTTCTGCCTCAAACACATAGATGACGACTTGTTCCCCAAAGTTAGGACTCAGAACAGAACGTCAACAACAACAACTCTGCAAAGAAAACACCACATAAGCGCAACATGAGTACATATAAGTACCAGAACGCTTCTTTACAGACCAGGTCGACTGTTTTGTATTCTGTTCCCCCCCCACAGGCAAAAGCAGCATGCATTACTACTCCATGAGCTGTGTCGCACGCACACACACACACACACACACACACACACACACACACACACACACACACACACACACACACACACACACACACACACACACACTTGGTTGACCCTGTACTCAGGACTGTGAGCACAGCACAGATGGTTGAATTTAGCTCTCACTGTGTCAGGTTGAGAGCTGCAACACACACACACACACACACACACACATGCACACACATACACACACACACACACATACACACACATACACACACACACACACACACACACACACACACACATGCACACACACACACACACACACGCACACACACACGCACACAAGGAAGGTCATCTACATGGTATTATGAGTACAGATGATCATTTGTTTCAGATTATTGGGCATATTCAGCCATCAGTAACCAGTTACTAGGCAACAGTGATGCCTGGCAGCTAACAACCTGAATGATCTAATAATTGACATCCCATCAGTCACCTTGTGATATCTTGTGCAGCTAATAGAGAGCTAATAAAAAAAAAGCTAGGATAGGAGGCGTGGAGCAGCTATTGTCTCGTCGGCGTCGGCCATGTTTTTTTTTCCGGTTACCGGGGTAAACAAAACATCATCTCTCCGACTCGCTGCACGGAGATGGCGGAGGAGGACGAAGAGAGACAGGCCGACACATTCAGATAGAAACAAGAGTCCAGGAGGAGAGTGTGTGTGTGTTTGTGTGTGTGCGTGTTTGTGAGTGTGTGGGCGAACACAACCCACACACAGAAAGAGGCGGAGCTATCAGAGCGCCGACGATGCAAAAACCATCAAACCGGCAACATTGCACATTGCGCCTAATTGGCTTCGTTATCGTTACTCCTCCCGTCCAGAGGCAGCTTGTCTTCACGTCGAGCTTTAGTTTGATATTTATTTGTTATTTTTTAGTTTAAATTGTGCGAGGAGATTAATTTACTTTGAGTTTATGCGAGAGGAACAAAGCAAAGACAACTTATTTTCTCTTTTTTTTTACGAGAAGAAAAGTAAACTTATTAGTTTGTCGTGTGGATATTTCAAACATTCAAACATTTAGAAAAATATTTAAAAAGTGTGTGATTCATCCACTTAAAGAGAAATTAAAATCAAATAATAATAAAAATCTGCAGTTTCATTTTTGAACTACAAAACCCAAAAAAACACGGCACGTACAATATAAACTTTACTCAGTGACTAAATGAAGAGACGGGCCGTAACCGTGGTGACGGGGGGTGTTAAAGGACACCGGGAAGCTAATGTCATCACAGGTGATAGGAAGGAAAACGGCCAACAGGAATACCAGACTCCTCCTTGTTTCGGCACACCTACAGTATCTAATCAATCTGAATATTAACGATGGATCAAATCATTACTGTAACCTCAACGAACTATGCGTTATTATTATTATTATTTATTATTTGCAGAAAGAAGTAAAATCTAATAAAAATCTAGTTTTTTTCACTCTCAAAACGTCCAATAACTTTAATTTCTCTGAGATCATCCTCCTTATTAGTTCCTGACTTCAGGTACAAGAGTGTGTGTTGCTTTTGCTTAGAGAAACAACAACAACAACAACAACAACAACATGATTTGGTTCATTTAAGCTGCTGCAGGTTATTTTTTCACAGACACCTATTTTTAATTAAGTTAGACAATATTTCGACATGCCCCCCCGCCCCCATGCCGCTGCTGTACCCCGTTCTCCTGAGAGGTAGATGCATCACACACACACACACACACACACACACACACACACACACACACACACACACACACACACACACACACACACACACACACACAGAGACACAGTCGGGAGGGCATCTGCAGCAGATGGCAACAGCTCCCATTGTCTGCGTTAGCGAGGCGTGCCCCGCTCGACCCCGACCCGGAGACGCCGCCGCCGCGTCCTGCGTTCGTGTTTTCCCGGTCAACCTCTTCGCCGTCATTAAGGCCGGCCCCCTCTGGTTCCCCTCCGACAGCAGAGAGCAGCTGGAGGACAGAGGAGGAGGAGCAGAGGTCGAAATCCTCGGGGCGAGAGGCAGCTGAGCGACTCTCATGTTGCAACACACACACACATGGATACACACATATACACAAACACACACACACACTCACACACTATATCAACCACTCCTCAGGCCATCGGAACAATCGTTTGTATTAATGTTCTTGAGGGAGACTTTATGGAATATGTTCCTTGATGGTGCTGCAGTGACGACGCCATCTGTGACAGTCGAGAAACATATGTGTTAATACATATGAGATAAGATATATGTCCTCACGGGGAAATCTCTTGAAGCAGCACCAAACATGTTTACATATATAAAATAAAAGAGGGCAGGAAATATAACATTGTATAGTTTAAATAATATATATATATATATATATATATATATATATATATATATATGTACAGTATATATTTCTATATATAAATATATATCCCTGCAACCCAATGAGGATAAGCGGTATTGATAATGAATGGATATATAAATATATACATATATATATATATTTTTTAATTGTATATATATATATTTATATATATATATATATTTTTTTTTAATATATACATATATATTATATTATATATTTTTATTTATTTATATATATATGTCAGTATTTATTTATTTATTTATATATATATATATATATATATATATATATAGTTTATACATATATATATATATATATGTAAGTATGTATTTATATATATATAATATATTTTATACATATATATATATATGTATAATATACATATACATATATACATATAAATATATATATATATATATATATGTAAGTATGTATTATATATATATATAATATATTTTATACATATATATATATATGTATATGTATAATATACATATACATATATATATATATATATATATATATATATATATATATATATACATATATATATGTATACACACATACATAATTTGCTCGTGAGCATGTGTTATCGCACTCGCTAAACACCTGACATAAATCATGTATCTAAGAAAAGCAGCAACTGCAACACAGCTCTGACAACAGATCTCCCGTCTCCTGCAGGTCTTCTTTCCAGACAGGACGTTGACAACTAACTTTGAAAACACATCAGCCGCGCAAAAGAGACGCAACATCTGTTTCCCGCCGCCGTCCATGCGCCGCCGCCGCCAGCTGTGAGAAGGCCCGCTTCCAAAACTACCGAGCGAAAGATGCATCATAATCAGTGGAGGGGGGAGTCAGCGCCGGTGACCCGCGTCAGTCCATCAGAACCGCTCGTCACGTTGGACGCGGTGCGTTTTATTCCCCCAGATTAAAACAGCAAGGATCCTTTGTTCTTTCCCCATCGATTTCACAAAATGACCTAATCTTGCATTACCATCCTATCTGGCATGCTGCATTACCCCCATGACTGCAATTTATTTAGCTTTCTATAGTTTACACGTTGGTGGCTCCGGGTTCAGCAGCTTTAATTTGACGGGGTTCTGGAGCGGCATTATATTAACCAGATATGTATCGAGATGCAAATCAATACCACAGCTCCCGGAGGAGATTTCTTCTCTAAAAGGCGTTTCTTGATGATTGTATTCCGTCTTTTCCATCAAGCCGTGTTGATTTCTTAGATAAGCTCCTAAAATCACCTTTTATGGGTGTTTTTGTTTCGGAGGTAACGCAATTACTACCGAGATTATTTTTATCGGCAACATTTCTCCCGGCTATGAAG
Source organism: Liparis tanakae (assembly GCA_036178185.1). Lineage (NCBI taxonomy): Eukaryota > Metazoa > Chordata > Actinopteri > Perciformes > Liparidae > Liparis > Liparis tanakae. The sequence goes on along the minus strand of CM070104.1, from coordinate 25,953,410 downwards.
TGCCACATAAAATGATGCGGCAGACTTGTGTTTGACACCTGTAGAGGAACATCGTACGCACCTCTGGATTACTAGTCATGTTTGACTTTTCAGTTGAAATCAAGTCTTTCCTCCATTGCACTTTGATCAAAAGTTGAACGTCTAGATCCGAGCGCTCGGGGAACGTCATCGGGACGCGACGGGATTACATAATCACGGACGCTCCCATTGAACTGCAAAAACCCGACGCGATCGAGGCCAGCGAAGGCCCCACGGCACCCACCGCGGTCTTCTGGTAAATAAAGTCATTGCTACGCGAAAATACTACGGAAATACGCCGGCCTCGTCTCCATCCGACCTGCAGCACTGAGCTCGTCCTCCCGTACCCTCCTCAAACCCCCCCCCCCCCCCCACGTCGATGTTATCAGCTCCCGATTCACTTTTTCCCACCGCCGCCTTCGACTCTCATAATTGATACGGAGGCTCGATGCCCCCGAGCGGCTGACATTCAGCGGCGGCTTGAAGGACGGCTCGGGAAACGAGGAGCGCGTAATGGAATACGCCGCCAGCGCCGACAGAAGGGAGAGCCACTTGTAATGTGATCTGCTCCGGCGCTTAAATATCAAGTGCAATTAAATGCCAGCGACGGCGGTGAGTGAGTGTGTGTGTGTGTGTGTGTGTGATTGGGGAAACAAATGTGCTCTCCAATCGGGTGGCGGCGGCGGCAGACTTTTTTTTTTTCCGTGGTCAGCTTCCATTTGCTGTGCGGGCAGTCGGACAGCCGGCTGGCAGGAGGCGAGAGTCACGCTGGAATCAGGATCCAGAACATCGGGTCTCTTAGTCGACCCCCCCCCCCCCCCCGTCACGTTGATGTGCGGCCCCAATAATAACCGACCCTGCTGGCGTGCGTCATCCCCGAAGATGTGGGACATCTGATTTTGGGTCGCCTCATTTCGTAGAAGCTCTCCCACGGTCTCTGACCCAACACGTATATGTGCGGTACGCCTTTAAGGAGCAGGTAGACCACAGGTTGTCTTGTTCGAGTGAACCGACGATGTCGGGCACAACGTACGCTCCGTTTGTTTTACCAGGGAGGAATAAACCCAGGAGGTAACTCGGCCAAAAGACGTTTAATTTAGCCTCATTTGAAGCATTCTGCATTAATTTACGCACAAATTGGCCCTTTTCATGATTTATAGAACATTTAATTACTAGTTATTTTAATTTTACAGTTATTTTACTGTTAAAACACATGGATGAGTATTTGTTAATTCACTAATAACTCCATAATTTATGGAGATAGTTAAAATGTTACATAGCATTATATATATATATATATAAATATATATATATATATATGTAAATATAAATATTTATTTATATATATATATTTATTTATATATATATTTATATATATATTTATATATATATATAAAATGTTATGTGCAACAAGAGAATGTTAATGACATCAAGCAATCAGAAATGATCGCTTAACTGCAATATAATACACTAATTATTTCATATAGCACAAACTAAAGATTAAATAAAAAGTTCTTAAGCATTCTTAATCAATAAGGAAATATTTGATTTTTCCCATTGTTTGTTAAAAGTAAAACAACTATCAACTAAAGTTTAAATACCAATAAATAGTATATTAATGACGGTGTCTATCAATGGATGTGTGGTACCTCAATTTTAAACATTTGCTGAACCAAAAATAAAAATAATATGCGTAAATCTAGCCCCCCGCACTAAGACAAGTCTGAGCGTATCGTGTGTCTTGTGAACGGCTCTGTTCATCGTGGTCTCTGCTCTGGTCCTGCAGCTCGATTCTTCCTGTCCTTTCCTATGTCCTCTGTCCTCAGGCCAGGCACTGAACCCTTGTCGGCCCGGGGGGGGGGGCGAGGACACGAGGACGGTGCACTCAGCCGAGCCGACACCAGGTCAGCTTTTTCCCCTCATCTTTTTTTCATGTTCCACAAGTTGTACACTGTAGGACCAGTGAGGGGGAGGGGCCGCACGAGTAGGAACTAGTGTGTGTGTGTGTGTGTGTGTGTGTGTGTGTGAGAGTGAGATTGTGTCTTTGTATGTGTAAGACCTTTCCACAAGGGCACCAAGATGGGGGGGAGCAGACAGAGATTAATGATAGGACTTGACAACTCTCTTCCAATATTAAGGGAAGGAGGTGCGGACAACATGGAGAGGGAGGGAGAGTGAGGGGGACACTGGTGGGGTGGGGGGGGGTGGGGGGAGAGTGAGAGGGGGAGGGAGAGTGGGACGGGCACACCGAGGGGGGGGGAGGAGAGTGAGGAGGACACGGGGGGGGAGGAGTGAGACAGGGAGGTGGAGGAGGGCAGGTGGAGTGAGAGTGAAACAGACACGGGGAGGAGGGGGGAGGGAGAGTGAGATGGGGAAGGGGGAGGTGGAGGAGAGTGAGACAGGGAGGTGGAGGAGAGGAGGTGGAGGGAGACGGACACGAGGAGGGGGGTGGAGGGAGAGTGAGGAGGACACGGGGGGGGGGTGGGGGGTGGAGGGAGAGTGAGACAGGGAGGTGGAGGAGAGGAGGTGGAGGAGACGGACACGAGGAGGGGGGTGGAGGGAGAGTGAGGAGGACACGGGGGAGGGGGGTGGGGGGTGGAGGGAGAGTGAGACAGGGAGGTGGAGTGAGACGGACACGGGGAGGGGGGAGGGGGTGGAGGGACCCCTTCCACCCCCTCCCCTCACTAGTTATTCACCTGATTGATGGAGGTGTGCTAAGGACCCCAGGACAGCGCCACCCAGTGGACAGATAGAGGACACATTCATCACGTTTGTCTCTTACGATTCCTTTTTCAAGATAAGCTTTAAGTTTTAACTGCGGCGCTTTATTCCGTAAAGAGACTTCATGAGGCGTAGCCGTGTCATCCCCCCCCCCCCCCCCCCAGAGATGGAGATCTAATGTCTTCATCCACACAAAAACTAACGGACGAGATGTTTATCGAAGCAGCTGCAGAGAGGAGGGCAAAGAAAGAGAAGTCACACTTAAAAAACTTCCACATGACACCGGTCTCTCCCCGCCCCCCAAAAAAATAAAAAAATAAAAAAACAAAACAAAAACAAGTGGGGCTTGATCAGAGGGAGTCAGGGACGGCGATGAGACATCCATCACCACAAACCTGCCAGACGCTCTTAATCACGGCCAGTTTTGCTTGTCAGAATAAAGAGTCGCACTTTAAATGACTAAAAGTCTCCGGTACCCCCTCAAGCAACCTGTTCTCACTCACACACACACACACACACACACACACACACACACACACACACACACACACACACACACACACACACACACACCGTCTGCTATCCCTATATATGTATATATATATAATCAACCACAGAAAAATAAACAACATCAAAGTCCAGCTAAATGAGGGGGGGGAGGGGGGGGGGGGGGCTACGGATTCCAGTTTATCCGGAGCATTCGGAGCGTAATCAGGATCGCCACCCGGAAAATCATTGGTCACCATTAGGGCGTCTTGCATCGTCTGCGGAGCAAACGATGGGCCTCTCTGCCGGGATCTAGTTGCCGGGCAACAGAGGTAAACAGCTACATTTAGCTGACGCGGCAGAGTAGCCGCCGTGGGTTTTGGAGGGAAACCTGCAAAAAACAAAAAACGTCGGACAGATTCAACAACACGCTCCTCTGAGAATGTTGTTGCCATGGCGATTCATTCCGGTTTGACCCCCCCCCCCCCCCCCGTCCAGGTCGGCGTTGGTGGGAAGAAGAGGTCATGGAAAGGGAGTGACATCACCCTCCTCACTTCAAGGTCGCCGACAGGTGGGAGACCCTGTTGGGGGAGGAGCTACACCTGGAAGATGTCCCCTTTATCTATGGTGTGTGTGTGTGTGTGTGTGTGTGTGTGTGTGTTCCATCACTGTGATGTCGTGATGAATGTGCGGCCAACAAAGCGGAGGAGAGCCGTCGAGAGAAGGGGAGAGGAGAAGCCATCCCTCCTCTGCCTTTTTTATCGCTCTATTTCATCATGGAAATCACCTCATTTACTCCGAGCACTTCTCCATTCATCTCGGATTGTCACTGGCAAAACGCGTCTTCCACCTGCACTGTGCGTGCACGTGTGTGTGTGTGTGTGTGTGTGTGTGTGTGTGTGTGTGTGTGTGAGTGAGAGAAAGCAGCAAACCCACTGCATGCATGGGTTAGGGTTGGGTACCGAAAACCAACGCTTGTCAATCGTCGTTTTGTGTTTCTTTTTTTTAATTATCGGATCAGGCAACGGCATCGTTTTAAAAGTACGGGTTTCCTCTGAAGAAAGGCTCTTTTCTTTTGCCCCTTCCAGAGCTACCTGGAGGGTTAAGGATCCAGAACACGGTGTCGGAGCGACTTCAGTGTTCCTCGAACGGCGCTCACCTCTGCAGGGTTCACACACACGTTGACCGGTGGATTCCCAGAACTTTTCCAGGTTTTTAAACCAAATTTCCATGAGAAAAACATTGTGTGAAACCTCGGTGCATACATGAGAAACTGAGAGCATGTAGTATTTAAACTAACAAAGCACACTGAGTAAATGAACATGGATGAAACACATTTCCATGACTTTTCTAAAACTTTTGCGATTGTCTTTTTTTCCCCAGGCGTTCCTGCTGATGGTGTTTTTGTAGTTTGGCTTTCTTGAAGCAATGACATCACGTAATGAAGGCGATGATGATGCTGTATCCAGGGGAGAACCTGTGGTGACCAGAGAACGCCTTTTCAAAGTAACGTATGACATCACAACGTTGAGGCCATGAACGCATCACACACGTAACATAGAGCTCTTTAGGAGGTCGGATACTGAGAGAGAGACTGGAGTTCATGAGAACTGAGGAACGACCCGTAATAGCTCTTTATTATCAGTATTATCAGTATGATGATGTGAGGTACCGGAGCTCCGGGCTCGGTTCCCTCTGCACTCGACCGGGGAGCATCTCCTCGGCGTTACCGGCTAACGGCTCGCTCATTTTCACCCTTTCGGAGCGTCTCCTTGGCCGTCGATCCGTTTGATGCTGGAACCTCTTGGACTTTGAAGTCGCCCCCCCCCCCCCCCCCCCCCCCCGGCACAACTTGCCCATCGCCTTGATGTTCTTGTCACGGAACTTGAGAACCGATTACTTCAATTACAAAGAGACGTGTGACATTCCTCTTCACCATAATAATAATAACAACAACTAGAGAGACTTTTTTTTTTAAAGCCCAATTTTTCCAAATGTATGTCGTCCGTCTATTTTCACCAAGCCTGGCGAGCTCGCCACACTTTTGGGGTACGATACCCCCAATGTTCTAGAATAAAATGCGGAATAATAATAATAATAATAATAATAACAACTTCAATAGGGTCCTCTCGGACGGGTCAACTTCTGCTCCTTTCTGACCATCAGAGTCACAACGTGTGCACACACACACACACACACACACACACACACACGCGCACACACACGCTGAGGAGCCACAGATTCCACACGTTCTCACATGTTCCGATGAATAAATGATGTTTCCGTGGTCCCGATGTCAAACGGGCGATGTTTGTCGGACGGCACGCGTCGGCGTTGCATATCTGCATCGCCAACAAGTCCTTTTTCAATCATTTATTAATGAATTCATTATTGCGTTACATTTTTTGCAGCGCAGCAGATGGTTGTAGCTCCGCCTTGTGATGATCTAATTAGTGGCGTGCTGGTCTCATCCCGAGTCCACTCGGGGTCCTCGGCTATAGGGGGAGGGGGTTAATCACGTGAATAACATCAATAATTCAGAGAGAGGAACCCGCCGTGGGTCCGAACCTTGGGGAGGGGCCACACGGCCACCGGAGTAATCCGACATGACAAGAGAGCGGAAGAAAACTATCAAAATGCTTATAAATATCTTATAGAGCCACTGAGGAGGAGGAGGAGGAGGAGGAGGAGGGGGGGGGGGGGGGGGCTCCTGCTGCAGACATCACGCGACTCGACGAGGGATGAGCGTTATGCGGTTCTTTTACGAGTGTGTGTGTGTGTGTGTGTGTGTGTGTGTGTGGCACAGCATTGGGTTACAGTGCAGCAGAACAGAACAGCTTGTTTCCTCCTGCAGGTTGCAACACGCCCTCCTGCACAGAAAAAGCCCCGAGTCACATCTCATGAAAATACACAGATGTGAACACCTCGTCCTCCAGTGTTGGACAACAGAAATAAAAACTGCTTCTGGCCTCTGGTGATGGGAGGAGGAGGAGGAGGAGGAGGAGGAGGAAGCCATGGATGTTTGACCTCCTCTACTGTCCTGTGGCTGTATTTCTTTCTCAATTCATGTTTCCCGTGTATGCAGACCAACTCAAAAGTAGTAAAATAGTGAACTAAGAGGACAAACTAACTTTAAACTGTTGCTTGGCTTCACTTTAACGTGAACACTGGGAGCCGATTGAAGCTTTAGATTTTTAAACTTCCAGTACCTTGAATATCAAAGCGAAACCACAAGAATACTTTGTACGAATAGAAACCTCATTATAGCGTCTTTCTATGACCGACAGCTTATTTCCTTACTATATGTTAAATATATATATATATATGTATATGTTATACTACCTATCAAACCACCAAATATACTTTCAAATAAAAGAGTGCTTTTTTAGGTGCTTTAATAAAGTTTAGGTGGAATTTCTTTTTCGGAACCTGAATAATCGGAGGGAAAAGTTCAGGATCTTGATGTTATTTTATTACACCAGTAAAAAAGAAGAGGAAGAAGTCCCATCGTGTTGATGAAACACCCACAGAATTCAGTGTTAATCGAAGGAAAATATTGATTAGCGGACGTTTCATTTATGTCTCTTTCGGGGAGCAAGTCGAAACGAACATAAAAGAAATCACACTTAAGAGCCTTGAAGGACAGAAGGAAGATGAGAGAGCCTCCCGTCCAATCAGAGCGCGGCGTGGTCCAGGTCTGAACCCCCGGGCCTGCATGCTGCGAGCGTCTCGTCCCTTAATGGAACGCTCTTTGGGACTTTGATGCCACGTCTCAGCGGATTAAACAGCGCTCCTCTCCCTTTAAATCCCTCCCCCGAACCGCGGAGACACGTTATTGATCGCGGAGCGTTTCCCGCCTCGGCCCGCAGCCTCATTTAGAGCGGCTTCATTGTTTCCAGATGAAACGTGAAACACCTGACAGCAGCCTCCCGCTGGCTGGGTTTAATCCACGCCCGCCGCCCTTTAAAGCTCGCGACTCTCCGCTCCCGCTCTCTCCTCCTCATCAATCTCCCCCCTCCTCCCTCTCTAAAGCCTCGTCTTCGTCTCTCCCCAGTCGCCGCGGTATCCTTCCCCTCGTTCCCGCCCCCCCCCCCACTCCCTCTGCATGACACTTTAAGAACGTAAATGATGATGGAATGATAGAAAACTGGAGGACAGCCATGAGAAGTTGATGGCACGCAGTCGATGCAATTTACAACCCCGCCGCCGTCCACCCCAAAAATAAAATTCAAAAAAACCTTCCTCTCAGGGCCATGAATCAGTCACACGGAAGAGCTGAGTTGTCACACAGATAAACGGACGCCCCTCGCTCCATCACATGACGACATTAGCCCCGTCTCACAGAAACACAGGAAGTGACCTCGCCCTCTTAAAGAAGTGCGTTAAAGCCCCACTATGTAGTTTTTTCCTTGTAGCGCCCCCTTCAGTTATTTAACGTGTACTTCAGTGTGGTAAATACCCAGTTACGATAGATCAGGTGTGGTGAACCTCTGGCTCTGAGCCATATATGGCTCTTCTGGTGACGCATATGGCTCTTTTGAGTTTGAGTTAAAAAAAGATAATCTCGGCCCGCCCCCCTGTAACTTTCTCTCTCCTCCAGATGACAGCAGCAGTAATGTCAGCTCCCTTTCTTAAAGACGTCTTTGTTCTTTTATTAAACTAAAGGTCTGTTATTGGTCGTCTCCACAGCAGCATGTCTCTCTGTCTCTACGTCGCGTAGCGGAGACAATAAAAAGTCCCCTGTGAGGTGGACTGGACTATGTGACGCTGGTCATCACTGACAGAAAGCAGGTCCAAGGACCGGGCGCTACAACATGTCACATAGTCGGGTTTTTAGCCCCCAGACCCCGATGGAGGAGGAGACATCAACATATTAAAAGTCATTGTAGCGGCACCATTTTATTCAAGTTGTTATTTTAAGGTAGGAATTGTTACATAGTGTCGCTTTAACATCAAAGCCAATGGAGGGTCAAGTATGAATAGGGTTGGGTATCGTTTTAAAAGAACCGTTTTAGCACCGGTATCGAAAAAAAAAAAAAACGATACCCATCTCTAGTTATGAGACCAAAATATTCTGAACTTCTCAGCGTGTGTCACCCAGGCAACCAATCAAATTACGCAAGAGGCGTGGCTATCTAGCCGTCGAGCTCAGGGATGGGGGGACTTTGATGTCGGCTACAATGAGTCAGCGGGCAAGTGAGTCGGCTGGGGAGGCCGTTACTCATTAACCACACACACACACACACACACACACACGAGAGTGTGTACGGACATGTTTCATACAAGTTTGAAAAGAAAGCTCAAGTCCCCTTCAGCCCAGACCCAGATCCTTCCTCCCCCATCCCCGGATGAGTCCACGAGCCGTTACTGGGTCGGGAAACTGGCACCTGTCCCACGTCGAGTCGGAGCAGCAGCGCATCCGAGGATCAAAGATTCAACACACGCCGCCGCCGCCGCCGCTTTATGCTCCCGCCTTCTCGCTCGGCGATTAAAAAAACAACAACAACAACAACAACAAAGAACAGCAGCAGCACGGCTCCCCTCCCTCAGCCAACGACGGTAATTTCACATCGTGGCGCCTTCTCGTTACGGGGGCGAGGGTAGTAACACAGCAGAGGGGGGGAGGGGGGGGGGGGTAGAACAACAAACAAACACGATGCATAAATAACACGGGCAGACTCCTGACGTTTGTTCTTTCTTTCAACTGAAGACAAAAGCAGCAAATGGAGGGACGCTCCGACGCGTGTTCCAGGAACCGAGACATGCGTACACACACGGGGAGGAGATGGATGTCTGCCATCCTTACGGTGCGCCCGGGGCAACGTGAACTACGCACCGCGACGCGCCACTCGCATAACTCGTAGTGCACGTCTGCAGCGGCGCCATAGCAACCGAGCGAGCCCTTTGGCTCCGTCGGCTAACGAGCGGCCGAACGCAGCGCCGTGCCGCCGGTGGAACCCGGTCCGTCTTTTGCTCCAACGCTTCGATCTTATTCGATAGGTCGCGAGGGGGGGGGGGGGGGGATCTGTTTCTTCAAACATATCAGATCTTCAGGAGAAAGACAATAATGAACTAGAACGGGCACTCGGTAGAGCGCATACCTTCACATATCACAAGATTGGACATTGAATTATGAACATGTCAATAGTTGCCAATTGGATAGAAATTGACTGAGCTAGAGTAAAAAGAATATTTTGACTTTTTCATGACCTTGACCCGATCGATTCCAAAATCTAATCAAATGTTCCCCGGATAATAACCAATCATCCCACCAAATTTCACGCGATTCGGTTTAATACTTTTTGACTTATGCGAATAACACGCACGCATACAAATACGCGGCGATCAAAACAAAGGATTAAAAAAAAAGTAGTGCAGGTGGATCGGATTCAGCTGTGGACTCAAGTTTATTTATGACACGCGGCGGTTTGAAGCGGGCGAGGCGCGCCTCCTGAGATGGTTCTCGTCCTTTTGGTTCTCGGGTGTGTAGAAGCACAGATGTGCAAACGACCAAATAGGTCAGTGACCCCGTTTCTGCTGATTCAGCTCCGCCGAGCACCAAGATTAAAGAGGAAATTAATTAGGAAAACATTGATACACTGCTGAAGTTACACTTTAAATAGCCATTGTTTTTGCCATCTTGTCAGACAGTCAATTGTCATTGTGTTAATAATGTAATTTAGTAGCCTTGTAATCATTATCGCCTTTACCCTTTGTGTATTGACTATGTACGGTGCCTTTGAGGACCTCTTAAAGTGCTATACGCATTATTATAAATTTACTTCCCATCTTATTTAAGCAACAAAAATAAATGTACAAATTCAAACACACACACACACACACACACACACACACACATCAATATCTCAGAGTATCTTTTATTCACGGTAGATATTCAGATCGGGTAACGACAGCAAACACCGGCCAACGCTTATTATTTCACACTCCAAGCTCTGCCCGTCGCCTGGGAAAACCAAGCGGAATTATAATCACATTCATGACCTTTAAGGAGAAGCGTATTTATATATATATATATATATATATATATATATATATATATATATATATATATATATATATATATATATATATATATATATATATGTGTATATATACATATATGTGTATATATACATATATGTGTATATATACATATATGTGTATATATACATATATATATATATATACATATACATATATATATTAATTATAATCACATTCATGACATTTAAGGAGAAGCATATTATATATATATATATATATATATATATATATATATATATATATATATATATATATATATAAATAAATAAATAAAAATATGTATATTATATTAATTATAATTACATTCATGACCTTTAAGGAGAAGTATATTATTTGATATATTAATTATAATTACATTAATGACTTTTAAGGAGAAGCATATTTATATATATATATATATATATATATATATATATATATATATATATATATATATATATATATTAATTATAATCACATTCATGACCTTTAAGGAGAAGCATATTATATATATATATATATATATATATAAATACAAATATGTATATTATATTAATTATAATTACATTCATGACCTTTAAGGAGAAGTATATTATTTATATATATATATATGTGTGTGTGTGGCTACACGTGCTGCGATGGAAACATCAGCGTGACTGGTCTCGTACTCCACAACGAGGACCTGGCGGCAGCAGGAAGTCGCTGGTCTCTACTATTTTCTCCCTGATATTTCCCGTGGACATGAGAGCCGGAGCCCATAGCGCACCGCGGTGCCCCGTCGGTGTCATTATCGTCATCAGACATGTTCACACCTGTGAACAATGCGTGTAAAAGCGAACGGAAGACATTTAGATTAACGACGGGTGTAGATGTGTCCGGCGCCTTCCAAATTGATCAAGTCTTTATCTCGATTGCCGGAGCTCTGATGATACCCGGCGCTCCGCCATTAGAGACCATTCACTCTGAAAGAACCCATTGTTCACCTGTGGCCTTTTCCCGGGTCATTAACTGAGATTCACTTGCGCATAGACGTCCTCCCTCTGTACATTCGCAGCAATGCATAGTGCACTTTATACACTATTTATACACTATCTGTGCAATATTGTAATTTGTGTGCCTTATTCTTGTGCAATACCATATTTTGTGACTTATTTGTATTTATTTCTTTCTTACCTTGTAATTTTGTTTAGTTTGGAGGACCCAGCAATATAAGCTTTTCATTGTACAAATAACTTGTTATATTTGCACATGACATTAAAATATCTTGAATCTTGAATCTCCCTTGACGCGCCTTTTCGGGGGGTTTGAACTCCGGCACATCGACATGCCGAATCAGACAAAACGCAGCATCGAGCATCGAGGATTTCAGAAGCACGATGCAAATGCGTGTGGGAATATATTGTCGTACGTTAATCGAAACATCTCCATCTCTTTCAAAGATGATTCTCTTTCGCCCTCCCAGTTCCTCCTTGTGGTTTAAAGATCTGGTTTTCTTCTTAAAATTTGAGAAAATCAAGTTCTCGTTGGAAAAATGTCAATCTACTTGGGGTCGGCTTATCAAATCCTTTGATGAATTGAAAACTCTTTAGATTGAACTATTTCTGTGACCTTTGATGTGTTTTTTTATTCATTATTTTTTTTTACAGGAAGGGAAAAGAAGCTATTTAAGTTGTCTTGACGCTGTTGTAGGAACTAATAATAGCAATAATTCACTCATTTCTGGTTCCTGTTGGACTGTATTACCTCCTACACTATTTTTATTTTTACTTTTGTGCAATACTTATACAATACTATTAATACTGTAATATGTTTTTTGAAAATTGAAGCAGTGAGATTTGTTCGATTTGTTCTGCGTTGGGATGGGTGAAAAAATAAAAAAAATAACGTGTTTAATGTATAACTGTATACTCTGCTGTATACTCTGCTTTTGAGAATAAACACAATAAAAAAAAAAAAGAAGATGATTCTCTTTTAAAGACGATCCGGATGCATCATATCGAGTCAAAATTGTGAAGAAACGGCTAAATATGACTGTAGGTTATCGTCTTTACGGAGGAAGCATTTCCGAGTTTGGGCGAACTTCTAAAAAACAATGTGGGGCGTGAATGCTGCCGCTTCAGGGCTGGGATTGAATCGTGTGGGGCCCGAGGGTTGGGCTCAGGGGACGAGCCGAAGACGAAAGTGGCCCCACGATAGATGAGCTGAGAGGTCGGAGGAGGCCGCGACCTCGGGCGGCGCCGTCGCCCCCGGCGCCGGGACATTTCATCCCAATGGAAGAGGATGGATGCTGCTTGATTTTGCCGGTGGGGGAGAAGGAAGCTCAACGCGCTTTGAATTTTTTTAGATTAGCGTCAGTAATCAGATCAAGGCGAGGAATGAGGCGTCGTGTTTACGTCACGTTGCTTTCCTCTGATAACCCCCCGCATACAAACTGTCCCCTTGTCCCATTAGATAGATAGATAGATAGATAGATAGATAGATAGATAGATAGATAGAAACTTTATTAATCCCCAAGGGGAAATTTGTCGTCACAGTACCACCAATAAACTAAACACACGAGAATAAAATATAAAATAAAATATAAAATTCAGGGATGAAAGACAGAGTATACAAGTAAAATATAAAATACAAAATGAAGCATATATGTATGTAAATTGAAACATGTATATGTATATATATATATATATATATATATATATATATATATATATATATATATATATATACACACACCCAAACAAATATACAGTAATACAATGACTATGCAAAGCATACAAAATAAAATATAAAATGCAAAATAAAAAAAATATATATATATATACACAAATATATATTTATCACAAAATAAAATATATATGTGTATATATATATATATATATATACATATAAATTTTATTTTGTATTTTATTTTATATATATATATATATATATATATATATATATATATATATATATATATACACAACATACATGCATACACAAATATAATGCTCATGAATAATGACTGCAGTGTAAAATAAAATAAAATAAATATATTAGATTCGATAATATATTATATTATCGATGAGGTTTTCGACTCCTTAGATTCCACAACAGAAAAGGGACAGACGACGAGGAGCGAGTTCACGTCGAGACAGCCGTGGCTCTTTATAAAATCATCCTCTAAAAAAGCCTCTTCATTTAGAAGAATGCCGTCAGCAGTCAGATTAAGGCAAGAAACGAGGTGTCGTGTTTACACGCCGCCGGCTGGATGTCACTGAATCAATGTTTCAGAAGGTTCTTGGTTTAAATTAAAAACAACCAATCAGAGGGGATTAGGCCCCGCCGCCAGCCGTCAGTCACGCCGTGATTTGAACTCCGCCTCCAGACTGTCAAACCAGGCCGCGCTCATCAAACGCTTCTCCCCTCAGACATGAACTGCTCATCGAGAGAGAGAGAGAGAGAGAGAGAGAGAGAGAGAGAGAGAGAGGGGTGGGCGGTGCTTTCCAACATGGCCGCCGGGTCTCCGTCTTCGGATGGAGCTTGTAGTTTTGTCGTCTCGTCTCCGCTGGCAACCGCCTCGACAGCTTGGGTCCACATGGCGTCCGCGCGGAGCAGACGGCGGACAAATACTATTTAGTCTCCTGACATCTGACCTCAGCTGCCATGTGGATTGGCCGGTAATCACATTTACAACCCGCCCCCCCCCCCAAAAAAAAAGAGAAGAAGAATCGGACACTTTCATCAGCCGGGGACACGTGGGTGAAGAAACCGGAAGCGGAATTAGCAGATTGTCTCCACTAATTATATTTCCTGCGCTCATATAATTCAACAAAAGGCATCGGAAACTACATTTAAAGAAGAATACTTCTCTTGGTTCAGTAATGATGCAAATACAACTCCAGAAAAACTGTTATTTGGTTCTGGTGTGGGGGGTGTTGGGGGGTGTTGGGGGGGGATGGGGGGGGGATGACAATAAAACACCTTCGTCCACAGGAAATAGAAAAATAAATGAGTAGAGTAGAGCTGTGTTAATTACAGATAGGGGTGGGGGGGGGGGGGTCTGGAGGGGGGCTGCGTGGAGCCGCCAGCGCACAGTGGGAGGTGCGAAGGTGGAAAGAGAGTGGAGAGGAGGCGAGCGGAATGAAATAAAGATGGAGGTATAGAGAGAGAGAGAAATAAAATCTGACAGAGAGAGAGAGAGAGAGAGAGAGAGAGAGAGAGAGAGAGAGAGAGAGAAAAGCAGCCTCTGCTGCAGTGGTTCTGAATCATTCATTCTCCTCCACTTTTTCACGGTGATCTCAGTAAAAACGGCATGTGAATGCTGCCGGGAGATGATGGATGCTAAAGAACATACACTCCTGGCCTCCTTCTGTCCTCATATCTCTCTGCCTTTCTTCCGAAACCCTTTCATCTTCCATCTCTTCTCAGCCAACCCAACGAGGGTCGTGAAAGTTTTTGCTCGCCACGGCGGGAAACTCAGCGAAGGGTCGACCGCCCCCCCCCCCCTTCCCCCGTCAGGTGTGTGGGGGGGGGGCGGTATATATGATATATATTATATTATATAATATATATCATATATATATTATATAATATAATATATATATATGATATATATTATATTATATAATATATATCATATATATATTATATAAATATTAAATATATATATATAATATATAATATATAATATATATCAAATATATATATATACATACAAATATGTATATTTAATATATATATATATATATTATATATATATCAAATATTATATATATATTATATATATACATACATATATATATATATGTATTATATATATCATATATATATATATATATATATATATCAAATATATATACAAATATATATATATATATATTTAATATGTATACACATCCATATATATATATTATATATATATTTAATGCGAGGAAGTGGTTTCTGAAAGCCACATTGAGAGGTTGTGCACGCTGCTGCTGTCTCACGCAGCTCACAGGTACATCATGAGGAGATACCCATCCCCCTGCTGCCTTCCCGTGGTCCATGCCCAATACTAATTATTCATATTGAATGTGTTTATGCAACTCTGTAATGTTTCCTTCTGGTCACGTGACGTCTATTGTTCTCTCCGTCCTGGAGAGGGATCCTCCTCTGTTGCTCTCCTGAATGGTTCTTCCCTTTTTTTCAAAAACTCCTTAAGAAGAAAGAAAATCAAACCGGGGAAAGAAACCCACATGTTTGATGCCAAACCACTCCACCTGGACCCCCCCCCCCCCCCACAAGGAGTTCTCAGAATCAGGTACTTCCACCTGCTTTTAAGAGGCCTAATTTGCGCATTTGGCCCTCGTCTCACAGAGAAGGACTCCCGCCCACTCACCCGCTCTACTCCACACTTGGCGGGTGGGTTGCTGGGGACCCCCACGGAGCGCTGGGGCGCAATTTGGATGTATTCAATATGAATGACCTTTTAATTATATTAATGATAACCTCATGGTACCCCCGACATGATACAGGAGCCTGCTGGACAATTGGAAATAATATATGCCTATTTAATATAGCCATTAATATAGACATTTCTGTATATATATATATATATATATATATATATATATATATATATATGCATATACTAGTCAGAGGAGAAAAGAGTTACAGCTCTGTGATTGGATGTTTCCAAACTAAAATCTTCCTGGTATCTCCTATTTTCTGCCACAATCTTTTGTACCGTTGATTAAAATTCGAGAGGGGGGAGAGAGAGAGAGAGAGAGAGAGAGAGAGAGAGAGAGAGAGAGAGAGAGAGAGAGAGTTTTAATCCGAGTCTCGAAAGCCTAACGGTGTTTGGAAAAAGAGGATTTTCACCTCCAGAACCCAGGCATGCCAGAATCATTCAGCCACTCTATTAAACACAAAGCAGAGATTACATCCACAGCTCAGAACCCGAAGACTCTCAAAGAGGACATGTGACAAGTGTCATTGACATCATCATCAACACACACACACACACACACACACACACACACACACCAGAAACTATTCAAGTAGTCCCTACATTCGGACATCCGTCCTCACCGGCAGTCCGATCATTCGGTACATTTATATGCATTGAGATGATCTCGCCGGCTCTCCCCGTAGCAAACGGCACCTTCCGTGGCCCCCGAAAAACATCTATAAACAAATGGAGGCACTGAAATGTGAACGGTAAAACTTTTCTGAATTAGAAATCGCGGCTGCGACGGACTGAATGATTCCCGACCCGTTTGTGTAAACGGGAAAAGAGTGAGTTTGTTCAACGGTTTGGATCAAATATCCTACTCCTAGTCCATTTCTATTCATTTAACCACCATAGTTCCAGGTGCTCACGGTGAGATCAGCGGAGCTTTCTTTCGTTTCTATTTTAGCTGCATTAAAGACTTGAGTGTGACGGTAGAGTCACTGAAGCTCCTCACGTTACGAACGAGCAGCATTTCATTTCTTCTGTCAGCGGGAACCAGGGTTATACGAGCGATGTGACGCCCGGTCAGACTCGCTCGGAAAAGCACAGATCACACAGAGATACAGTAAATATCTACCCAGCATGCTTTGCCCTGAACGAAATAATACAAAAACAGCTCAGTAGTACTATGAATATATTCAAACACGCACTAAATGTGACCCTTTCAAACAAAAGCCCTTAGGACTAGGGATGCACCGATCTGATCGGCGCCGATCCATATCGGCCGATATTGCCATGATCGGTTTTGATCGGCGTTCTCAAAACGGCCGATCATAACCGATCGATCAGATGACGTCACATCTGCGAGAAATGCTATCAGAGACGTTTCAGTCGCCGCGCGCCGCAACGGAGACGGAGCGCCCGCAGAGTGAGAGGTCCGCGAGGGGATCCTCCCACAGCGAGCGGCGCCCCCGCCCCCGAGTTAAACCTCTGGGTCAACTCACCGACACTCACATGTCTGACCCTATAGACTGATGTTCACATGTCTGACCCTATAGACTGATGTTCACATGTCTGACCCTATAGACTGATGCTCACATGTCTGACCTATAGACTGATGTTCACATGTCTGACCCTATAGACTGATGCTCACATGTCTGACCTATAGACTGATGTTCACATGTCTGACCTATAGACTGATGTTCACATGTCTGACCCTATAGACTGATGCTCACATGTCTGACCCTACAGACTGATGTTCACATGTCTGACCCTACAGACTGATGCTCACATGTCTGACTATAGACTGATGTTCACATGTCTGACCCTACAGACTGATGCTCACATGTCTGACCCTACAGACTGATGTTCACATGTCTGACCCTATAGACTGATGTTCACATGTCTGACCCTACAGACTGATGTTCACATGTCTGACCCTACAGACTGATGCTCACATGTCTGACCCTACAGACTGATGTTCACATGTCTGACCCTATAGACTGATGTTCACATGTCTGACCCTACAGACTGATGCTCACATGTCTGACCCTATAGACTGATGTTCACATGTCTGACCCTATAGACTGATGTTCACATGTCTGACCCTATAGACTGATGCTCACATGTCTGACCCTACAGACTGATGTTCACATGTCTGACCCTATAGACTGATGTTCACATGTCTGACCCTATAGACTGATGCTCACATGTCTGACCCTATAGACTGATGTTCACATGTCTGACCCTATAGACTGATGCTCACATGTCTGACCCTATAGACTGATGTTCACATGTCTGACCCTATAGACTGATGCTCACATGTCTGAGCCCCTATAGACTGATGCTCACATGTCTGAGCCCCTATAGACTGATGTTCACATGTCTGACCCTATAGACTGATGTTCACATGTCTGACCCTATAGACTGATGTTCACATGTCTGACCCTATAGACTGATGCTCACATGTCTGACCCTATAGACTGATGCTCACATGTCTGACCCTATAGACTGATGTTCACATGTCTGACCCTATAGACTGATGTTCACATGTCTGACCCTATAGACTGATGCTCACATGTCTGACCCTATAGACTGATGCTCACATGTCTGACCCTATAGACTGACACTCACATGTCTGACCCTATAGACTGATGCTCACATGTCTGACCCTATAGACTGATGCTCACATGTCTGACCCTACAGACTGATGTTCACATGTCTGACCCTATAGACTGATGTTCACATGTCTGACCCTATAGACTGATGCTCACATGTCTGACCCTACAGACTGATGTTCACATGTCTGACCCTATAGACTGATGTTCACATGTCTGACCCTATAGACTGATGCTCACATGTCTGAGTCTATAGGCTGATGTTCACATGTCTGACCCTATAGACTGATGTTCACATGTCTGAGCCCCTATAGACTGATGCTCACATGTCTGACCCTATAGACTGATGCTCACATGTCTGACCCTATAGACTGATGTTCACATGTCTGAGCCTACAGACTGATGCTCACATGTCTGACCCTATAGACTGATGTTCACATGTCTGACCCTATAGACTGATGCTCACATGTTTGACCCTATAGACTGATGTTCACATGTCTGACCCTATAGACTGATGCTCACGCTACACGCGTTCGATCGGGAGCGCGCGAGGGTTTTCATAAAGTTACCCGCTAACTTTATGAAAACCCTCGCGCGCTCCCGATCGAATGCTAACTGTTAGCGGAAGGATTCACGTGACACAACAACATTAAACATTGTTACTGTACCAAGGAAGAGTTTATAAAAATAAGTCAGACTTTTGTAAGTTAAAAAAGTCCTGTATATAGATTTCCCCAAGAGTTCCAGGAAATGAATAATGCAGAGGTGTTCCATACATATCTGAAATCAATCCCCTACAATAGCAATCAAACAATTGTAATGTATCAATTAGGACAGTTTTCAAAGTAAAAGTCCTAAATGTTTAAAGAAATCTGTAATTTATTTAATGTTTGAGGTGCTTTAGATGTGTATTTCCTCATAATCCAAGGCAATAATGCTACACAATAAATAGAATGCTTCAATCAACACCGTAATTGGTATTATGGGATCGGCAGATACTATTTCAGTGATCGTGATCGGTGATCGGTATTATCGGTGATCGGCTGACACTGATTTCAGTGATCGGCCCAAAAAACCTCATCGGTGCATCTCTACTTAGGACTGATACAATTATTGACATGTCAGAAGGTCAAGTCAACCATTAGTTGAGCTGGCAGTAGACCAATAAAACACTGGATCACTTTAATTTGTTGACCGTTTCTGCTATATGCAAATACACTTAATTATGACCTTGTATATACTTTTATTCCATTTGTACATTTAATATTGCTATTGTATTCGTCTTACTGTTTTTTTATTTTTTATTTGTATGACTGCTGCTGTAATCCTATTTTATCTTAGTTGTATTGTTTGGCATGGCACCCATCTACACCTCTACTACGTCCATGCTATTAGATCACTCTACATCTAGTTTACATTCACGGTTTGTTGTGTAATGCATTGATAAGCATGTGTATATATATATATATATATATATATATATATATATATATATATATATATTGTCTAAAGGGCTGTGTGTTATTTCTTTGGCAGCTGGTTCATCAAGAGGCAAACCAGTACCGGGACAATGGGAATCCTCTCCCTAACCATATATGGTCATAGAAAACGGGACTTCCGGCCAGCTGGGGACCCGTGCGTAAAAGGGAACCACTCTCATTCAGAGAGAGAGAGAGAGAGATAGCGAAAGAGAGAGAGAGACGCTCAGAGACCCGCGGGGGGGAAGTTTCTTCAAAGGAAAAGTCCTACAACTTTTGAGACGTGAGCATGTTGCTGCTGGAGTCGGAGGATGAACTGGGACAGCTCCACACGGACTCGGACTCCGAGAGCGAGTGCAGCCATGGCAGCCTGGACGAGGACTACGTCCCGAGGGGGGCGCGCGCCCGAGGAGCGCATCCGTGAGTACAGACACCCGGAACCGGCTCCATTCATTTGCTCACATGTCTGACCCTACAGACATGTGAGCACGCCGGGTCAAGCGTGCACGGGTTACAGCTCCGGGCGCATCGTTGCGCTTTCATGCGCCTTTCTGTGCGCATTCACGTGAACGCTCACTCATAGTTAGCGCTGTATGCGCGTGTACGGCAGAGGCCCCTGCACGCTACCCACTCAAACCCGCAGCGTATGTTCCTTTGCGCTGTTTACGAGGACATCTGTGGTTACTTTGCGCATAACAAAGCTCGTGCGCGTGCACATTGCGGTTCCAACCGGCTGTCCTGCTGCTATGGAAACGCACCACGGTACTCCCGTGGGAGTGGGAGAGAGCCACTTGCTCCACCGAAAGAGGAGGAGGCCAGAAAGACCCCACATGCAGGAGTGGCGGCTCGAGATGCGTTCAGGGCCCAGCAGCACCTTCGTGTGTCCGTGCTATTGCAGCACATTTTATGCTTATTAAATATCCTTTTACATCTTTTTACACTCCAGGAACCTAATATTATTACGACGTTGCAGCTGATATTAATAATAATAATAATAATAATAATGGGCAGTAATATTGTAAGAAAACATTTACATGATTAAAGTTGTTGATTAATGAGAAAGAAATTAACATTCTCTAAGATTAAAGTGGAAAACTATCACATTCGCAATATTATAAAGCCATGCATTTACTGGGGGTGGGGGTGGGGGAGGAATAGTGTAGTGTAAAATTGTGAATAAAACATCGTAGTGTTTTCTTCTTCAGGAACCATAATGCTTCATGTTCTAACATTGACCACACCACAGAGGCCAGCATTACACGCAACACATTATAATTGCCCTGTATAGCCGATTCTCTTTTCATCTTCACCCGCTTATCCGGGGATAGGAGCAGCCGACTATTCATGGTATTCCAAATTCTCTCTTGAATGAAGGACATAATTCATAACGTGTGGTTTCTGCACACGCAGTAATATTGTGGGACTTTTCAGTTTTGTTTTCCCTGCACAGTGACATTAAGTGTATTCGGAGTATTACATTTTTCATTATATTGAAAGACGGATGTGTTTTGTCTCCCTTTCCTGTATCGTCTAAAATGAACTAGCCGTATTTATGTTCATAAAAGAACAGAACATAATAAGAAAACAGAGGCAGTTTGTCATAGAGGACGTTGGAAAGAGCAATTTTTAAGATCATTTTGATAACCCACAGGCAAAATAAAACATGAAGAATGTTGTCCTACTAAATAATGAATCCTCAAATGTCTACGTTATCTACAGAAAAGACTTCACCGAGGAGGACAGTTCGGACGAGGAGCGGGATCGGAAGCCCGCCAACCGGAGAGTTTCCCCGAGAAAGCGCCTCGGCTCGCTCTCCGCGGCGTCGCCCCTGAAGTCCCCGCCCAAGAAATCGAAACGTAGCCCCGTCGCGAAGAAGAACCGCCGTGCACCGTCGCCCCAGAAGAAAGACGCCTCCCCCCGCAACCGTGGAAAGACGTCCGCCCCACGCGGGAAAAATCAAAGCAGGAAGAGTCCCGGGGGCGAAGACGACGGAGACCGGTGGCGCAACGCCGACGAGGAAGACGTGGAGCCTCCCCAACCGCGGTTCAGACCGGCGAGGGACGTGGGGCCGCAGCTCAACCGCACCGCCAACTACTCGCCGCTCGAGCTGTTCCAGCTGTTCTTCTCCTGCCCGGTGGTCGACACCTTGGTGAGAAACACCAACGTCTACGGGAAACGGAAACACCAAGGGCAGAAGGAGCGCTGGGTGCCCGTCACCACGGCGGACATGCACTCCGTCATCTGCCTCGTCCTCTACATGGGCCTCGTGCCGCTCAAGACCCTGAAGGACTTCTGGAGGGGATCGGCGCTGTTCAACCTGCCGTTCCCCGCCTCCGTCATGCCCTGCCGCCGCTTCCTCGCCGTCTCCCGCAGCCTGCACATGAACGACCCGGCGGTCGAGGCCGCCAACGACCTGAAGAGAGGGACGCCGGGACACGACCGGCTCTGCAAGATCAAGCCGCTGTACGGGCAGATCCTGGAGGCCTGCCACACGTTCTTCCACCCCCACCAGCACATCTCCATCGACGAGCGGATGGTGGCGAGCAAAGCGAGGATCGGCTTCAAGCAGTACATCAAGAACAAGCCGACCAAATGGGGCTTCAAGCTTTTCGTCTTGGCCGACTCGTCGTGCGGCTACACCCTGAACTTCTTCGTGTACGCCGGGAAAGAAGCCAACCCCACGGGGAAGGGGGCGAGCTACGACGCGGTCATGAGGCTGCTGGACATCCCCTTCCTGGGACAAGGATACAAGCTCTACGTGGACAACTTCTACACCAGCCCGACGCTTTTCCTCCAACTCCTTCAGAGGAAAATCTGGGCGTGCGGCACGCTCCGCTCCAACGTGTCCGGTTACCCCAGAACCAAGAGCAACGACATGCCCGCGAAGACGCCGAGGGGAACCATCCGGTGGATCCGGAAGGGAGGGCTGCTGTTCGTGAAGTGGCTGGACACCCGCGAGGTCACCATGTGCTCCACGTTGCACAAGGCGTACGGCGACGACGTCGCCAAGCGCAAAGTGAAGGACGCCGACGGGCAGTGGACGGTGAAGGAGGTGCCGCTGCCGGGCTGCATCAAGGATTACAACCAGCACATGGGGGGCGTCGACTTGTCGGACGCGCTCATCAGCTACTACAACGTCCTCCATAAAACACGCAAGTGGTACAAGACTCTGTTTTACCATTTCGTGGACATCGCCACCGTGAACGCCTTCATCCTCCACAAGGGAATGTGCAAACTGCAGAACCGGCCGGTGCTGACGCAGAAGACCTTCAGGGAGCAGCTGATCGTGTCTCTGGCCGCGATCGGGTCCACTCCGAGCCGGTCGGGTCCGCAGAACTTCAGGTTTCCCGCCTCTGCTTTCAAAGCGCCTCCGTTCAAAGTCCCGGCGGCGCCGTCCGACGGACCGGCCGCCTTGACTCCTCCCACCGAGGTGCCGCCGGGTCACCTGCCGGCGTACTTTGTAGAACAAATGACCAACGTGGCCTCCAGGTACCGGGCCACGGCCGGCAGACGGGCGTGCGTGGTCTGCAAAAGGAAGTCGCCGGTCTATTGCAGCACTTGCCGAAAAACACTTTGCTTCACCACTTTAAGGAACTGTTATAGCGAGTGGCATAGGATCAATCACATCTGTGTCTAAGGGACGGCGCTCGTTAGTGGATGAAGAGACTCCGGAGGAGGAAACCTTTTCGTCTGTAGGTTTGGGAATCGGCCGTTAGAAGCGTGTGCCTTTGACCCTTTGGTTCCTTCGCGGTTGGGTCCTCGGTCTATGTTGTGACCTCATAACATCGGTACTTCACGATTATGCCAAGTGCTTAAAGCTGCTACGAGGAACTTTATTTCAGGGTTCGTACACATGTTGACCAATGGAATTCCAGGACTTTTCCAGGACTTTAAACTAAATTTCCATGACCAAACAGGAAATCTTGGTATGTACGTGAAAACTTTTTGAAAATGTAGTAATCATAAAAGAGAATTACAAAGCAAACAATATACCTTAAATGAAACAAATGAGAGACAATAGTTTGATTAAAAGAATAAACATTACTATACATGTTTATTCTTAGAAACACTTATATAAATGTTTATTCTTTTAATCAAACTTTTATCCTTTATGTGCAAATCTGTTTGGACTTGGCGTACGCCGGCTTATAATTTGAGTCTTCCTTTCAAAATCATATGAATTATTTCAAACTCGGTGTAAATGAACATGTGATTTTAACAAATTTCCATGACTTTTCCAAAAATGTTGTGATTTAAGTTTTTTCCGTGACTTTTCCAGGCCTGGAAATAAACATTTTAAAATTCTATGACTTTTCCAGGTTTTCCATGACCGTACGAACCCTGTTATTTGTGTTGGTTTTGGCGGTTCCTGTGGCTAAAGGTGGTAGTGTTTTCGAGAACTAGACTCCGGAAAACCTGCCTGATTTGGCCCTGTATTCAACCCGGTGGCACAGATGACAAGCATTAAGAATAATAATGTAGACACTTTTCTCCTTTACTTATTATAGTAATAAAGAGGCATTAGTATTAACTTGAGACTGTTTCATAACCAGTAAAACGTTGCTCAACATACAAGTAGAATAGATACTAATGAATTTGATTAGCAGGAGTAATGATGAATACTCCCCCAAGACTTCAGCATCTGTTCCATTCAAATACCTGAACTCTGGGAAATGTCTTAAAGAAACAGAGAGAATTGATAAAGTCAGGGTTCTTACACATGTTGACCAATGGATTTCCATGACTTTTCCACGACTTTAGACAACATTTCCATGACAAAACTGAAATCTCGGTATAAACATGAACAATTTAGAAAATTTGGCGTATCGAGAGTGTAGGCCGGTTTACATTTTGAGCGTCTTTCTTTAAAAAACATTAATTATTTCAAACACGGCGTAAATGAACATGTGATTATAACACATTTCCATGACTTTTCCAGGCCTGGAAATTACCATTTTAAAATTCATGACTTTTCAAGGTTTTCCATGACCGTACGAACCCTGAAAGTGTCTTAGAAACCAGCGTAGAAAAGGATCTAAGACGGGGAGAGTCTTGTAGCCGCTTTGCTTCGGCACCACAGGAGGGGAGTCAAAGCTTCCCTCACAGGAGTAACGATCTCCAGTTCTGGTGCCGGGGTGGTTGAACCCAGCAGCTGGTCTTTGACTGACCGGCTTCTGATCTCTTTTGGGAATATGATGTTTTACATGAAACATGAGAGTAATTGGTTATTCAGGTTTTGGGTTCATGTGGTTTCGGTACCTCCGTTGATCTATTTCTGTAGTACTCGGTAGCTTCTTCTCCTGGAGGAACCCGCCCCGCGGTGCAGCTGTTCACCGATTCATGACGGCTCTCCTCTTCAACTCTACCTCACTCCGCCAGACTGCTGTGATCCGAATGGTTTTAGATGTAATGTTTCTCTGACCCCCCCTAACTAATATCACAGGAGCTACTTTTTTTAACACTGGATCCATCTACAGACGACATCATTATGGCTTTATGTATTGCAACATGAAAAGCAGCGACCTCAAAGTCTCATTCTTCCGTCTTCATGTCGTCAAATGGAGAATCTGATAAGTCAGAGCCTCTGATAAACTTCTTTACCTCTCTTGACTCTTTCTTATAAAGGTTTTTACACAATACTGTTCTGGATGTTGTATGTATTTGGAGTTGTGTTCTTTTAAGTGTTGAATAAATAAAAAGGGATCTGGACACTAGTATTATTTTTTTGGGGATTGTTGGATCCGTTCGAAAAACTAAAGCATTCAGAATTAAAGTTTTATAGAAAGAAAAAACCCAAAATCATGAGAACTAGTTTCCCAGCGATGAAGTGATGACATTTCTCATCAGCATGATTCACTGATGCTAAATAAGCAAAACAAATGTAAATATTCATTATCGTGAGAGATATTCATCATCATTTAATAACTCAATTAATTTATCAATTAAAACATATTCAGTGTGATATTGTGTATGATTAGCCTACATTTGAAAAAGAAAATTGTCTTATTAAAATCCAACAGTGTTGGACATAAGATGGCGAGAGGGTTTCATTAACAGGTGTGAAACAGAGCTGCTCTCAACCGTTCTAATTGGACCTGAGGAGAGTGATGTGACTAAACACAATCGTCTGACAGCTATTCCTGTTAATAATCCCCCGGATGAATCAACACTTCCTTAAACATTCCAGGTGTTAACAGCTCCTGTTGTGATTTCAAATACAACTACAACCTGAAACAGCGGATGTTCATTCCCTCCCAAGTCGTTCTTTATCCTGCTGATTGCTTTTTTAGAAGTTCTTGGTGTGAAGCATAATTTCCTGCGGTGTAAATATATATATATATATATATATATATATATATATATATATATATATATATATATATATATGTATAATTGGAACACTTTGCTGAAAACCCTAATGGGGCTATATCTTAATTTTGTTTGATTAATTTACTTTTCACTTTTCTCGCAGGTTACAACTGAGAGCGTATTGCACCCTATAAATACGGTGTGTGTATGTGTGTTACAGACCTCATTTACAAGTGGTAGAAGTAGTATTACAATCTTTTACTGAAATACTAAGCAATTACTTCAGTAAAAGTATGTACATATATATTTATACATATATATATATATATTTATTTATATATATTTATACATGTATACATATATATATATATATATTTTTTTTTTTACATATATATATAAATATATATTTATTTATTTATATATATTTATACATATATACATATATATACATATATTTATTTATACATATATATATACATATATACAAATATATATAAATAAATATATATATATGTATATAAATATATATATATATATATATATATATATATAAATACATATATATATATATAAATATATGAAAATATAAATATATATAAATACATATTTATATATACATACACACATATAAGGACTGCATATTCTCTGGGGTCATCATATGTGTGAACCACGCATCTCTCAAAAGTCAACTTCTCAAGAAGAAAAGCAGCTTTAATGAAGCTGCATAAAATGGAAATGCATAATTTAACTACAGGTACCTCAGAGACTTGTAATCCTCCATCGTAATGAGCCAGTGGACGTGATTCCTTTCCATAACTGTCTGTAACAAACAAGGCGAGCACGGTTGCATTCAGGTACAGTATGTAAAGATAGGGATCACCGTGAGACTGACCGCAGGTCAGACGCCACGGCTACATTATTCAGGGCGGCAGCGAGGTCAAATACAGGTTCAATAATTATGATAAATAAGCACTTCATGGCTGAGCCGCTCACAACCGGAGCCTGAACTCACTCAGGGTATTGTAAATAGTAATGAGAGATATATACATATATCGACTCGAGACCAAATTACTCCGGCGGGGGAACGCAGAGCATGGAAATGTTGCCCCTGACATTCAGTGTGTGCGTGTCCCTTTTAATAACCAGACAAATAAATAAGCTGGGCGAAGCTAAACGGGGATGATGCGTACAAAAAATATAAATACAAAAAAGAAAGGTTGAGTGACCGGGATGAACAGGCCTACAGCTCCCTTCACGGGGGCTCAGGTGGGGCGCGAGCATCCCTCTGTGATCGGCCAATCCTGCGCCTGCAGATAAGAGACCGTTTAACCTCCTGCCAGTCACAACCGCACGCCGCTATTTGGTTTTCGGCAAATTGGGAGCGCCGCCGCGCCGAAGAACCGCGTATCTCGGAGCCCCGCCGAGCAAAGGCAAACGTTTGTTTCCGTTTCGCGGGAGATTAATAATTTCCGCCGCGCCGCCGTCTGAGACTAAATTTAATGTCTGCAGACAAAATGAACTCCGCCTGACTGTTAATATCAAGCCGCGCGCCGCGTTCGGAGACGTGTGTTGCTTTCATCCCAGCGGTGGCGCCGAGACCTGGCGGCTAACGGTTCAAAGAGTTTGATCTCTTCCCTTTGCCCAGTGCATGCTGGGATTTGGCTCTGACATCACAACCCCCCCCACCACCACCCACCCCCCCACCCCTTGAACTCTTGAATAACAGCAGGGAGGGACGAGACAATGCATCGCTGCAGATGGACGACTGCCTCTTAAAGACACAGCGCTCGTGGTGGAAAGCCTCTTCAAGCAGCGGACGTATAGGTCCGTTTCTCTGGAGCCGCTCATCCGATCCACGTCAAACTCGGTAGGTGTACTAATGCGGACCCAAGGGAGAGCCGTGGTGAATTTGGTGCAATTTGGACACAAAAAAAACCAAAAACGTTACTTTAACCCTCCTGATACCTTTGGGGTCAATTTGACCTGTTGACGTCTCTAAAAAAATTATTACATTTTTATTTTATTTTCATATTTCATGACTTTTCCTAATTTATTGGGGACAACTGGGAAAACATAACATTCACATGATGAGATGTTTTCACTGTCCTGAACACAACTTGTACGCATCGGTGTTCTTTGGGGTCAATTTGACCCCAGGCTGTTTTTCACTGTAAAACATGTAAGAAATATCAGCTTTTTTATTTATTTAAAGGGATATTTAGGTAGTCAACAAACAAACATTAAGTACCTGACACCAAAACTTGGAAAATAATATAAATTCTAATCAAAAAGGGTAAAAGATGTTAGTACATCTGAGTTCCAGAGTCCCTGAAAGTAAAGTTCCTCTGGAAGAAAAAACCGGGACATTAAATACTACCTTAAATAGCAATGTTATGATATAATATCCTGGTCGGGTTACATTTTAAACCCAATACAAGAAAGTCCCAACAATATGTTCCACGGAGAGGAAGCTGGAGGCCCAAACCTCTCAGCACATCCCTCATGGAGCGGTCCCTGACCCAGACGGACAGCATATGCCCCGAAACAATACGCCGCGCCCGGCCATTATGGTAACGACGCCGTGTGTGTGTGTGTGTGTGTGTGTGTGTGTTTCAACACCCCGCCGCTGCCCTCTTGACAGGCTGAAGTTCCATCACATCATTACACACCATTACCGTTTTTTAAATGGAGTCAACAGCTCCCGAGCCGAGGACACCGACCCCTCCCTCTCTCTCTCCCTCTCTCTCTCTCTCTCTCTCTCTCATACTCGTTAGATGATCCAACATGTCAATAACTCGGGGCTCGATTAAGGAGACAGCCGTCACACCGACACCGGGTCACGACTTCGAGGTCGCTGCGTCACGGCGAGCGATGGGAGACTCTGGAGCACTCCACCGCCATGTTGGCGACTTGAGCCCCAAAATATCAGAGGGGGGGGGGGGGGGGGCAACAGCTGTGTATTCAATATAATGTATAGATATGAATAAATATTGAATATGCTGAAAAAACGTACAAAAAGCCCTAAAAGTGGTTAAAAATGCATCCTACTGACTGTATTTTTACTAAAAACAGGGTTCTTACACATTTTGACAAATGGGTTTCCATGACTTTTCCATGACTTTAAACCAAATGTCTGTGACAAAAACTGAAATCTCGGTAAAAACATGAAACATTTAGAACATGTAGCGTATTGAGAGCGTACGCCGGCTTATATTTTGAGCATCTTTCTTTAAAAAACATTAATTATTTCAAACTTGGCGTAAATGAACATGTGATTATAACACATTTCCATGACTTTTCCAAAACTTTTATGATTTAAGTTTTTTACATGACTTTTCCAGGCCTGGAAATGACCATTTTAAAATCCCATGACTTTTCCAGGTTTTCCATGACAGTACGGACCGTGTAAAAACATTCTACCAACACATTTACAGAGAGATGTCACTGCTCATGCTGCCGGTTCACGTGTTATAGAATAATTAAAACAGGATGACTTATTATTCATTAATCCAGCATTACTTGTACATTACAACCGAAAAGCTTCCAGAACAGACGGTACAGAGATTTAAAGTCCATTGTGCTGACACAAAAAAAAAACTTTCTTCCAAAAACCAACATTCCAAGTTGGGAAAGAATGAAAAGTAGAAGTGAGGTAAACTCCTTAAAGGGGCCTCAAATCACCCAACAGGCCCCTGAGGTGAGGAAGTGAACAGCAGCCAATGAGCCCAGTCCGGACTCTCTTCTCCACTTGGCCCGGAGCCGCCTGCTTATTTAAAGTCTATTAGTTAATTGAACGTGTCCAAATTGCACCGAATCCCACAACCCCCCCCCCCCCCCCCCCCCCCCCTGCTGCCTCAGGCCAATACAGCTTTTATTGTGGTTGGAGACACACACACACACACACACACACACACACACACACACACACACACACACACACACACACACACACACACACACACACACACACACGCACACGCACACAGCATTCTAATGACCTGTACTAAGAATACAAAGCTTTCCGGTAGTCAAGATGACTAAAAGCTAAAGTATGAACAAGCTTTTCTGCATCTTGCAGAATAACACTTATAAATGATAAAAGATAGTTTTGGTCAATAACTTCAAATGAGCTTTAAAATTGTGGTCAGTATCTAAAATGACACCTGATTGGGGTTGTGTCTTCAAACTCATCAAATGTATCTGATTCAAGCAGCGATAATAAGTAATGCATTAATTCAATTGTATGATACACTTTTCTTCTAACAATAACACGCCACCGTATCATGAAAAACCATGACATGTGTAATATTACACAACATTAAACATTTTGTTCAACATTTCATTGGAATAGCAACATGTGAGGCCATGGATTGGATATTATTAAACCATATTGATTATGTCACAAATACGTCTTTTGACCAATCCATTTAAAACATGTTTCTTTATGTAATCCTCTTCATGACATTTGTTGGAAAATCCATGGATTAAAAACATAATTGTTCTTTTAAATAAAAGGCACAGTTGATAATCTTCTGCCGTACAAGTTGCTCCATAGGATTAAAATGGAAAATGTGCGGAAGTGGAGAGGCAGATTAAAAGCGTCAGAATCTACTGTGGCTGTCTTTGTAACTAGTCTATATTCTCCAAATTCTAGCTTTTAATATAATATATAAACATATTTTATGGCCTGCTTTTTTATTTGTATATTTTTCGTATTTGTTTTATCGTGTGTGTTTTCTTTTTTTAACGGCCCACGTTTTTTAACAGTGTATTTTAGTTTTTCTCCTTTAACTGTTGACATGTTTTGGCCCCTGTTATTGCCCGATTCTTTTAATTAACTGCCGCGCTGCACTTTGTGACACTTTGTCTGCGATAAGAGCAAAATAAATAAACTTTGCTAACTTTACATGCTGGACTGCAGGACCCGGGGGTCCAACAGCCGGCCTGGTGATTAAACGGGCGCTCTCTCCGACCCGCTCCGACCCCTGAGCCGCCGCGGATCGCTCGATGCCCGAAACTGCAGCCGCTGCTGAGCGTTTAGAAAAAGGACCTGCGGCGCTCAGGGGGTTGCTGGTTCGATGCTCAGACAAATCTGGGCTGAGGACGTAAAAGTGCAACGCTCGACTCCGCTTAATTAACCCGAACGCTCCGTGGAACGCCGTCGGATCGGAAGCGCTGAAACCCCAAATACTCACAAAAAGAGAGCGTCCGAGTGTAAAACAAGTTTCTGCCAAGTGTGAAATGTGCGGGCGTGGCCACTCGGCTTCAGCACCAGAACATGTATGGGAATAAATGTGTCATTCAAATGGTAGAGAAATGTCCGTTACCAGTGCGTATGAGACCCCGTTCACACGATGGGAAAACGCATATATCTTCATGCGTTTTGGCCTTTCATTTACACAAAAACGGAGGTTTTATCACGGAAAAAGATCATTTCTAAAAAACTCCGGCCCAGGTGGAGATTTCTGAAAACTCTGTTTTTGTGTTTGAACTATGTCAAATAGAGGTTTAGGTGGTCAAACGTCACAGTGTGCGACTAAAGATGCTTTAAACAGAAACTTTTTTGAAAACGACCTTGTGTGTACGACGTTATTTTTGAAAACGGAGGGGCAGAAATATTTGTTTCTGTAAATACCGGCTATGTGTAAACGTGGCCTGAGTCGGTGTGTGTGTTTGTCTTCATCCCGTGTGTATGGGTCCTTTTGGATTGCCTGTAAAGGACAAGCTGAAGAGGTTCATCACGACTCAGTCCCCTGGTGGTGAACGCAGCACAGGGCGGGCTCCTGGGACTTTGTCTGTCCCTCACTGGGACACCAGAAATGTGAGGAGTGCATGAACACAGGTGGTTTACAAATTAATTATAATGTTAGCAGTATGAGGTTATCAGCTATATTGAAACAGAGAGATAATCTCTACATGTTGAATGTTAAACACGATGATATGTATGGCATCATTTGAAAAGAAGACAAAGTAAGGCCTCAGATAAAGTTCTTTTTTCTTTGGCTCACTTTGTAGTAAGTGGAGTTTCTTACTTTAAGCACTCTTAAAGCGGAAAAATCATGAAAAATAAGATCTACAGAAAAGTATTCAGACGCATTCAAATGTTTCATTCTTTGTTTTATTGCAGCCATTTGTTAAAAGCAAAAAAAAAAACATTATTTCTCATTATTGTACACTCAGCACCCCATCTTGACGGAAAAATACAGATGTGTAGAAATTTTAGATAATTTATTAAAAAAGAAGAACTGAAATATCAAATAGTCATAAGTATTATTAATGAGGAATAAAATTAACTGTTTCGATTTAAGCAAATGGATACAATGAAACAAAGTGAAAAATGTAAAGGGGTCTGAATACTTTCTGTACCCACTATATATATATATATATATATATATTTTTTTTTTTTTTTTTTTTAAGATAGGGAATAGACATTTAAGTATCTGGAGTACCTACTAAACCAGATAACTATGTTTGCAAAGGTGAGCCATATTTCTTCTCACAAGCCAATCAGAGCAGACCTTTTTTGAGAGGGTTAAAGGGAGAGGGAGAGAGAGAGAGAGAGAGAGAGAGAGAGAGAGAGGCGCTTAAAGAGACAGGAGCGTGCCGATGGACAGTGATTACTGGTATATTAAAAAAGACAGAATGATAAAAAGTTATCCCTTCTGGTATATCGCCCAAATAAAGTGATTCCGGATCAAGTGCTTTCCCATAATATTTCTACTTTAAGGCAGCTCCAGAAGATATGGTGCTGATTTCCTCCAGCATGTACGGTTTGCTGTAGTCGAGTAGGTCTTCGTTTAAAAAAAAAAAAAAAAAAAGTTGTTATGATTACGTTGTGATTCCCGCCCAGCTTTGATCCCCTAAACCCCAAAACCAAATCGATGAGCTCCTCCCCCGCTGCGCCGGGGGCTAAACCGCCGCCTTCAAAGGCCGTCAACATGCTCCGGGCAACAGGTGCAGGGCGCCGAGGCCCTCCACGCCGAGCGTCTGCAATATAGCCGCGGGCGCTTTGGCAGATATCCTTTTGGGAAAGCACTCGATGATGAGGCTCCCGCTGTTGCTATGATACCGGGGAAAACCCCCCCTCAAAGTGCGGCGCGGTCGAGTTAAAACATCCTGAACTTCTTGCACTCGGTGCAGTCGACACGAGACGACGAGGATTAGACAGCGATGGGGCGAAGGGACCGAGCATGAAGATGTAGAGCACTCACTTTAATAGAGCACAGTATACATCATATCCATACAGGCGACTAGAGGGGGGGGGGGGGGGGGGGG
Organism: Liparis tanakae; assembly: GCA_036178185.1. NCBI lineage: Eukaryota > Metazoa > Chordata > Actinopteri > Perciformes > Liparidae > Liparis > Liparis tanakae. Next base: position 25,920,069 of record CM070104.1, on the reverse strand, counting down.
GGGTTCAGCCCTGCATGCGTTTCCAAAAGCCCAGATTTGATTTTTTTATAGCTGTGTAATTTCTCCCCAGCCTCTCCCACCGGTCTGATAAATATACATTTTGTGGATAAAGCGGAGCACTTCATCATGTGTGGACGTACAGGTCGGCAGACATCTTGGTAAAACAAGGCTGCATTTAGTTGGAGGTGTTTTTTTCTGTGGGTACATTTGCACATTGAAATGAGGACAATCGAGTCGCCGTGGAAAAAGCTGCAGGGCGCCGGCTTCAAAGATAACACAGGGTTCTTACACGTGTTAATCAATGGATTTCCAGGACTTTTCCAGGACTTTAAACCAAACTTCCATGACCAAACTGAAATCTCGGTTTATACATGAAAAAGTGAGAACATTTAGTATTTAAACAATGTGAATGCCAAAGCATACAGTATACATTTAAAGAAACAAATGAATATTGAATATATATATATATATATATATATATATATATATATATATATATATATATATTGAATATAATATTGAATGAATATTTTATTCAAAGAATAAACATTTGCTTCCCGAGCTACGGCCATCGAACTTTCCAGTTAAGGTGCGTTCAATTCCAACGCGTAAAAAAAAGAAAATTACGCCGCAGGTATGAGAGTGTATGCCGTCTTATATTTTGAGTCTTTCTTTCTAAAACATATTCATTATCTAAAACTCGACGTAAATGAACATGTGATTATAATAAATTTCCATGAATTTTCCAAAACTTTTGTGATTTAAGTTTTTTTTCCATGACTTTTCCAGGCCTGGAAATGACCATTTTGAAATGCTATGACTTTTCCAGGTTTTCCATGACCGTACGAACCCTAACCTCATAACCCCCCCCCCCCCAAAAAAAAAAGATCAGTTTAATAAGGGGCCTCAGATCCCTCCTTACATCTTTTCTTACTTGCAGTAACTCCAGTCGTGAAGTCGAGATGAAACTTTAAAGTTCTTGAATTTTTTTTTTTTTTTAAATAAACACATCTTGAAAATGACTTTAAAAAAACCCAGTCCAGTGGCAGATTTGAGATTGAAACATTCTTCAAAGCCAAAACACGGGACACTTGCTGCAACGACACTCAATTAGATGAAATCACTCCCGACGACGTGCACGTGCGTGTGTGTGTGTGTGTGTGTGAGTGTGAGTGTGTGTGTATGTGCATGGACGGCTTCAGTCTAAAGCCACAGCTCATCTCGGTTCCACCGGAGCATTAAATTAGCGGCGTGACAGTTACAAGGAAAGGTTGTCGTCTGGGTTTAATTGTGGGCGGTTAAATAAGGTGTGACTGGGAGGCAGCCGGGCAGAACGTCGGGGTCATAAAGCATCCGGAGCTGTCGCGCTCCGTGGAGCGGAGCAGGAAATCACTACTGGTTGGGAGAGAGAGAGAGAGATCCTTGACGGTACTCTTGACGGCTAAAAAAAAAATCAATCCCCCAAACAAAGCTAAACTTCAGGATGAATTAAGAGTCGACAAACGATGTCATCATTGCTTTGAAAAGAAAAGAGAAAAGGACGACGGAGCCAAAATATCCACGCATTCATTCTCCACTTGACTAACCGTGTATATCTAGGCGCGGCTAAATGATTTGCACCGCGCGCTGTAGATAACGTAGCTCCTTATCACCGTGCGTTCACTTGGAGGAGCACTGGAGAAAAGAAATTACATTAAATTGAGTAAATCTGTGTATGAGAGTAATTTTGTTCAATGACACTCAGTCTTCAGAGCGCGGGCCTTGTTCACTCCA